>JAPVLO010000573.1:315000-753088 GCA_027257055.1 Cephalopachus bancanus | reverse complement strand
GGGTGAAAGGGAAAAACAAAGAATGTGCCTACTGTTGCTCCTCTGGACAACATTAAAATAAGGATGATGCTTCATCACTCAGACCAATCAGCTATTTGTTCAGCCACAGTTAACACAGGAAACACCAAGGAACGTCATGGGCAGTTTCACTGATGCTAACCCCAAGAGGCCACATGAAAATCCCCAGTTTCCTGTTTTCAAGCCTACTCTTGACAGAATACATTCCTTTGGGTTTTCCCAAAGTTTTTAAAGTAGCACTACATACTGCATCTACAGAATCTCCATTCTCCTCTCTCCAGAAGCACCACAAACATTTGATATACCGGAAAGCTCTGTTTGGATGCAAAAAGATGATAGCTGTTAACCAGGGAAAAGGACAAGCAAAAAGTTTGGAGGTGAGAGAAATTCAATGGACAATGGGAGAAAATGCAAACTGCTGGATATTGAGATCAGGTGGCAAGTGGGAGAAGACGAAGCTGGGAAGGTATGTAGGAAAGGGATCCTGAAGGAATCTGAAGCTTGGTATGGAGGTTGGACTTTCTTCCACGAGTAACAGGGAGTCATGGAAAGCTTTAAAGCAGGGAGGAGCACATCAGAATTTAATGGTGGACAAATCCCTCTGGCTGCACTGTGGTTAATGGGCTGGAGAAGCAAGAGTAGAGGCAGGGAGACCAGTTAAGAGGCTTTAGCTGGCAAGAAATAATGGAGTCGGGCATCCCCTTCAGGTCCCCTCCCACTGTGGGAGCTTCTCTGTCCTCTCAATAAATCCCACTTTAAAAAAAAAAAGAAGCCGGGGTCTGGGTCACCCTTTAAACCCCCGCCTTTGGGAGGCTGAGGTGAGTGGATTGCCTGATCCCGCGGGTTTGAGACCCGCCTGGGCAGCGAGACCTCATCACTACAATAAAAATCAAAAAATCAGCCGAGCATGGTAGCACATGCCTGTAATTCCGGGTACTTGGAAGGGTGAGGGGGGAAAGGGTCGCTGGAGCCCGCAGGGCGAGCTGCGGTGGCCCCGGGGGCGGCCCCTGCACTCCAGTCTAGGGGACAGAGTGAGACTCCAACTCAAAAAAAAAAAAAAAAAAAGAAAGAAAGACAAAGAAATAATGGAGTCTAAGGGGTCATGGTAATACTGATATCCTTAGCCCCTCTGTACAGTCCCACATGCTTATCTAAGGGAGCTGCCACCCACTGGGACTTGTGCTTACCAAGCAGTAGGTACTGTCTGCTATGTCCCTCCTCTTCTGTTCCAGGCTCCCATGTTGATGTGAACCTGAGAGCCGTGTGAAAGTGCCTCATCACAGCCATCACTGCTCACCATGACCCTATCACCTGGTTAGTCAAGAAGTAAATAAGAAGGAAAAAAACCAGCAAGTTTTTAGTCTATAGACTAAAAGACCCTCGAGAGACAGGCAAACTAATGCAATGTTGGATCACAATGCCAACAACCCAATTATAAAAAGACATTTGGAAGGCCAGGCACAGTGGCTCATACCTGTAATCCCAGCACTTTGGGTGTCCAAGGCAGGAGGATCACTTGAGGCCCGAGTTCAAGGCCAGCCTGGACAACATAGCAAGCCCCTATCTCTTTACCAAACAAAAAATAAAAATAAAAATTAGCTGGGGGGGTGGTGCACACCTATAGTCCTAGCTACTTAGGAGACTGAGGAAGAAGAATTGCTTAAAGCAAGGAGCTAAAGGCTGCAGAGAGCTATGATTGCACCACTGCACTCCAGCCTGGGCGACAGAGAGAGATCCTGTCTCAATTAAAAACAAAACAAAACAGCCAGGCTCGGTGGCTCAGCCTGTAATCCCGTGCCTTTGGGAGGCTGAGGTGAGTGGATTGCCTGAGCCCGCAGGTTTGGGACTCGCCTGGGCACCGAGACCTCATCTCTACAATAAATCAAAAAATCAACCAGGAGTGGTAGCACATGCCTGTAATTCCAGCTACTGGGAAGGCTGAGGCGGAAGAATTGCCGGATCCCAGCAGGTTGAGGCTGCGGTGGCCGGGAGTGGCCACTGCACTCCAGTCCGGGCGACAGAGTGAGACTCCAACTCAAAAAAAAAAAGGCTGGACGTGGTGACTCACACCTATAATCCCAGCACTTTGGGAGGCCAAGGTGAGAGGACTGCCTAAGCCCAAGGATTAGACACCAACCCGAGCAACTTGGTGAGACTTCATCTTTACAATAAATAAAAAAGTAGCTGGGCGTGGTGGTGCATGCCTATAGTTCCAGCTACTTGGAAGTCTGAGGCAGAAGAATCGCCTGAGCCCACTGTGGTGGCCGTGGGTGTGCCACTGCACTGCAGCCTGGGCCACAGAGTGAGACTCCAACTCAAACAAAAACAAAAATATCTGGAGACACTTGGAAAATGTGAACACCGATTAGATAGCTTTAAGAAATAATTTGAGGCCGGGCTTGGTGGCTCAGCCTGTAATCCCAGCACTTTGGGAGGCTGAAGCGAGTGGATTGCCTGAGCCTGCAGGTTTGAGACCCGCCTGGGCAACTTGGTGAGACCTTGTCTCTGCAATAAATCAAAAATGAGCCGAGCGTGGTAACATGCGCCTGTAGTTCCGGCTACTTGGAAGGCTGAGGTGGAAGGATCGCCGGAGCCCAGCAGGTCGAGGCTGCGGTGGTCGGGACTGTGCCACTGCACTCCAGTCTGGACGACAGAGTGAGACTCCCAACTCAAAAAAAAAACCAAGAAATAATTTGAATTTTGTTAGGTGTGATAATAGCATTGGCTATGATTTTTCAAGTGTTTGTTAGAGATAAACACGGAAAGTCCAGGCATCCAGGCATGCTGACTCATGCCTGTAATCCCGGCACTCTAGGAGGCCGAGGTAGGAGGATTCCTTGAGTTCAGGAATTTGAGACCAGCCTGGGCAGCATAGTGAGACTTTGTCTCTACAAAAAACAAAAAATTAGTTTGGTATGGTAGCGTATGCCTGCAGTCTTAGCTACTCAGGAGGCTGAAGCAGAAGGATCATCTATGCCCAGCAGGCCAAGGCTGCAGTGAGCCATAACTGTGCCATACACTCCAGCCTGGGCAAGAGAGTGAGACTCTGGCTCAAAAACAAACAAACAAGGCCAGACGCAGTGGCTCACACCTATAATCCCAGCACTTTGGGAGGCCAAAGTAAGAGGATTGCCTGAGCCCACGGGTTCAAAACCAGCCTGGGCAATTTGGCAAGGCCTCAGCTCATACATCAAAAAGTTAGCCAGGCATGATGGGGCGCATGCCTGTAGTTCCAGCTACTTGCAAGGCTGAGGCAGAAGGATTGCCTGAGCCCTGGGTGACAGAGTGAGACTCCAACTCAAAAACAACAACAAAAAGAACACTAAAGGATTTATGGATAAAATGTAATTTTAGAATTGGCTTTAAAATGAAAAAGTTTTGGCCGGGCTCGGTGGCTCAGCCTGTAATTCCAGCACTTTGGGAGGCCGAGGTGAGTGGGTTCACGACCCGCCTGGGCAACTTGGCCAGACCTCGTCTCTACAATAAATCAAAAACTAGCCGGGCGTGGTAGCGCGTGCCTATGGTTCCGGCTACTTGGAAGGCTGAGGTAGAAGGATCACCTGGGCCCAGCTGGTCGAGCTGCGGTGGCCGGGAACGTGCCACTGTCCTCCAGCCTGAGCAACGGAGTGAGACTCCAACTCAAAAAAAAAAAAGAAAGAAAATGTCCCATACCCTAACACAGTATTTCCTTTCTACATTTTTCTTTTTTTCAGTCGGAGTCTCTCTCTCTTTTTTTTTTTTTGAGTTGGAGTCTCATTCTGTCGTCCAGACTGGAGTGCAGTGGCCACTCCCAGCCACTGCAGCCTCGACCTGCTGGGCTCCGGCGATCCTTCCGCCTCAGCCTTCCAAGTAGCCAGAATTACAGGCATGTGCTACCATGCCCGGCTGATTTTTTTTTTTTTTTGTAGAGATGAGGTCTCGCTGCCCAGGCGGGTCTCGAACCCACGGGCTCAGGCAATCCACTCACCTCAGCCTCCCAAAGGCGTGGGATTACAGGCTGAGCCACCGAGCCCGGCTCACAAATGCTGCTTTTAAGGTGCCTCCTTGTTTGGAATGTCATTGGCAACATGAATATATAGGTTTCACTGTCTTTGACAACAGGGTGCGTTGCCATTTTTAAGCTTAAGAAATAATTCCTTAGGGATCTTCCCTTGAATATGCAGTTTGCGGATGCTTAGCAAGAATGTTCATTTGGCTTGTAGAAAGCAGGGATTATGATCCTGGCTTTGAAATCAGCCAGTTCTTCCCAGAACCATCACTATTTATTACGAGAACTTGAGACACTTCCTTCGCCTCTCACTTAGTTTCTTATTCTGCAAGGTGGTGATGTTAACACTATAGTATAGAGCTGTGATGGAGCTGAAATGAAGTAGTGCACTTAGCACAATGCCTGGTACACAGTAAATACTTAATAAATGCATGCTGCTAGTATTGATTACTTTTAGTTCTCATTTTTAACCTTGTCATACTGAACACATTTTTTTTTTTTTGAGTTGGAGTCTCACTCAGTCGCCCAGACTGGAGTGCAGTGGCCGCTCCCGGCCACCGCAGTCTCGACCTGCTGGGCTCCGGTGATCCTTCCGCCTCAGCCTTCCGAGTAGCCGGAATTACAGGCATGCGCTACCACGCCCAGCTAATTTTTTGATTTATTGTAGAGATGAGGTCTCGCTGCCAAGGCAGGTCTCGAACCCGCGGGCTCAGGCAATCCACTCACCTCAGCCTCCCAAAGGCGCGGGATTACAGGCTGAGCCACCGAGCCCGGTCACATTTTTTTTTAATTTTATCTTTTATCTGGTTACAAAAATGAAATTAAAAACTTAAAACTTGTATCCAGAAAGTGCAAGTTGTAACCAGGCCTGCCTATGTTCCCAGCTTCTAGGGAGGCTGAGGTGGGAGACTGAGGAGGGACGATCGCTTGAGCTCAAGTTGGAGACCAGCGTGGACAAAACAGCAAGACTCTCTAGTCTATAAAATATAAAAAGAGGCTGGGTGCAGTGGCTCAAGCCTGTAATCCCAGTACTTTGGGAAGCTGAGGCAAGAGGATTGCCTAAGGCCAGGGGTTCGAGACCAACCTGGGCAACTTGGTGAGACCTCGTTTCTACCATAAATCAGCCAGGCATGGTGGTGTGTGCCTGTAGTTCCAGCTACTTGGAAGGCTGACCTGAGCCCAGCCCAGCAAGTTGAGGCTGCAGTGGCCATGAGCGTGCCACTGCACTCCAGCCTGGGTGACAGAGCGAAACTCCAACTAAAAAAAAAAAAAAGGTGTGTATATATATATAAAGAAAGTGCAAGTTCTGATAACCCCACACTCTCATGGATCACTACTATCAATAATTTGGTTTGGGTAACCCCTTCGGGTACCCTCCCACTGTGGGAGCTTTTCTGTCCTCTCAATAAATCCTGCTTTCTCATTAAAATAATAATAATAATAATTTTGTTTGATATCTTTCTTCCAGAGGAGATGAAACTGAATGCATTGGTATTAACACCTTGATGAGGTTGTTTCTTGCTAAGCTCTATCAAATAATTACTCATCTTCTTTAAGCCTTAGTTCTGTCATCTGAAACACAGAATCATATCAGTACCTGTGGTCCAGTTGTGAGAGTGAAATGAGAAAATCTAGAGCTCTTATGTGTATGTAAGAAAATACGAAAAAAGACTGGAAGGTTATTCATAATAATGGAACTTCCTGTGGGATGGTGTTATTTTATTTGCTTCTCTATACTTTTATCTCCACCACCACTAACTTTCTCCTAAGAGCCTGTATTAGTTATGTAACCAGAAAAGATTGTGTTTTTAAAAGGGAACAGATAAGATTAGCCACCAGGAAAAAGAACTCAGGAAGGGATTATCTAAGTATCTGAATGTCTCTGACCCACCAGTCCTATGAGAAGTGAACTGGAAGTAGCCTCAAAGAGGCAGAGCTGGACAGTCACTGAGAAGAGGAGGAGCTTTCAGATGCCACTGTCAAGTTCTGTAGCTGCTCTTCCCAAGCTAGGAGGAGACAATACACAATAATCCTCCTCTTATACTTCCAGGGGTCTAAAACCCCAAAAGTCTCTCTCATTCAGATATACCATAGTGAGGCTTTCACTGATTGCCCCAAGCACTTTCTTCTGTGGAATTCAATGAGATGAGCAGAGCCCAGAAGTTTAGGGCAGGATGTAGGGCCTCAGACCTGGGGTTGAGCACTGGCTAATTCACCTATGGCTGAGGGCACTGGGGACAACTTGTCTTAATTTTCTTATCTGTAAAACTGGGATAATAAAAGCATTCAAGTCATTTGTGAAGAATACTTTACTTAATCTCCATGAGGAGCATCTGCAAAAAGAAAGCATTTAACAAACTGTTAATTTTAGTACACTGATAAAAGGCATATAACTTAGTATAGAATTGTGAATTAAATAATGAAAGAATGAAATTTTTCAAGAAATTTAATTGGGTGGAAATGAAGTGTCAATATTCCGGGTATGGTGGCTCATACCTGTAATCCCAGCACTTTGGGAGGCCGAAGCGGGAGGACTGCTTGAGCCCAGGAGTTTGAGGCCAGCTTGGGCAACATAGCGAGACCTCGTCTCTACAAAGAATCCAAAAATTAACTGGACGTGGTGGCATGTGTCAGAATAATTTACAGAGTGACTCCCTTTTTATAAATGTGTATTTATATTTTTATGTATACATATTATCTGGAAGGTTTTGTGTTTTTTTTTTTAGTTGGAGTCTCACTCTGTTGTTTAGGCTAGAGTGCAAATCATGACTCACTGCATCCTTGACCTCCTGGGTTCAGGTGATCCTTCCGCCTTACCTCCCCAAGTAGCTAGGACTACAGGTATGCACTACCACATTTGGCTACTTTTAAAATGTTTTGTAGAGACAAGTTCTCACTCTGTTGCCTAGGCTGGTTTCAAATACCAGGGCTCAAGCAATTCTCCTGCCTCAGCCTTCCAAAGTGCTGGGCTTACAGGCATGAGCCACTGTGCCCAGCAATGGAAGGGTATTTTTATCTATTTTTTTTTTTTTTTTTGAGTTGGAGTCTCACTCGGTCGCCCAGACTGGAGTGCAGTGGCCGCCCCTGGCCACCACAGCCTCGACCTGCTGGGCTCCAGCGATCCTTCTGCCTCAGCCTTCCAAGTAGCTGGAGCTACAGGCGTGCGCTACCACGCCCGGCTAATTTTTTGATTTATTGTAGAGATGAGGTCTCGCCAAGTTGCCCAGGCGGGTCTCGAACCCGCAGACTCAAGCAATCCACTCACCTCAGCCTCCCAAGGCGCGGGATTACAGGCTGAGCCACCGAGCCCGGCTCTGAAAGGGTATTTTTTTATGGTGAGGAATGAGGTGGCCATTTGTAGATATGACCCAAGAAAGTATCTTTTATATTTCAGTTTAATTTTTTTTTTCTTTTTTCTTTATTTATTTTGAGTCGGAGTCTCACTCTGTTGCCCAAGCTGCAGTGCAGTGGCACGCTCACAACCACTATAGCCTTGACCTGCTGTGCTCAGGCAATCCTTCCGCCTCAGCCTTCCAAGTAGCTGGAACTACAGGCGTGCACGCCCTGTTAATTTTTCTTGATTTATCATAGAGAAGAGGTCTCACCAAGTTGTCCAGGCTGGTCTCGAATCCCTGGGCTCAGGCAATCCTCTCACCTCCACCTTCTAAAGTACTGGGATTACAGGTGTGAGCCACCGTGCCTGTACTATATCCAAGTTAATTAAGCAGGGTATTACTTTAGGCAGGCAAAATTAGATTGTAAATGTCACTAAGAAAACTGTAACCTGGCCAGGCTCGGTGCTCAGCCTGTAATCCTGCACTTTGGAAGGCCGAGGTGAGTGGATTGCCTGAGCCCGCTGGTTTGAGACCCGTCTGGGCAACTTGGTGAGACCTCATCTCTACAATAAATCAAAAAATTAGCCGGGCATGGTAGCGCGCGCCTGTAGTTCCAGCTACTTGGAAGGCTGAGATGGAAGGATCGCCAGAGCCCAGCAGGTCGAGGCTGCGGTGGCCGGGAGCAGCCACTGCACTCCAGTCTGGGTGACAGAGTGAGACTCCAACTCAAAAAAAGAAAACTGTAACCTAATCCATTATATTGGATTGGGCAATGCAGGGATATTAATTTTTTTCTTTGATCATGTGGGCAGAGGAGGACTTGGAAGCACTTTAAAAGTAAACCCCTTAGAACTTGTTAACTGATTAGATATGGATGTGAACAAAAAAGAGGCATCATTGATAATGCCTGTGTTTTTGGTTGAAAAGAGAAAAGCATGCAGAAACTGGCCTGACACTGTTAGGCCTTGGTGTCCTCCAAATAACATAAACAATTTAACAGAATGTCAACATCAAGCAAGGCTACTCTGACCCTGTGAATCACTTTGTAATAATGTCTAAACACTGACCAAAACATGAACATTGTCCAAATCACAAAAATGACTAAACATCCGCCCATCTTGCTAATATGAAGAACTGTTGATTCTTTACCAATTACAGGTTTAGCCTCCCTTCATTCCTCCCACCTTTTAGAAAAAAATTGGTTAAGATACCCCATCACAGATTTATCCCTTCTTCCTGAGTACTAATTCCAGAACAAAACTGCTTTCTTGAACCTTCCCCCAAATCACCTAGCACAAGCCCAAATCCTGTAAGAATCCCTTTCTGGCTGGATGCAGTAACTCAGCCTGTAATCCTAGCACTTTGGGAGGCCCAGGCAAGAGGATTGCCTGAAGTGAGGGGTTCGAGATCAGCCTGGGTAACTTAATGAGACCTCCACTCTACAATAAGTCACACACACACACAAAAAAAACTAGCCAGGCGTAGTGGCAGGCATCTGTAGTTCCAGCTACTTGGAAGGCTGAGGCAGAAGGATCATCTAAGCCCAGCAGGTCAAGGCTGCAGTGACTGTGAGCATGCCGCCATTGCACTCCAGCATGAGTGACACAAGTGAGACTCCAACTAAAAAAAAAAAAATCCCTTTCCAACACCTTCCTAGGGAGACACTCCATAACTGCAATGAGTCAATAAATTTGTCTTTGGTCAGTTACATACAGATGTGTTCTGGGTGGTCTTTGGCTGAAGGGCATTGACATTGGCATAAACAGCTTATATTGGATGGTGGTCCCACCCCTGAGACAGAAAAAATGGGGCATGATCAGTGGTGGAGGTTGTTCTGCTAGCTCATTTATCTGCCAAGTCCAAGCAGGAGATCCTGTGACTATCTCTGAATGTCCCAACCAGAGGCTGGGAGGTTTGCTAATACCTCTCACAAGCATTCTGAGACTTTTTACTGATCCTCCATGCTGTTCTGGCTAAGGCATCACCAACTTTATTTACATTAAAACTGTCATATTGCCAGGCTCGGTGGCTCAGCCTGTAATCCCGCGCCTTTGGGAGGCTGAGGTGAGTGGATTGCCTGAGTCCGCGGGTTCGAGACTTGCCTGGGCAGCGAGACCTCATCTCTACAATAAATCAAAAAATCAGCCGGGCGTGGTAGCGCATGCCTGTAATTCCGGCTACTTGGAAGGCTGAGGCGGAAGGATTGCCGGAGCCCAGCAGGCAAGGCTGCGGTAGCCGGGAGCGACCACTGCACTCCAGTCTGGGCGACAGAGTGAGACTCCAACTCAAAAACAAAACAAAACAAAACAAAAAACTGTCATATAAAGCCGGGCTCAGCGGCTCAGCCTGTAATCCCAGCACTTTGGGAGGCTGAGGTGAGTGGATTGCCTGAGCCCACAGGTTCGAGACCCGCCTGGGCAACTTGGCGAGACCTCATCCCTACAATAAATCAAAAATCAGCTGGGCGTGGTAGCACACGCCTGTAGTTCCAGCTATTTGGAAGGCTGAGGTGGAAGGCTCGCCAGAGCCCAGCAGGTCGAGGCTGCAGTGGCCAGGAGCAGCCACTGCACTCCAGTCTGGGTGACAGTGAGACTCCAACTCAAAAAAAAAAAAAAACTGTCATATTTATATTAATAGATTAACTTATATCAATAACTGATAATTCATGAGTGTGTACTGTGTGCCAGGCAGTGTGTTAAGGGCTTTAGAGGTTCTTTCTTTCCTTTTTTTTTTTTTCTAGTCAGGTTCTCACTCTGTCACCCAGGCTGGAGTGCAGTGGTGTGATCACAGTTCATTCAGTCTCAACCTCCTGGGCTTAAGCAATCCACTTCAGCCTCCCGAGTAGCGAGGATTACAGGCATGTGCCACCACGTCCAATTAATTTTTTTTATTTTTTGCAGACACAAGGTCTCGCTGTGTTGCCCAGGCTAGTATTGAACTCTTGGACTCAAGCAATCCTCCTGCCTCATCCTACTGAAGTGCTGGGATTACCGGCGTGAGCCACCGCGCTCGGCCACTTTGAAGGTTTACATCATTTTTTTCCTCACATCAACCCAATGACGATAGGTGCTATTATTTGCGTAGCGAGGATTTGAACCTATTTCATCGCCTCAAGCACACGCGAAGAAAGCGGGGCAGCCATCTTGCTTGTAGTCTGCAAGGACTGCAACTCCCGGCATCCCTCGCGGCAGCAGCTCGCCACACACAACAAATCCCGGCGTGCCCCTGGGCGGCCTGGGGTGGAGGGTTCTAGAAGGCGTGACGTGGGGTCGCAGCGGGCTCCGAGGCGGGAGCCTCTCGGCCGCAGCTGCCGGGCCTGGGGACGCGGGTGGCGTCGCAGCTTCCTGGTCTCGCTGGCCATGGCCGCGCTCGGCCGGCCCTTCAGCGGCCTACCCCTAAGCGGCGGCTCGGACTTCTTGCAGCCGCCGCCGGCCTTCTCCGGCCGGGCCTTCCCGCCCGAGGCGGACGGCGCCGAGCCGGCCTCGCGGCCGGGACCCCGCGCAGTCCCGAGCAGCCCCGGCGGGAGCGCGGCGCGCGGACGGTGAGAGCCCGGCGGGCGCAGGGCGGGCGGGCAGGCTGGGCGCCTCTCGCGGCGCGCGCGGGCTTCGCGCTCGGGCTCGTTAACCCTCCCCGCGATCCTCCGCGGGGGGCGTCTCAGCCCGGTTTCCAGAGGAGGAAACTGATCCCCAGAGACGTTAACCGTAAGTCGCCTGAAGTCGCACAGTGCGGTTCGAACCTCAACCCGGCTGCGCCCCGAGAAGTGAGACTTTCTTACTGGAACCCGGGCGACCGTAGCCCGGGCGTCCCCTCGGCGCGTACACGCCTCGCCCTTGGTGACAACTTTCAGTGCGTCTCGGACACTGTTTCCTCACCCGCAGCGCAGGCGACAGAAACGGGTCCGCCTGTGAGATTGTGGAAATAAAGTGCTTCGCGCCGCGCCTGCCTGCCCCGACTAGTTTTCCTTGCCTGGGTGCTCCCAAGTCTGCCTCCCATTCCCTTGACAAATGGCGAGTTTAGATTTTAGTGTCTGGCTATGCCGGGACCACCAACATTACCTAACTGACCTTGTGGCCTGAATCCGCCCCGCTCGGCAAGGAAAGGGACATTTGGTATGTGAGGGTGAGCGAGGATATCGGAGCAAGAAAGCTCAAATAGATTTCTCAGTTGACTGATTTTTGTTTGTTTCAACAGTGTTTCCGCTCACTGTAAAAAGAAACACAAGCGAGAGGAGGAGGAGGATGAGTAAGTTTCAGGGGCCCGCGTGTTCTTCATGGTCACTGTTAACATATGCTGTGTTCTAAACTACTTGTTTTAGGTGAAAAGGTAAAACATTAGGTATGTCCCTGGCAGGAGGCACAAGAAACTAGTAACGTCGGTTGCCTTTTAGGGACAGTAAGTGACTGGCGAGCAGACAGGTCAGAGGGAAACTTTTCACTGTGTAACAAGTTGTAACGTTTGAGTTTTGAACCGTGTGAATTACTTGCACGACGTGAAAGAACTCACAAGATACATAATGAAAAGTCTTATGTTCTGTACTCCACATTCTGCTCCAAAGAAGCAACCCCTGTTACCTGTTTCCCATGTCACCTTTGGAATATAATCTAAAAAATTACAAGTTTACAATTGTAGCGTATATGCTTCTGGTTTTTTACATTTGTAGGAAGATACTGTTCACACTGTGCAACACATTGATGGTTGTGTACTTCTCTCCAGTAGCTCCATATAAGCATATAGAGTTCTAGTTATTTTCCTTTTCAAGAATGGAATTCTAATGTGACACTAGATCTAGGTAATTAACCAGTCTTCTATTGATGGATTTCTAAGTTATTTCAAATCTTTTGCTATTACAACTATACTATGGTCATTTTTTAGAAATTCTTTTTACATATTTGCAAGTAGATAAATGGATTCCTTGATGCAGATTGCTCGGTCTTTTTTTTTTCTTTTTTGAGTCAGAGTCTCACTGAAACCCAGACTGCAGGGCAGTGACACACTCTCAGCTTCCAGAGCCTCTACCTGCTGGGCTTAGATGATCTTTCTGCCTCTGCCTCCAGGTAGCTGGAACTACAGGCAGGCGCCACCCCTCCCAGCTAATTTTTTTTCACTTGTTGTAGAAGCAAGCACTCACCAAGTTGCCCAGACTGGATAACTGACTAGGTCTTAAAGTGTATTTTAAATTATAAGCAAGCGGTGTTTTTTGTTGTTGTTTTTTAAGTTGACAAAGCAGAATTTATTGAGAGAACAGAAAAGCTTCCAGAGTGGGAGGGGACCCGAGGAGGTTGCCCATAAACAAGCGTTTTTGCCAATTTGTACTCCTAACAGTGGGAATGCCTGTTTCTTCATGTTCTTCTCACAACTGTATTTTCAAAAATTTGGATTGCTGTTAAACTGAAAGGTGGAAAAGCACATCTCTTAGAGGCAGTCTAATAGAAAATGGAGTAACAAGATTTCTCAAAGAAGACTAATGGCCAAGCAAATGAAAAAGTGTTCAACTGCATCAGTCTTTAGGGAAATGCATGTTAGAGCCACAGTGAAATACTGCTCTACTCCCAGATATTGGAGTGCATATGAAATAGCAGGTACTTTTTTTTTTTTTTTTTTGAGTTGGAGTCTCTGTTGCCCAGGCTGGAGTGCAGTAGCATGCTCACAGCCACCCGTAGTCTTGACCTGCTGGACTTAGGTGATCCTTCCGCCTCAGCCTTCCAAGTATCTAGAACTACAGGCACACGCCACCACACCCGGCTAATTTTTTGGATTTATTGTACAGACGAGGTCTCACCATGTTGCCCAGACTGGTCTTGAACACCTGGACTCCGGCAATCCTCTCATTTCTGCTTCCCAAAGACAGGTGTGAGCCACCGTTCCAGGTTCTTTTTTTTTTTTTTTTTTTTTTTTGGTCAGGGTCTCACTCTGTATCATATATAAAACTTTTTTGTCAGATGATAACAGCTTACTAGTCACCCTCCTGGGCTCAGTCTATCCTTTCACCTCAGCCTCTTGAATAGCTGGGACTACAGGCATATGCCACCACACATACCCAGCTTATTTTTCAGATTTTTTTTTTTTGTAGAGACAGAGCCTTGCTATGTTACCCAGGGGGTCTCAAACTCCTGGGCTCAAGCAATTCTTCCTTCCTTCCTGCCTTGGCTTCTCAAAGTGCTGAGATTACAGGCATGAGCCACCACGCCCCACCAGGAACTCTTTTTTGGGCGGGGGGCTAGAGTCTCAATCCACTGCCCAGGCTGTAGTACAGTGACACGCTCACGGCCACCCCAGTGTTGCCCTGCTGGGCCCAGGCGATTCTTCCACCTCAGCCTTCCAGAACTTTGGATTTGCTAAATATATTGATACAGAGATTACTAAAACAGTAGATTTGAATGTTACCTTAGTTTGAAAACCACTGGAGCAGACAGTATTTATATTGCTTACTGCCTTGAGATTGCTGTGAGAACTATAACACAGGCCATCTTTCTGCCTCAGCCTTCCAAGTAGCCAGAACTACAGGCGCGTGCTACCATGCCCGGCTAATTTTTTATTTTATTGTAGAGGCGAGGTCTCGCTAAGTTGCCCGGGCGGTCTGGAACTGGCGGGCTCAGGCAATTTGCTCGCCTCAGCCTCTTAAAGTGCTGGGATTACAGGCTGAGCCACCAAGCCTGGCCTATTCTGCTTTTTTAAAGCTGTTTTTTTTAATATGTATAACTTTATTTTCTGCTTTCCAACACATCACGTGCTTTAAAACTATTCAAATAGTATAGGAATATTTGATGTATAGCTAGTTGACTTAACAGTTGATTTTAAAAATCTGGGTTTGAGAGAACCTTATTACTTGTCTGTTTTCATATTGCTAGAGGCCTTAATATTGACTTAGAATTTCTCCTTATAAAATACATGCTGCTTCCTTTGACCCTTATTTTAGGGAATTAATGATTTTTTTTGCTATAGAGCTATGTTCTGATCTTCAGACTGTACTCGGTAATGCTCAGGCAATAAAGTACTTTAGTCTAAAGTACTAAAACAAGGCCAATTGTCTATTAAACTTGCTTCAGACAGCTTTAACTAAACGCTGGGCATGTCATAGTGCTTGAAATACTAGTTTATGGTAAGAGCTTGAACAATTGAAATCCCCTAAGGAGGCAGAGGAATTTAGTAAAAAAGACATGGAGGTAGGATCAGGAGCTCTGGGGTCTGGTCCCAACATGTAACTCACTACTTTACTGTGACACTCTGGAAGGGTTAGGTTTTCAAATCTGCAAAAGAAGGAAATTGGATTTCCTTTAGAAGGAAATTCTAAAGTTTCTAAGTTTGATGGAGGAGCAGCAGCAGCAGTATGGCAAAATATGGCTGACGCTGAATTGCTCCTTTGTGATTTCTGGTTTCTTTACTTCCCACTTGGCCCTTCTAGAGTCAAATAAGTATAAATAACTTTAAGGTCCCACACTGAACACTTATAATCTAAAATGTCAAAATCTTGCAGGTACAGCCTGATTTGGCAAAGAGCAGTAAAAGACAATATCTCAGTGAGACTGAAAATAAGAAAAATATGCATAATTTTTTATCTTGTAATGACACTGTCAAAAAAGTTTTTTCATATAAAAAATTTGCTTAGAGATAGGTGTGATAATTTCATTTATATTAGTTAGGGGTTTTTAATTGAAATTTCTTTTTCTTTTTTCAGTTGTCCAGTAAGAAAGAAAAGGCTAGCTGAAGCAGAGCTCTGTGCTGGTGCTAATGACTGGATTCTTTGTGCACATCAGGATGTAGAAGGTCACGGAGTAAATCCCTGTACTAGTAGCCTTTCTGCACCTAGCATGTTAGATGTTATTTGTGAAGAAATGGATCAGACAACTGGAGAACCACAGTGTGAACTTGCCCGAAGGAGGCTTCAGGAGATTGAGGACAGGTGAATGGGCTGTATATAGCTGGCTTGTTCTGTTCCTTAAAATGTCTACTCTTAGCCAGGCTCGTTGGCTCACCCTGTAATCCCATGCCTTGGGAGGCTGAGGTGAGTGGACTGCCTGAGCCCGCGGGTTCGAGACCCGCCTGGGCAGCGAGACCTCATCTCTACAATAAATCAAAAAATCAGCCGGGCGTGGTAGCGCATGCCTGTAATTCTGGCTACTCGGAAGGCTGAGGCGGAAGGATCGCCGGAGCCCAGCAGGTCGAGGCAGCGGTGGCCGGAAGCGGCCACTGCACTCCAGTCTGGGCGACAGAGTGAGACTCCAACTCAAAAAAAAAAAAAAGTCTACTCTTTTAAGCTAGTCTTATTCATCATTTGGTGATACCTTGTTCCTCACCCTCTCAGAGATGTTATAAAAGTCAGGAAAATGAAATATATGCTTCTAAAATGTGTTTTTCTCATAGAACTGTACTAAGCATTTTCCTTTACTAATTCTGAATATTAATTTTTGGTTTATGAGATAGTTTTCTGGGACACATTCTTCAAATTTAATTGCATCCTATATAAAACTTTTTTGTCAAATGAAATGAGTAACCCTCTATATACTTTTTTCACCTAGGCATAGCCTCAGTTTTTTTTACTTGGTCTTTTGCTGGAACACATGTTGCTTTTATCTTTTTTTATTTTTAAAATCTTGTCCAATTATTAGAAGAATATATAATAATTTGATAAAAGATTTTTTTCTCTGTTTCTGCTTTCTTAATTTATTTAGGATAATTGATGAAGATGAAGACGTTGAAGCTGACAGAGATGTTAATCATCTCCCTAGTCTTGTCCTTTCTGATCCTGTGAAAACAAGTTTGAAGAGAGAATTTGATGAAGTCTTTACAAAGAAAATGATTGAGTCCATGTGAGTTTTGAGTTTTGGTACCTGATTTCTTTTTTTTTTTTTTAAGTTGGAGTCTCACTCTGTTGCCCAGGCTGGAGTGCAGTAGCATGCTAACGGCCACTGCAGCCTCAACCTGCTGGGCTCAGGCAAGCCTTCTGCCTCAGCCTTCCAAGTAGCTGGAACTACAGACGCACACCACTACGCCCAGTTAGTTTTTGTGATTTACTGTAGAGACGAGATCTCGCCAAGTTGCCCAGGCTGGTGTCAAACCCCTGAACTTACACAATCCTCTTGCCTCGGCCTCCCAAAGTGTTTGGATTACAGGCTTGAGCCACCACACCCTGCTGGTACCTGATTTCTACATATTTATGATCTTGGAGGGAACACTCAGTGTCTAGATACTGTTCATCCTCTCCTAGTCAGCTCTTTATTCCCTGGTCACTAGGCAAGTAAAAGCATAGTAAAATTTGTATTTAGTCCAGGATGGAGACAGCCTTTTTTTTTTGGTTGGAGTCTCACTCTGTCACCCAGACTGGAGTGCAGTGGCTGCTCCCGGCCACCACAGCCTCAACCTGCTGGGCTCCGGCGATCCTTCCGCCTCAGCCTTCCGAGTAGCTGGAACTACAGGCATGCACTACCACGCCCGGCTGATTTTTTTTTTTTTTTTTAATATATTGTAGAGATGAGGTCTCGCTGCCCAGGCGGGTCTCAAACCCGCGGGCTCAGGCAGTCCACTCACCTCAGCCTCCCAAAGGCGCAGGATTACAGGCTGAGCCACCGAGCCTGGCGAAACAGCCTTTTTATTAGTTCATTAGGGATAAGCAAGAGTTTGAAGTATGCAGAAGTGGCTGCCTTGCCTACTTTACCCCTTGCTTCTTTTGAACTCCTTTTGAACTCTAGACTCTAGTCTAGAATTTGGGAATGGATTGATAAGAAAGAGCCCATTCTCAAATTTTGTGATGGAATATAGGAACCACATTTTGAAGTGTCTTGTTTAAAAATAAAGTGTCCCAAGGGCTAGGCACAGTGGTTTATGCTTGTAATCCCAGCACTTTGGGAGGATGAGATGAGAGAATCTCTTGACACCAGGAGTTCAAGACCACTCTTGGCAACATAGTGAGACCCTCGTCTCTACAAAACAAAAAAGGTTTAAAAATAAGGCCAGGCATGGTGACTCATGCCTGTAATCCCAGCACT
This sequence comes from Cephalopachus bancanus, assembly GCA_027257055.1. Taxonomy (NCBI): domain Eukaryota; kingdom Metazoa; phylum Chordata; class Mammalia; order Primates; family Tarsiidae; genus Cephalopachus; species Cephalopachus bancanus. The sequence goes on along the minus strand of JAPVLO010000573.1, from coordinate 735,764 downwards.
TTGGGAGGCTAAACTCAAGACCACTCTAGGCAATACAATGAGACCTCATCTCTACAAAAAGTTAGGTGGCCATGGTGGCTTGCACCTGTAGTTCTTCCTAGCCACTCGGGAAACGGAGGCAGGATTGCCTTAGCTCAAGAGATCAAGGCTGTGGTGAGCTGCGATTGTGCCACTGTACTCCAGCCTGGATGACATAGTGAGACCCCAACTCAAAAAAATAAAATAAAAATAAAGTGTCTCAGCAAAGTAGTTATCACAAAGGCCACAAATCAAAGTTCATATTCTTGGCTCATAGCATAGTCTCTCAGGGCCTTGAGCATAGCTTGTTTTGTTCCTAATTTAAACGTAGTTTAGAGTTCAGTTATTTGGTTCCTAGATCATCAGAGTAGAAACAAACAGCAAGTCAGAGCAGAACAAACAAAACTTCTAAAGGGGTGTCATGACTACAAGAGAGGAAACTAGAAAGCAGACACAAGAACCTAAAAAGCAAAGTGGCTTGGGGCCCATTAATTTAAGAATAATGAGTAGTCCTGTAATTTGTGAGCCTACATGAACTCATTATATACTATATAAAATAGCAAGTTATTATTTATTTAGGTATTATCTAGAAAATAATCGTATAGACTTGGTACTCAGTGAGGGTAAGTTTCAGATATCTGAAAAAGCCTCTTAAGACATCAGTCCCAGCCGGGCTTGGTGGCTCAGCCTGTAATCCCCTGCCTTTGGGAGACTGAGGTGAGTGGATTGCCTGAGCCCGCAGGTTCGAGACCCACCTGGGCAACTTGGCGAGAACCCATCTCTACAATAAATTAAAAAAAATTAGCTGGGCGTGGTAGTGCACACCTGTAGTTCCAGCAACTTGGAAGACTGAGGCGGAAGGATCGCCGGAGCACAGCAGGTTGAGGCTGCGGTGGCCAGGAGCAGCCACTGCACTCCAGTCTGGGCGACAGAGTGAAACTCCAACTCAAAAAAAAAAAAGGAAAAGACATCAATCCCAGTGAGGCCAGGCAGATGAGGCATTATTGCCCTTGAACAGTGGAAATGACTTGTGCTGGGAGATGCAGCTGCTACCTGGTCTTAGATCCTGGAGGTTTTGCATTAGCGCCCTGGCTTGAGTTTATTAACCACCTAGCCCTAAGGGTAGATAAATAGTTTAGCCAAAAGTAATCCAGTCATATTGCGCTCTAGCCTAAAACAGCCCTTTATGCTTTTAGTAGTTTTCCAGAGGCTAGCCATAGGGGATGGTCTTCATTGTGGCTTTTTTTTTTGAGTCGGAGTGTCACTCTCTTGCCCAGACTGGAGTGCAGTGACTGCTCCCGGCCACCGCAGCCTCGACCTGCTGGGCTCCGGCAATCCTTCCACCTCAGCCTTCCAAGTAGCTGGAACTATAGGCGCACGCTACCACCTTCATTGTGTTTTATTTTTGCCTTACTTGCCTTTGGGTTCCAGAAACCCTTACTGCCACGGGGTGTGTGTGTGTGTGTACACACGTGTACGTGCATACACGCAGCAGTTATTTTGCCTTAACTGCAAAGCATTATACTTTATAGCTATACTAAACAAGAAGGCATCTGAGATACTTTTCAATGTTTGTCCAGTGATTTTATTTATATAGTATAAGATAGCTGGTCACGTCTGCTAATATTAACCACAATTTTAAAAAAAAATTCTGACAAATTAAGGACTCAATTTTTCATATTAAATGTTTAAATTCAGCCGGGCTGGGTGGCTCAGCCTGTAATCCTGCGCCTTGGGAGGCTGAGGTGAGTGGATTGCCTGAGCCCGCGGGTTCAAGACCCACCTGGGCAACTTGGCGAGACCTTATCTCTACAATAAATCAAAAACTAGCCGGGCGTGGTAGCGCGCACCTGTAGTTCCAGCTACTTGGAAGGCTGAGGTGGAAGGATCACCAGAGCCCAGCAGGTCAAGACTGTGGTGGCTGGGAGTGGCCACTGCACTCCAGTCTGGGCGACAGAGACTCCAACTCAAAAAAAAAATGTTTAAATTCTTTTTTTTTTTTTAGTTGGGGGTGGGGTGCATTGGCATGCTTGCGGCTCACTGTAGCCTTAAGCTCCTGGGCTCAAGTGATCCTTCTGCTTCAGCTTTCTTAGTAACTGGGACTACAGGCTCACCACCACGCCCAGCTAATGATGTTTAAATTCTAATTACAGCATGCATGCCAAACTGTGCAATTTTATGTATTTAGTGATTTCTTTTTTTTTTTTTTTTTTTTTTTTTTGAGTTGGAGTCTCACTCTGTCGCCCAGACTGGAGTGCAGCAGCCGCTCCCAGCCACCGCAGCCTCGACCTGCTGGGCTCCGGCGATCCTTCCCCCTCAGCCTTCCAACTAGCCGGAATTACAGGCATGCGCCACCACGCCCAGCTGATTTTTTGATTTATTGCAGAGATGAGATCTCGCTGCCCAGGTGGGTCACGAACCCACGGGCTCAGGCAATCCACTCACCTCAGCCTCCCAAAGGCGCGGGATTACAGGCTGAGCCACCGAGCCCGACTATATTTAGTGATCTTTCTAAAGATCAACTTAGATTGTTCTAAATCTCCTGTTTTGGTACTGTCAGTTATTAACTGTAAGGTACAGGTAGCAGTTGTTAGCTTTCTACCATATAGCTTTTATTTTCATGTCCTAATTTTTAATACACATTTTATACCCATTTTTTATAAAAATCTGTATTTTATGTTTTAGGAGCCGTCCTTCCATGGAGCTTGTGCTCTGGAAACCTCTCCCTGAACTCCTTTCTGATAAGCCAAAGCCATCATCTAATGCTAAGAACTACACAGGAGAGAGCCAAACTAAGCATGCAGCTGCTGGCACTGCCTTCCCTCAGAGAACTGAATTGTTCTTGGAACCTCGGCAAACAGGGATGTCTCTTTACAATAGTTTGGAGACTGCTGCTAGCACAGAAGAAGAGATGGAACTCTAGAAACCAGTTTCTACACTAAAGTTGTCAAATTTTAGAAGACTCCTGTGTTGTCATAAGCCTACTTGCGTAGTTATAGGGACTGGAAAGTTTTATGAAACGGGTGTAATAATGTCACCACCTGTGATTTGGGGTGGGACTCTCATCTTGGGTAGCCATTTATTCAACTTTTTGCCAAGGAAGTTTGTCTCAAGAGAAGGGTAGTTTTCCATGGGGGTTATTAAAGAAATGTTGCATTAGAGTCTCTTCAAAGGCAAGTATAGAAACTGGAAGGATGACTTGAGTCATCTTGTCATGTTGTCTAAACTGTTCAGACACTTGGAGAATTTTCTCCTTGTGTTGAAAAGATGATTAAGAAGGAAGGATTCTCTTACTACAGCTGTACCCTGACAGTTACATCACAGCTTAATCTGTAGATATGAGCTGTTTACAGTGGTGAGATTTTAACTGGGGAAGAGGAAAGAAGAAAGCAGTCACTTAAGTCTATTGCTCAGAAGTTTAACAGAGGCCCTGAAACTTGTGAATTAGTTGTCAGTTTATTATAGCTGTGTTGATTAAGTAGCCAGTAGCATTGTGACTCTCTGCCTCTGAAAATGCATTGAAAATACAAAGAGAATTTTTCTCCTTCAAGGTTTTTTTTGCCTTGTGGCACTTTTGCTCCTTGGTTTCCCTTGCAGTCATTCAGTAATGTTTACAACTTAATTAACTTTGATAGTTTAAAAGATTGAGGTAACTCATCTGCAAATTGCCTATGGGGGAAGCATCTTTAGGTAATCCTGAGGAAGTGCTTTGTCAGCAAAACCCAGCATTGAAAACTTATGTATTTTAGGAAAAAAAGGTTGAATGAGCAAGTTGCATTTTTTAAATGCTAATTTAGAAAGCAGTAAATAATTAGCTTAAAATAGCAAGTGACACTGAAGTTTACTGAAATAGCCAATTTGAACTATTGTGCAGTCTGCCTAGTTGGTGGAGAACTGGAGAACTAGAAGTTGGTGGAGAATAGCTTCCTGCTAACAGGAAATCATCTAGAGTACTTAAATCGGGCTCAAGTTGTCCTTTGGGGATACCAGGATTGAAATTTTTAGTTTCTCAGAGTTCTTCTGTGTGGCAAGGACTTCTGTGTGGAAAAGTAAAATGACACTTCCTTTATTGCTACGGACTATCCACTGTAAGTTATTAAATGAGTATAATAGTGTAATACTGGCCCTTCCATCACACAACAGGAGACCACCCCAGTTCTTTTTGTTTTATTTTCTGGGTTCCTTTCTCCTTTGGAGGGAGTAGATAACCTTTTGTAGGAAAAAAAATGGTTTATGCTAAGTAGAGGTGAATTTTTAGACACCAGCCTCCAGGCATTTTTGAAACCCATACTGAAATCCCTCCCCTTGTTACAGATGGCATAGAAGTCACAAGTTGTTAATTGGACTGTTTCTTCTTTTGCCTGTTGTACTTGCTTTCTCTATTTCTGTCTGTATAGTCAGGAAAAGATTTAATGTTTAATATTTAAACACATTTAATATCTACACAATAAAATTATTCAAACTTCAAACCATTATTGAAACCAGTTGGAAACCAGCTAATAGTTTCTTAATCTCAGATTTAGAGATGAATGTAAACTGTATTTTGTTGAAATGTGCAAGTGTGTTTGATTCATGCCATTTGAAAAACTACCGCTTTAAGTCATTGTTTAATGGGACCAGCTTAAAGAAATCTCCATGCTAAAGAGTTTATTCCAGTACAACTCAAAAACTTGAAGTGACTGCCTGGATTTTGGAGTTAGTTTTCGTGTTAGGATGGAAAGAGAGATGACAGCTTTCCAAAGAAGGACTCAAGGCATACTACAATTGGCCATGTTTGTGTTCTATGGCAAATTGCTGGGCAGGCCTCTGCTTAAAGGTCTATATTGATGGAAGAACAAAGAGTGCCAAAATGAGGCTCTGATACTATTGGTAAATATAGGCGAGAATTAAGATTTTGTTTATTAAAATCCAAACAGAGCTTGTTTCAGGAGTGAAGTTATTTGACATAATTATTTTTGCAGGGAAATGTATGTTCAGTGTTTCTTTTTGGACTTCTTGCATATATTTGTACAAAAGTTGTTTTTTTCATCCTTGTTGGTGCTTATTCATCTGAGCCATTTCCACAGTCCCGATGCCTCTGCTTTTTGTTTTTCTTTTGTAGCATAAGGCTTTTGCTTTTGCCTTAAGGTTTCCCTAGGGAATTAACAGGGCTTTTCATTTTGTATGGTTTTTGTAGCATGGATCAAACATTGGCTACTATGCTAATGTGTGAAAAAAAATTATATAAAGCAGGTGAGCTTTAATGAACAAATGTATATTTTATCTGAGTTTGAGTAGGATGTGTGTGTTTTTTGTTTTTGAGGGTTGTTTTTAGTCTTTTTTTGTAATAAGTATTTCTCACAGATATTAATCACTTTATTAAAAAACCTGCTACTCAGTCTTGAAAAGGTACAAATGTAAAATTTAGGAAAATAACTAAGGTCAGGGATAAAACCCTGAAAAGAATGTTTACCAGCAGGTTCATTTATTATTTTGGATCTAGAACTAGGCTTTGTTTTTTAATAGTGACAAGAATGGTTCGGTACTAGGAAAGTTCTGGAAAATATTGTTAATTTTTCTCTAAAATAATTTGGTGTTTCTGTATGTTACCATTTTCAATAAAACTTCTTAAGTGTTTTGGACTTTTTGAGATAACTCATATTCCTGCACTTAAATAAATAAAATCAGATATCTCCTTGTTTTTCTCTAAATTGTAGTTAGAGCAACATTCATATCGGCAAATGACTTAATTGTATCCTGAAGGGATGATTATGTTGGGACAAAGATAAGTTTCATATTTGAATTAGCTATTTCCAATAGGCAGGCTGGTTTTTGCCATTCTAAAACTCATAGAACACTTTATACTAAGAGGAATTTACTGCTGTTAATTGTCAGTATTCAGATGGCAGTGGTAGCTGCGTTTTTAAAATTTTCAAATGTGAGCCAGGCACAGTGGTTCATACCTTTAATCCCAGTGCTTTGGGAGGCTGAGGCAGGAAGATTGAGGCCAGGAGTTGAGGTTGTAGAGAGCTATGATCATGCCCCTGTGCTCCAGCCTCCCAAAACATGGAGACTGTACCTTAAAAAAAAAAAAAATGTGGCCATTGCCTTGCTAGAGTCTGGTATGGCTGTGTGCTCTTTGAGCCATGACTGTCGCCATGCTTCCTGGCTTTGATTCCTCTCCCCCACTTTGGGGAGGTGAATCTTCTTTCTTCCTCCTCTTTCTCTCTCTAACTTACTTTTAAATAAACTTTTCTTTCTTAACTTAAAAAAAAAAATGAGCCGGGCTCGGTGGCTCAGCCTGTAATCCCGTGCCTTTGGGAGGCTGAGGTGAGTGGATTGCCTGAGACGGGTTCGAGACCCGTCTGGGCAGCGAGACCTCATCTCTACAATAAATCAAAAAATCAGCCGGGTGTGGTAGCGCATGCCTGTAATTCCAGCTACTTGGAAGGCTGAGGCTGAAGGATCGCCGGAGCCCAGCAGGCGAGGCTGTGGTGGCCAGGAGCGGCCACTGCACTCCAGTCTGGGCGACCGAGTGAGACTCCAACTCAAAAAGAGAAAAAAAAAAAAAGCAAATGTGGAGTTGGAAATAGCATATAGAGTTCACAGAGAGTGGTTTGGGACCTATGAAAATAAGGAATAGAAAATTCAGTGATGTTCAGCTACATGGTTTTTCTTCCTTTTTTAAGAGTTGACAGGTCACTGGGTGGCAATATTGTCTACGTATTTACAACCATTTGATACATGTGCATTCTTGATTTGTTGGGCAGGGGGAGTTAAGTTAGAGTTGCAGTTGGACTTTGTATTTATTTATTCATTTACCTATTTATTTATCTATCTATTTGCTTGAGTTGGAGTCCTGCAGCCTTAACCGGCTGGGCTCAGGCAGTCCTTCCGCCTCAGCCTTCCAATTAGCTGGCACTACCGTCATGCACCACCATGCCCAGATAATTTTTTTTTTTTTAATTGTAGAGCTGAGTTCTTACCAAGTTGCCCAGGCTGGTCTTGAACCTGCGGGCTCGGGCAATCCTCTCTTCTCAGCCTCCCAAAATGCTGGGATTATAGGTATGAACCACCACACCCTGCCTGGATAGTGTTTTTGTTTTTAACCAAAATTTGGAAATCGTGACTAAAAGTTACTTAATTTATTTATTTTACAGATTTGGAAACTAAAGCCTAAATAATTACTCTTTTGCTTTTTTGCTCAGAGTGGTCTCAAACTCCTGGCTTCAAGCGATCCTCCTATCTTGGCCTCCCACAGTGCTGGGATTACAGATGTGAACCACTATACCTGGTCTCTTTAAAAGAACTTCAGGCCGGGCTCAGTGGCTCAGTCTGTAATCCCAGCACTTTGGGAGGCCGAGGTGAGTGGATTGCCTGAGCCCGCGGGTTCGAGACCTGCCTGGGCAACTTTATGAGACCTCACCTCTACCATAAATCAAAAATTAGCCCAACATGGTAGTGCGTGCCTGTAGTTCCAGCTACTTGGAAGGCTGAGGCAGAAGGATCCTTGGAGCCCAGCAGGTCGAGACTGCGGTGGCCGGGAGCGGCCACTGCACTCCAGTCCTGGCGACACAGTGAGACTCCAACTCAAAAAAAAACAACACACACACACAAAAGAACTTCAGGGCATCCACTTTGGGTCCCTTCCCACTGTGGGAGCTTTTCTGTCCTCTCAATAAATCCTGCTTTCCCAAAAATAAATATAAAAGAACTTCAGAAATCACAAGAGAGGTAATGCTTAGGATAGAATGTAACTGATACCTTGAAATATGCCTGGAAGAGGCAGTATTACCTTCTGCTTACAGTCCTTCTTTGTCTCTGCTCTAGTAGCATTTTTCTTTTTTTGAGTCAGTCTCACTTCGTTGCCCAGGCTGTAGTGCGGTGGCACATTCACGGCCACCACAACCTCAACCGGCTAGACTCAGGCAATCCTTCCGCCTCAGCCTTCCAAGTAGCTGGAACCACAGGCATGTACCACCATGCCCAGCTTTTTAAAAATTTGAGGTGGAAGGATCGCCGGAGCCCAGCAGGTCGAGGCTGCGGTGGCCGGGAGCGGCCACCGCACTCCAGTCTGGGCGACAGAGTGAGACTCCAACTCAAAAAAACAAAAAAAAATTTATCGTAGAGGTGAGGTCTCACCAAATTGCCCAGGCTGGTCTGGAACCCATGGGCTCTGGCAGTCCTCTCGCCTCCACCTCTCAAAGTGTTGGAATTACAGGCATGAGCCACCACACCTGGCACCAATAGCATATCTAATAGAAAAGCAAGGAGGCAAATGTGGATTGGTGTTACAAGACTCAAGAAAATAATGTGTAGGAATCTTGTCACCTGCATCTTTAATCTCAATTGAGACAACCCTATGCATTTAATGGAAATCTTTCTTTGGTTTTTGCAGGAAGATTGTTATTTTTAGTTCCAACCATTCAATTTGATGTTTCAGTATGAAAATGTCCTTGATTATCAGGTGTTTTCTTAAGGCTGAGCACAGAGTTTAGTAATTTCCATCCATCTGTGCAGGAAATGAAAACCATAATAATATACATGGGTTATATATGTTCTGTCCTGTTAGTACAGCTGCCTCTTTCGTGTGATGTCATTGACTGTAAATCAGTTGAGCCTCAACTGCCAGGTGCTGCTGCTATTGTGGTAGAGGCTAAAATACACCTGTAATTGCATCTGTCCACATAGCCCCTAAGTGGGTACTTGACCCTAAGGTTTTCAGAGTTCTAAAAAATCAGGTGAAATAGTTTTCAATCATGGGGACAGCTGGAGGCTATTCTTTTATTTATAGTACAGAAACTTGGACCTAATTGGGCTCTGGCTTCAGCGACCAGATCTGAAGACAACAGACTTGCACTCAAGTATGTTTTGTGAACATGCTTCCAGTCACCACATTCCCTTATACTTGCCTGAAACTACAGCCTGCTTTGCCTTGCTGCTTGGGATTCTCTGAATCCTGCCTCCTTTTGTCTATTCATTCATTTTCACCTCCTCAGAGGTAGTCTCAATAAATAGGGAATATATCAGTTAAATGCTCAACTGGCATGCTGGCATAAGTGAGATAGTTTTTATAAATGAGAGAAGTCCTGTAACATCTTGTGATTCCCAAGGAAAAGATGCACTATGAAGGATGAGGAGGTTGTCAAACCTCTTTAGTTTGGGGGCTGTATTAGTATCTCTATGATTTTTTTCTTGACAGTTTTATTCTTTGGTGAAACAAATTATTGAATAAATAATTCTGGAAGAGATTAAAACCCTTCCAAAGTGGATTAGGAGATAACAGCTAGCTTGTGTTAAGGATAGTGCCTGGCATATACTAAGTGCTTATAATGTATCACCTTTTTGAATCCTTCCAGCAACCTTTTGAGATACTATTATCCTGCTTTACAGATGAGGATATATCCCCAGGGCTACCCAGTTCACCAGTGGCAAGAGTTGAAACTATGGAGTTTAAGTCTAGAAAATGCTCTTAATCCCCATAGTAATGGTAAGAGAATTTTGCTATTTGATGTCACGTCTTTTTTTTTTGAGCTGGAGTGCAGTGGCATGCTCCCAGCCACCACAGCCTCAACCTACTGGGCTCCAGCGATCCTTCCTCCTCAGCCTTCCAAGTAGCCGGAACCACAGGCACATTTTTTTTTTTTTTTAGTTGAAGTCTTGCTGTCACCCAGTCTGGAGTGCAGTAGCACGCTCATAGCCACCGCAGCCTCGACCTGCAGGTGATCCTTCCGCCTCAGCCTTTCAAGTAGCTGGAACCACAGGCATGTGCCACCACACCCGGCTAATTTTTTGATTTATTGTAGAGATGAGGTCTCACCATGTTGCTCAGGCTGGTCTCGAACCCCTGAGCTTAGGCAATCCTCTTGCCTCTGCCTCCCAAAGTGCTAGGATTACAGGCGTGAGGCACTGTGCCTGGCTTAGCATGTCCTTTAACGCAAGATAGTATGGCAAACAGTGGTTAGGGTTCTAGCTCTGCCACTTGCTAATTGTGATATTTGTCAATTTGGCTGAAGGAACTGTCTCAGAAAGATAATAATCAGGCCAGGCATGGTGCTCACACCTGTAGTCCCAGTACTTTAGGAGGTGGGGGTGAGAGGACTGCCTGAACCCAGGGGTTCAAGACCAGCCTGGGCAACTTGGCAAGACCTTACATCGACAAACAAGTTGGTTTTTTTTTTTTTTTTCCAGAAAGCAGGATTTATTGAGAGGACAGAAAAGCCCCCACAGTGGGAGAGGACCTGAAGGGATTGCCCATCTACAACAAATTTTAGAAAATTAGCCAGGCATGGTGGCATGTGCCTATAATTCCAGCTACTTGAAAGGCTGAGGGGGAAGAATTGCCTGAGCCCTGCAGGTCGAGGCTATAGTAGCTATGAGTGTGCCACTGCACTCCAGCCGGTGACAGGGGAAGACTCCGATTCAAAAAAATAAAAAATAGGCTGGGCTCGGTGGCTCAGCCTGTAGTCCCAGCGCTTTGGGAGGCTGAGGTGAGTGGATTGCCTGAGCCTGTGGGTTCGAGACCCGCCTGAGCAACTTGGCGAGACCTCATCTCTACAATAAATCAAAAAGTAGCCGGGCATGGTAGCGCACGCCTGTGGTTCTGGCTACTTGGAAGGCTGAGGCGGAAGGATCACCAGAGCCCAGCAGGTCGAGGTTGCAGTGGCTGGGAGCGGCCACTGCACTCCAGTCTGGGTGACAGAGTGAGACTCCAACTCAAAAAAAAATAAATAAATAAAAAATAAAAAAGACAGTAATCAAATTGTAGATTATATCACTTAACAGCAGTCATGAGTTGAAACAAGCAGTACTTAAGGTGGAAAAGCCTTCACTGACTTTAAAAGGTGGCATGCTCACTTCAATTGGATAAATTACTACCACAGCAAACAGTGAAGCATCTAGAAAGCAAATAAGACTTATGGCCCTAGAAGAAATTAAAGAACAGAGACACCGCATTGCACTTTTTAATTGCATGGGTAGTTTTAAATAAATGGAGAAAGCACCTTTCAGAAGCTACACTAGCAGGAAAATATTCCATCAAGCATTTACATAGTAAATTTTTATAATTTTACAAAAGATTCTTGATCTTTACTTGAACCGATGAGGGAAAAAGGTTTCCCCTTCTCAGGTAGGGTATTCTCTCTGTTTGTAGAAGCAAACTAAAGGACCTAAAATTGGAGGCAAGCCTGGGATGCCAAGAAGGAGGAAGAGAAATTATAAAAGGTCATTCACAAATTCCATGTCTACTTTAAGACACTTGTCTAATGGCCCTTACCTTAAGTATGTGAAGGCAAACTACTGCCCTTAAGATGAAAGTAAAACCTCAAAAGCTGTAGTTCTGAATAACAGTAATACAACTGAATACCTTAGACTGCTGGATGTCAAAAGATAATACTTGGGTCATCTGTGAGGTTTGAACAATCACTTCAGAGGAATTCTCTAGGACTGTATGCTCTCTGCTTTGGCTTTTTGAATGAAGCACAGATAGGCTTCTCTGCTATTCTCCAGGCAGCATAATAGTCAAGGAAAAAGGCAACATATTGGTCACTCCTTAGACACTAATCAGCTGGGGAAAGAGTTCATTGGCAAAAGTATCATCCCAAGAATGGTTTATACCAAGCGGAGAGGATATGTTGCTGAAGGGGGAAGGGGAGCCCTCATATCCACAGTCACTGTAGGCATCCAATAGGTAGGAAGATGGCTTCAGGCAGTGGCTGGATGAAAGTAGATCTGAGATACCCAGCTCTGGAATGAAGTCATCTTCTACAGGTTCTTCCTTCACTGAGACAATCAATTCAGGGTGATCATTCTCTGAGGGGCTGAGAGGTGCTTCCTCAATTTTCACTACCACATTAGTTTGGCTCTCTGTCTCAGAGGGTATCTCTAAGACTAGGGGCTTGGTATAGATGTGGTCAAAACGAATTAGTTCATTAATGGCTTCCAGCTTGGCTGATGACGTCCCCATTGACAGAGAAAGGGAGGCTGATAAGGAACTGGGTCCTTGTGGGTCGACCTCTGGGAGCTCCTCCAAGCTGGTAGATTCTGAGGAAGGACATTTGAAGAACATGGCTGGATCCAAGTTGTCCAGAATGCCCAACAGGATATCAGACTGCAAGAGGCAAAAATTAAATGGAGTACAACTGTCAGAATACACTTGAGAATCTACCTAGAACACAGTATTGGGTTCTACAATGCAAATTAATCATTATAAGATGACCTCAGGATCCACCAGACCCATTAAGCTACACCTCACTCCATGTCCTAAATTATCTGGGACTAGGAAGGTAGTTCAATGTTCACTTCCAACCCCACCAAAACTAACTTTTGCCCTCTTCTGTTTGGCTAGGGATGTCAGGCTTCAAACAGATGGTATTAGGTAGTTACATAGCTATTTTGTAAGAACGATCCCTACCTCTGAGTCTGAAGAGTCAACACCATCAGAATCCATGGGGAGATGATCTGGAGGGGTGACAACTGGGCCTGCACCTGCTGCAGAGGTGCACGTAGTCTGAGTGCTGCGGACTCAGCAGACCCGGCCACTGGCCTCACTCCATTCCCCTGGGAGGAAAGACCAAAGTGAATAAACAGCTGCAAGTCCTTAAGGAAATACCTGCCAGACAGCTGTGATTCTCAACTTTCAAGAAAGCTAGAAAACTAGAGTTGAAATCTTTCCCTTACCATGGTTATTTCCACTTTAAGTCTGCCTCAAGAGATAAGAAAAGAGAGCTGAGGCTAACTTTTCTTTGTGAGTTTCTACACAATGAAACGTTTTTCCTCTCCAAGCAAAGATTCAAGTAGAACTGAAAATAATATCTTAATATTGTCAATAGTGATGTTCTTAGATAATAAAGTTCTATTGTGATTTATGCCTAGAATCTTTTTTGAACAGTATTTTTTTAAGTTCCTCCTGAACATGACTTTGACAGAGTAAAACTGCCCTATTGTCAATCTTAGACCACTTAAGCGTTGTCATCGAATTTGCCATAATCCATAGACTAAAACCCATATATCACTCCTTTCTTATCAGAGAGGTATCATTATCACAATGAATCCTTTCCCTGCTCTAATTTCAGTAGCATTTAAAGTCTGAATTATCTGGCTCTCTTACTCTGATTCTCCTTAATGATTACATGGTACCTCTTGTTGGCATTTGTTAGTACTTGTTTTCTTAGAAAGCCAAGTGACTTATTTAAATTATTAGAACTTAGTATAGTTTACTACATACTTAAAAAGTAAGTGTCATTGATGAAAGAACACCCTGCCTGCAAGGAAATGTCTTAAAAATCAAAGGGAAATTTCAAAAACACTTTTGATCAGAGGTCCAGACTGTAACCATAAAAATCACTGGGTCATGTCACTTGGAACTAGTTTTCACATGAGGTACCAAATAAAAGAGATGATTTACCTTGGTCTCTGCCTCCTCTTCAGTAACCAGGGCATCCATCCCCAAGCGCTGTCTTAACTCCTGGTTCTCAACTACAAGGCCATGTGTTTTCTCTCGTAAAAGCTGATTTTCTAGCAAAAGTTTTTGGTTCTGGAAGAAAGATCCTAAGAGGTTATCAAAATATCTATCTCACTTAAACCACCTAATGAAGTTTCACTACAATTGATTTCCTTTTGGAAAACTCTATGTTTATGTTGTTCACAGTAGGTATTAGAAGGCTAGGCAATAATGATTGAAAATAAATTATTTAAGCCAGGCTCGGTGGCTCAGCCTGTAATCCGTGCTTTGGGAGGCTGAGGTGAGTGGACTGCCCGACCCTGCGGGTTCGAGACCCACCTGGGCAACTTGGCGAGACCTCATCTCTACAATAATTCAAAAAATTAGCCAGGCGTGGTAGCGCACGCCTGTAGTTCCAGCTACTTAGAAGGCTGAGGCGGAAGGATCACTGGAGCCAAGCAGGTCGAGGCTGCGGTGGCTGGGAGCGGCCACTGCACTCCAGTCTGGGCAACAGAATGAGACTCCAACTCAAAAAAAAAAAAAAGAAAAGAAGTTATTTAATAAGTGCCATTGCATAGGGTCAAGAATAACACGGGCAACCCCTTTGGGTCCCCTCCCACTATGGGAGCTTTTCTGTTCTCTCAATAAATCCTGCTTTCTAAAAAAAAAGAATAACACAATGCTTCCAGCTACTAATAGTGACTTCAGCAAGGGGTGATTTGTGGCATTAATTTAGATATGATGTTTAAAAAAAATCCTGTCTTGAATTGGCAGGTAACAAAGTGGTAGTGGTGACTATAAAATCAAAATACACTTACAAAAAAAAAACTCTGCTCCGGAATGACTCATGATTCTTAATAAGAACCAGTTAATGATTCAAACATTAAAAAGAACAATATATGAAAATTGACCAAGGAGTTAAAAAAAAAAGGACTATCAGCCAGGTACAGTGGCTCAAGCCTGTAATCCCAGCAATTTGGGAGGCCGCAGTGAGAGGATTGCCTGAGCCCATGGGTTTGAGACGGGCCTGGACAACTTGGTGACACCTCATTTCTTTTTTTTTTTCGAGTTGGAGTCTCACTCGGTCGCCCAGACTGGAGTGCAGTGGCCGCTCCCGGCCACTGCAGCCTCGCCTGCTGGGCTCCAGCGATCCTTCCGCCTCAGCCTTCCAAGTAGCTGGAATTACAGGCATGCGCTACCACGCCCAGCTGATTTTTTTTATTTATTGTAGAGATGAGGTCTCACTGCCCAGGCGGGTCTCGAACCCGCGGGCTCAGGCAATCCACTCACCTCAGCCTCCCAAGGCACGGGATTACAGGCTGAGCCACCGAGCCCGGCTTGACACCTCATTTCTAAAATAAACCAAAAACTTAGCTGGACTTGGTAGTGCATGCCTATAGTTGGGGCTATTTGGAAGGCTGAGGTGGAAGGATCACCTGAGCCCAGCAGGTCGACAGTGGGATGGCTGTGAGCATGCCACTGAGCTCCCGCCTGGACAATGGAGTGAGATTCCAACTCAAAAAAAAAAAGAAAAAAAGGAATATCAATAATCCTTATGTAGGTCCAGGCACAGTGGCTCATGCCTATAATCCCAGCACTTTGGGAGACCGAGGTAAGAGGATTGCCAGAGTCCACGGATTCAAGACCAGCCTGGGCACTTGGTGAGACCTCATCTCTACAATAAATCAAAAAATTAGCCGGGTATGGTGGTGTGTGCCTGTAGTTCCAGCTACTTGGAAGGCTGAGACGGAAAGATCGCCTGAGCCCAGCAGGTCGAGGCTGCGGTGGCTGGAAGCGTGCCACTGCACTCCAGCCTGAGTGACACAGTGAGACTTTGACTCAATAATAATAATAATAATAATAACAATAATCCTTATGTATTCAAGATGTATAACTGATAAGATAAAATTAGACAACATATGGACTCTAGAAGAGAAAGAAACTGTTAGTGAACTTTTGGCCGATCCCAGAAAAATGTAAAGTTTAAGTAATGATTTCCTATCTGCCTTTGGAAATTTCTTTTTTTTTTTTTTTTTTTTTTGAGTTGGAGTCTCACTCTGTCACCCAGACTGGAGTACAGTGGCACATTCCCGGCCACCGCAGCCTCGACTTGCTGGGATCCAGCGATCCTTCCACCTCAGCCTTCCAAGTAGCTGGAACTATAGGCACGCGCTACCACGCCCGGCTAATTTTTGATTTATTGTAGAGAGAGGTCTCGCCAAGTTGCCCAGGTAGGTCTCGAACCTGCGGGCTCAAGCAATCCACTCACCTCAGCCTCCCAAAGGCATGGGATTACAGGCTAAGGCACCGAGCCCAGCTAGCCTTTGGAAATTTCTTAGCACAAACTCACTAACATTGCTGAATTTACCAACTTTGAGATATATCTAGCTCCAAAGGCCAGAGGGTCAATCACTCTGCTCTTAAGCTTCACCACTTCACCAACTACCTATCTACCCTAACTTAATTTTTAATTGCATATTCAACTGTGTTCTAACAGGAGCTGAAGCAACTTAGGATGGGAAGCAAACAGAACATTCACCAAGGAAAGGCTATAAGATGGATAAAAGAGTTTGGCCTAAGTAGGTTTACCTCTTCTTCCAAATCTACAACTTGCTGTTCTAGCTCACTCATTCGAGCTTTCTTTCGATCTCTGGCAGTCTGAGCTGCTACTCTGTTTTTCAGTTTCCTGAGAAGAGAAAGAACATACCACACTGAGTCATCTCAAACCTTGTTTATATATTTGAAAACCCGACCAGCTGGTGCTTTCATTTTAATTTACCAGTGCAAGGCAGGCTAATGGTAAAATACAATAAAATAACACAAAAAATACAGTCTTCTATCTAACTCGAAGACCTGCTTTAGTCTCTTCTATATTGCATCATCCACCACAGTCTCATCCCGGAGTCAGTAAGACAGGTGGACACACTACTAATCTTGCATCATAAGAAACTTTCCTCCTCCCCCGCTCCTTCCTAGCTCCTGCCCTCTTAAACAGGATCCAGCCTAGGGAAGGCTGCATAAGTCCTCCCTCCCCAAACACAATTTAGAAAAGGGAGACGCTGATGCCCTTCTCCCTTGTATTGATATCTCAGGCCATATACCCTGATGACTGGGCCCGTGTCTGCTCAAGGAGACATTTAATAAATTACAAAACAGTGATCACAAAAGAATGAGCACTTATGAAGGACGAAGTGCTGTTATTACATGCAAGTCTCAATCCCCCCAACGACCTCATGAAGTTGGTACCATCTGAAGGTCGCAGAGACCGAGCCCTTTCAACAACTGTCATTTCAGCTCCGCGGCCCTCCAGAAAAAGTAGTAAGCCAAGAAGCTAACCGATTCTGCTACAGCCCGAGTTCAGAGAGGCTGAGCCACCGGCCTGCGGTCACACAACAAGAGGGCCTGGAAGCCAGGCGCCGTATCCCTGGCTCCGGCCATCTCTCATGAGATAGGGGGAAAGTACATAAACAAACAAACCGGGGCAGCCCTGGGTCTCACCCCGCGCGGCGGATCCCGTCAGCCCAGGCTTCCTGCCCCGCCCCGCCCAGCGCCACGCTGGCACCGGACCCGCCAGGCCAAAGGCGCCCGAGCGCTGGGGGGCGGTCAGCGCCGGGCCCCCGCTCCCAGGCCCACGTCCCTGTTTCAGGTTCGGCCCCAGACCCCGGCCCCTCGCCCACCTCCTCAGCGCCTTTTCCTCGGGGCTCAGGTGCGTGAGGCGCTGTCGCTTGCGCGCCTGGGGCGGCACCCCGCTCGCCACCTCCGGGCTGGCCCCTCTCTGGGCCGGCATCATGAGCGACAGGGCCCGGCCGGCCGCGGCTCCGGCGGCGGCGGCGGGCTGACCCGACAGAAGCAATACTTTGGGAGCCCCGTCGGCCGGGCTCGGCGCGGCAGCCACCACCACCATGGCCAAGAACGTCTGTGCGACTACCCACCGCCGCCGCCGCCGCCCAGCGCCGCCCCTCCGCGCCCAGCCTTTCTACGGTCGTGGCCCCCCGCGATTGGCCAGTGCCGCGTGACGTAAGGCCGGTCTCAGCGCCTATTGGTCCGTGGCACCTGAGGGGGCGTGGCCAGGGCATCCAGCGTGGCTGCCGCTGTCCCGGCCAGCCACGGTCATTTTTCCGGAGGAGGACCGGCGGGACTCCGCGCGGGGCGGGTGCGGGCGGCGCTGGTGCGGAGGACCGGGAGGGTCTCCAGGCCGGCGGGTGACCCCGGGCTCTACGGGAGGACCCAGTGCCAGGCGGAGAGTTTCTCAACGCCCCTTAGACTGACTCATTTTCACCCGAGTGACAGTTTCATTCCAAACCGGGAGATTTGCGAACTGACGAATGTTTGCCAGGACTTGCAGGTTCTTACCTCAGCCTGACAACATTTTATCTGGTGCGCCACTTCCGGCCCCGAGTGGAGCGGAAAGTCGAGATGGAGCGCTGATCTGGCTTCAGGTTAGAAAAAGCCTGGAAAGAAATTCTGCGAAATACAACTCTTTAGGAAATGAGATCGCGCATTTTAAGACGACGTTTAGTAAGAATGAGGGCTTAATAAACGATAGTCGTTATCTCTGGGTGGTGGGGATACATATAATTCAGTTTTTCTTTGCATTCTGTACTTAGTACTATAAAGGTACGTGTACAGGCGGAGATTCCGGGGTTAACCCTGAGACCCCTGAGGATGGCGAGGTCGAGGCTCCAGCCTGGCATTGTGACGCAAGGATGCCAGGCGCTTGTGAAATAGGGGCCTCCTGACTGCAGCAAGGGAGCAGTAAAAATACCATACGAATGTTAAAATGGAGAAAGAAACTCGAGAATATGCATGCTCAGTTTTTAAAGCAAATTACAAAATGTTAAGTTCCCTAGAATTACAAAGCAATACTTTAACAAGTAGTCATTGTTTCCTCCTCTGTGCACAGCACTATTCCAGGTTCTAGGGATGCAAAGAGTAGCAAGACTGATAGCTGATATTTGGAAGATATACAGGTGAAATATTAAGATTCTAAGTAATTCTTTGTCGTTATTGGGTCAAATGAGCTGGTCAGTTATAGTTTGATAAGGAGGGAACAGGATGGGAAGAAGGAACTTAAAGCAGCTCTATTTCTTGATATCTAGACCCTTTAAAGGAACAGTTCTGGTTTTTCCCAGAACAGGGTCATGAGTCTAACATGTGTTTTCTTCCTCCATGTTGGCAGAGGGAAATCAGCCGCAATAGTATTTCTTTAGATTGGGCTGAACCAAGTCAGTGCATCCTGAGCACATACTGTTTCTGTAGTTGGAAACAAGGTGAGGGTGATCAGAGTTTCTGCAGGACAGAGAAACCTGCCTCCTTTTTAACTCACATTAACTTGGGCTACCTGGGTTCTAATGTGCCTCCAGATGTGGGCAGACTCGCTCTTGGCATCTGGGACATTTTGAGAGAAGTCTTTGGAGGTATCTTCTGGTTGAGACCCTGCAGGTTTGAATTAAAGGATCTTGGAAAGCTGTAAGAGGCTATAAGAAAAGTCATGTAATTATGTCATGCAGCCTTTTAAGTTAGTATTTATTAATGCCAAGCGAATGTCTGGCCCAGTGTAAGAAATTACAGAGGAACTTAAAGAAATGTAAACCATTTAGTCATAAAAAGAAAATCTCTGAGGCCCTTTTGAATTCAGCAGGCTGTAAGGAGTAACTGTGTGGAGAAAGCACAAGGTACTGGGACAGGGGAGAAAAAGCTCATGGCTTGTACTTTGGTCTTGGCTAATGGGTGTATCTTCGTATATACATGTACATACCTCACATGTATATGACCTAGTTCCATCCAATAGGAGAACCTGGAAGCAAGAATGCCCTGGTAGTACACCTGCTGCCCAGATCTTTATCACTAAATATCATTCTCCGTTAAAAGGAGCCAGAGCAGCTGGGTTCGGTGGCTCAGCCTGTAATCCCAGCACTTTGGGAGGCCGAGGTGAGTGAATTGCCTGAGCCCACAGGTTCGAGACCTGCCTGGGCAACTTGGTGAGACCTCATCTCTACAACAAATCAAAAAAATTAGCCGGGCATGGTAGCGCGCACCTGTAGTTCCAGCTACTTGGAAGGCTGAGGCGGAAGGATCGCTGGAGCCCAGCAGGTCGAGGCTGCGGTGGCCGGAAGTGGCCATTGCACTCCAGTCTGGGCAACAGAGTGAGACTCCAACTCAAAAAAAAAAAAAAAAAAGGAGCCAGAGCTTGTTGGAGAAATGGCCAATTCCCATTTGGACCTGGGAAAGACCAAAAGAGCTTGGTATTTCTTGTTATACCAGAAAATAAGAAAGTACTGCAAAAACAAAAATGGATTCATGTCAAAAAGGAATTCCTGTACATCGATAGATGTTTGTACATCTAAATCTGTTTCTATACATCTATCTATATATATTAAAAACTCATGAGTTAACACCAAAAACTCCACTTCTTTTTGGGGGGAGTGCAGATACTTTTTAATGTTTTTTTTTCTTAATTTCACAAATATACCAAAGACTCATGCAATAGTGCCAGCATAGGATGCAATCCTGGGCTACAAGCCTGCACACTTCTTTGCAACTGGTCCTATAATGGCAGACTCTTTCATCTTACCTTTATTGTTAACTATGATCCCTGCATTATCTTCAAAATAAAGAAACATGCCATCTTTTCTACATGACTTTCATTGTCTAATGACCACGGCTAGACATACCTTCTTTCTGAGGCCTGGTTTGCCTTTCGTGACTGTGGCCATCGCCATATCACCCACACCAGCAGCGGAAAGTCTGTTCAGCTCTCCCTTGATCGCTTTCACGGAGATGACATACAGATTTTTGGCTCCTGTGTGATCAGCACAGTTGATCACAGCACCTACTGGAAGACCCAAGGAAATCTGGAATTTTGCTCCAGAGGATCCACCATGTCCTCACTGCAACATCTTGAGTGTCGAAAAGGAACAAAAAGCAATAACCCCCATTCTAATCCGTGCCAAAGAATTTATTCTAGCCTTCTCTGTTTTATAAAAGTTTTAACTTTGTTCTCTGATAATGAGGCTCCCACCAACCTCAATATGCTTAGTTATTTGCTAAATTCTCATGTATGTAAATGTATATACTTAATCTATTAATAAGGGTTAGTTCAATCCTCAGCCCCAGAATATACCAACCCCCACCCTAGCCTACTATTCTTAGCTGAATCATCAGATCCTATTTTAAAATGTGTGGTGCTACCAATTATGGTATTTAGATTGCACTGAGCACACATTTGGAAGAGTAATACAAAAGTTTTATTTAAAAATGCAGGGTTGGCCGGGCTCGGTGGCTCAGCCTGTAATCCCGCGCCTTTGGGAGGCTGAGGTGAGTGGATTGCCTGAGCTCGCGGGTTCGAGACCCGCCTGGGCAGCGAGACCTCATCTCTACAATAAATCAAAAAATCAGCCGGGCGTGGTAGCGCATGCCTGTAATTCCGGCTACTCGGAAGGCTGAGGTGGAAGGATCGCCGGAGCCCAGCAGGTCGAGGCTGCGGTGGCCCCGCACTCCGGTCTGGGCGACAGAGTGAGACTCCAACTCAAAAAAATAAATAAATAAAAATAAAAATGCAGGGTTGTTATCGTGGTTCAACCCTATAATCCCAGCACTTTGGTAGGCTGAGGCAAGAGGATTGCCTGAGTCCAGGGGTTCAAGACCAGCTTGAGAAACTTGGTGAGACCTCATCTCTACAATAAATCAATAAATTAGGCGGGCATGGTGGCATATGCCTGTGGTTCCAGCTACTTGGAAGACTGAGGTGGAAGGATCACCTGAGCCCAGTAGGTTGAGGCTGCAGTGGCTGTGAGTGAGCCACTGCACTCCAACCTGGCCGACAGAATGAGACTCCAACTCAAAACAAATAAAATTAAAATGCTAATACTGGCCGAGTGTAGTGACTCACACAAAGTGTAGGACAACATTTTATATTCTCATAAAGAAAAATGAAAAACTCAAATAATTTGGGAGAGAGTAAAGTACAAGTTTCTATATAATATTTTTGTTTCCTTAATTAAATCAAAGTTGAATCAATCTTGCAAAAAGCATTATATACTCTCCTCTCAGTTCTAATTTCCCCTAATGTTGTCATTTTAAACGCTTGCTACATTTGTCACAACTGAGAAACCAGCCTGTGTGCCTAAGACTTCATTACCCTCTAAAAATGAGTCAAATATTTTGGTTTGCTAGGACTGTTGATCCTAGTGCTTTTGTTTAATTTTACTAGCATATTCTTAAAGAAAGACATTTATGAACCATTTAAATAAAGTTGAGACGTCGCGTGTGTAGAAATCCTCCCGGCCATGTTGACAAATATTTCCTTCGATCTTCTGTCTACCCACCCCT
This sequence comes from Cephalopachus bancanus, assembly GCA_027257055.1. NCBI lineage: Eukaryota > Metazoa > Chordata > Mammalia > Primates > Tarsiidae > Cephalopachus > Cephalopachus bancanus. The sequence continues at coordinate 713,995 of JAPVLO010000573.1, read as the reverse complement.
TTCTGGAAAAAGTTGCACAACTTCCTGAAGTTCGCTTGCGTGCATTAGGGTTCTAAGAAATTCAGTACTCCTTTGGCTTCTGCAAAATACTGCAGTTCATTTGCCCAGTCAATTAAACTGGGACTAAAAGGGCATGACAGCAAAAGGAAAAGATTTGCTTGAAAAGTGCAAAGATATTGCATAGCTCTCTTTTTCACTTGGCATTGGCCCAGAGCAGTAAATGGCACTTGTTTGGTTTTGTCTTTTTTTAAAAAAAGCACAATTTCCCCATTGTCAGTAACCATTCTTTATGCCAAGGTTCAAAGGTGGCAAGAGAAGCAAGTTTTCTCTTGTATGAAAGAAGTTTAAGCATTCTGGGCCCCCTTCATTACTCCTCCTGGGAATAATATCAGTTCACTGGTAATAAGATTTTTAAAATAAACTTTGTATTTTGGCATAATTTAAACATACAGAAAAGTTACAAAGCTAGTACGGAGAATTCCCATACATGTCTCACCTAGGTCCAGTTTCCTGTAATGTTATCAGCTTACATTACTCTGGTACATTTATTACAACTAAGAAAACAATACTGAAATATTGCTAGGAGCCAAACTCTAGTCTGTATTCAGATTTCACCAGTTTTTCCTTTAATGACCTTCTTCAGTTCCTAGATCCTGCATTGGTTTTGATTATTCTATTTCTGGATAGTACATCTACCTCTGCAAAGTATATCCTGATGAATTTCAGTAAACTACCTTTACCTGAAGACTTGAATTTACTCAAGTCCAGCCTTCCCAGACACATATCCTGGGGCTTTGACTCCAAAATGGCAACAATTGAAGTCCTTCTGGTTTGGTGAGGTGACATTGCCTTTAGGTGATGCTGTGAGTTTGTAGTGACCTGGGTCATAGGAGACTGGATTTACTGAGAATAATCTAGGTACGCCCAGCTACGCCCAGCATTTTTAAAAATCCTCTTTTATTTATTTTTTATTTTTGTTTTGAGTCAGGGTCTTACTCTGTTGTCCAGACTGGAGTGCAGTGGCTGGATCACAGCTCACCATAGCATCGACCTCCTAGGCTCAGGCAATTATTCCACTTCAACCTTCTGAGTAGCTGGGACTACAAGTGCATGCCACTGTGCCTGGCTTTTTTTTTTTTTTTGGTAGAGATAAGGTATCCCACCTCAGCCTCGCAATGTGTTAGGATTACAGGGGTAAGCAACTATGCTCAGCCTCTTTTATTTATATCTGGCTTTGCACATGTGGCATTTATGTAGAGAAAGACAGCAAGCTGTACTTTTTCTGTTCTCTAATAATTTTCTTTTATGTAAACAGCCAGGATTTATGCAGTTCCAGGAGCCAGCTGGGTAAAATATAAACCAAACTCTGGTTTGGTGAATAAAAAAAGATATGAGAAGAGAAAAGCTCCAGGAATGAAGGAGGAAGTATAGTTATGTTTGCTTCAGAGAATACTGGGAGAGAGATCATTCAGCGTTCATTCGTTCATCTTCCATCCCCAGACCTTGTAAGAACAGTCACTATAACCTGGAGACTAGGGGCATTGGCTTATAAAACAGATGGGCATAGGTAGGTTTTTAGGTCTACTACATACTGGCTGGACAAGTTGCTTTACCTCTCTAAACCTTAGTTTCCTTGTCTCCAAAATGAGCACTAAGTAAGATGACATAGAGAAAACATGTAATACATGTTAAGTGTTATTATTATTATCATTGTTATTTTGAGACAGTGTTTCACTCTGTTGCCCAGGCTGGAGTGCAGTGGCACAGTCATGGCTTACCACAGCCTGGGTTCAAGTGATCCTTCTGCCTTAGCCTCCCAAGTAGCTGGACCTACAGGCACACATCACCACGTCCAGTTAATTTTTCTTTTTCTTTTCTTTTCTTTTCTTTGTTTTTTGGTAGAGACAGGGTCTTGCTTTGTTGCCCAGACTGGTTTCAAACTCCTGGCCATAAGTAACCCTTCTGCCTCAGCCTCCCAAAATGCTGAGATTACAGGCATGAGCCACCATGGCCAGCCATGCTAAGTATTATCACAAAAGGCAGTCCACTCTAATGTCAACAGGCATTCCCCAACTCTTCTTAGTTGATCATTCATCCATCTCACTCTTTCTTCCATCTTTAGATATTTAGTAGCCAAGATGTTTGACAGGTCCCAGAAGGCTAAATGGAGCAATATAATGCTGGCGTCTTTACAATATAAAATAGGAAAAATGTCCACAAAATAGGAAAAATGTCATAGTGATGGACGCTAAATGGACGTTTTCCAGTTGTTTCCTCCCCCGACCTGAAAACAAAATGCCCATTCAACTTCTGGGTGCACCAGATTTGGTGACAGGCTGCCAATTATCTGCCCTGTTAGTGTGATCTGGAATAAAATTCCCAGCAGAGAACTGTAAACATTTGCTGAGCACACAGACCCGTGACCTACTACTGTGAGATTCCAGGGGCGGGTTTGGATTACACCATAACTGGGGGTTGATGGCCCATAGGAGGTGCTTTATATCTTCCAAGGTAAAGCAGTCAGGTCTGGAAGGGAAGAGGTTGAGATCTGCAATTTTTAAATGTGGGTCTGTTGTTTTATACAAAATACAGTCATTTTCTATTTGACAACAAGTTGTATTTTCCAGCATATAATTCTAGAATTATAGACTGTACTATAATCCTTAGGATCCATAACGTGTTTCCCAAAATACTTCTCAATGCCTGTACTTTCCGTGATCTGTAACCTCTTGGGTAGCAGAGACATGGTGGATTAACTACTAAACTTGAGTTGGAAGAAGTGGCTTAGTCTTGGCTCTGCTGAGTTACCTGGAATAAACATTAACATCTTTGAGAACTTTCTTTTTTATTTTCTTCATTATTGTTGTTCATTTTTATGGGAGAAGGTGGAAGTGTGCATGAAAGCAGCCTAGCATGGTGCCTGTAACACAGGAAAGAATTTGTTTAATTTCTAGTTCCAGGCTAATCCTATCTTAGCCTGAGCCACTTTGACTTCATTTTTTTGAAACACTGCCTGGCTATCTAAAGGAGGTTGATAGCAACTGAAACAAACCTGTTTTTGAGATCTGCTTGCCTAGCAATAGCACATGGGAATAGTGTGTGTAGGTGCCTGGAACACACACTCACTCAGAGACCTGGACACCAACTCAAAGGGAGCTCTGTCCAGAGACAGTGCAGCAGGTAAAGGAATGAACGCAGATTCTCCAACAACCCAGAGATACATGTGGGAAAAGCGACAGGGGTCTTCTAGATTCACCTTCCAGGTGACCAGCTGCCTTTATAACTCTAAGGGCCTGTGAGTTTGGTTTTTTCTTATCTTCTGGAATAGATAAGGAGTAAAGAAGATAGCTGCCCCAGGTACAGCTTTGGGTGGGAGTAAACATTTCTCAAATTGAAGTGTTTCAATTATTCTTTTTTTTTTTGAGTTGAGGTCTTACTCTGCCTCCTAGGCTGGAGTACAATGGCACAATCATGGCCTACCACAGCCTTGACTTTCTGGGCTCAGGTGATTCTTCTACCTCAGCTTTCTGAGTAGCCAGGATTACAGATGTGCACCACTGTACCTGGCTCATTTTTTAAATGTTTTGTAGAGACAAAGCCTAGGCTGGTCTCAAACTCCTGGGCTCAAGCAATCCTCTCAAGCCTCCCAAAGTGCTGAGATTACAGGTATGCACTATCTGGCCATCAGTAATGTTTTAAAAATCAGATTTATTCATGATTGCTGGAAGTACATTGTCTTAAGTTTCACTTTTCAAATCTTGGGTGAAAATCAGAGAACAGTTTTTTTTTTTTTTGACAAAGCAGGATTTATTGAGAGGACAGAGAATGTCCCACAATGGGAGGGAACCCAAAGGGGTTGCCTGAAAACAGAACTTTCTAAAGGGACTTCCCTAATCTTGATTGAGCAGGAGTCTCGCATTCGCCTAGGTACAAGCATGAAAGGGAGGTGGACAATTTGCTTTGTGCAGACTTGAGGTTCCCTTGAAACTCTCAACCCTTTGCTTGTCCTCAATCATTCGCATTCGATGCTTTTTTACTTGGTGTCCAGAGTAAGCTTGGCCATGACAAGGCCAAGGTGGGGAAGGATGTCTCTCTCTCTTCCCCACTCCCCTCTCTCTCTTCCCCTGCTCCCCCCTCACTCTCGCTCTCTTTTTCCCCTTCTCCCCCTCCTTTCTTCTCCCCTCTCTCTCTTCCCTCTTTCTCCTCTCTCACATCCTGGCTCTGCAATAAACTGATATTTCCAGCGTCATGATCAGAACCACAGCCAGAAAATCTTGATTTGTGGTCATTCATCCATCCTGAACACTGTGCTGCCTTTATCTTGCTCTCAGGGGAATAGAATCTAGAAGAGGAAAGAGACATGTAAATACTTCCAATGTAGTTTAGCTGCAACCAGCTCTTAGTGGTGATGCCCAAGAAAGACACCCAACTTTCCCCCCAGGGCCATCAGGAAAGGCTTCATAAAGGCGGGATGTTCAAATGGGCTTTGAAAGATGAGTAGCAGTTTGCACAGAATTTAGGTTTTTATTTTCCCCTGCTAAAGAAGTTAGATGCCACCTGACACCTGAGATAGAATCTCAAGAAAGCAATAACTGTTCATCAGGTGCTAAAAATGACTTGAAACTAACGAAAAATCTATATTCAACCTTTAACACCTGCTACTGTTCCTGAGGTGGTATAAGAAGATCCTTCTAGATTTCTGTATATTTATTTTACTCTCGTGCCTTGTCCCTTTCTTACCTGCATCTCTGCCCCTTTCTTCATATTTCTGTTTTAACCAACAACTTTAATAAAAACATGGGGCCAGACTCAGTGTCTCAGTCTATAATCCCAGCACTTTGGGAGGCCGAGGCAAGTGGATTGCCTGAGCCCATGGGTTCGAGACCAGACCAGGCAACTTGGTGAGACCTCGTCTCCACAATAAAGCAAAAATTAGCCGGGTATGGTAGTGCGTGCCTGCAGTTCTGGCTACTTGGAAGGCTAAGGTGGAAGGATCGTTGGAGCCTAGCAGGTCAACCGCTGGGATGGCCATGAGCGTGCCATTGCACTCCAGCCTGGGCAACAGAGAGAGACTCCAACTAAAAACAAAAACAAAAACAAAATAGGAGCCAGGATATGAGAGAGGAGAAAAAGGGAAGAGAGGGAGAGGAGAAGAAAGGAGGGGGAGAAGGGGAAAAAGAGAGAGAGAGTGGGGAGGAGCGGAGGAAGAGAGAGCAACATCCTTCCCCACCTCTACATTTGCCCTTGAATTCTGCCCACCCACCATCCCCTTTGCTGGTTTGGCTCTCTCCCCAAAGCAGGGAGAAGGAGCTTCAGGTCTCTGGGCTTGAGCAGTTTTGCTTCCTTCCCTGGGAGGCCTTGGAGAGGTTATCTCTTGAGATCAAGAGCTAGGATGGAACTCAGGGCTCCTGAGACTTGAGAAAGCACCCCATACACCCGTCCGCCTCCTCACTTTGTACAATGACATACACAACCTTTTTTTTGTATTTCATCTTGTCTCTGTACCCACTTGGCTTGGCAACCCTAAGTCAACAGTCTACTCTTTGGCATTTCTTAAATTTCTACCGCCTGAATTTAAAACTCAATAGGGAGAAGCCTGGTAGACCTTGAAATGCTCAGCTTGCTTTCTGTCCTTGGCTGCTAACTTGACAGGCCCAGTAGGTTCTCCTGGGAGAGTGGGCAGCTGATGAAATCCAGAGGCCCTGAAACCTTCCTTCCAGTAAGTGCCCATGTTTGCAAATCCTGGTTCAACAACAGGACCTGCTTATTGAAAATTGATCCGGGAGGTAAATTACTGATTAAGTGGATTTGCTTCCAGTTGCACGCAGCAGCCTCCTTGACAAAGAAGGAATCTGTTCATCTGTTTGTATAGATTTGTTCCTTTTCTACTTCTAAAAGTTCTTGGAACCTCTTTCCAGGAAGAAGCCAGGTAAGAGGAGGAAGTCAGAGTAGCAAAAAACATTAAGCCTTGTTTTTGTTCTCCTTGTGCTAAAGCTCCCTTTCTTTTCTTTTTCTTTTCTTTTTTGAGTTGGCATCTCACTCTGTTGCCCAGGCTGGAGTGCTCTGTCTGCTGGACTTAGGCGAGCCTTCCACCTCAGCCTTCCAAGTAACTTGAACTACAGGCATGCACCACCATGCCCAGCTAATTTTTAAAAATGTATTGTAGAGATGAGGTCTCACCAAGTTGCCCAAGCTGGTCTCAAACCCATGAGCTCACATAATCCTCTCACCTCGGCCACCCAAAGTGCTGGGATTATAGGTATGAGCCACTGTACCTATCCACTCCCTTTATTTTCAAAGAGACATGCATGAGGATGTCTGAAACAAATCAATGTTCAGAAGAATAGCTAAGGAGTCTTGAATGTGAGCCAGATACTGTGTGAGCACTTGGCATTCATCCTTTCTTTTATCCCTGCAAGGTAGGAATTGGCTCTATTTCTCAGGAAAGGAAGATGAGCTCTGAGAGATTAAACCCAAGGTCAAGGAATTAGCCAGTGCTGGAACTGCAATTCAAACCTAGATCCCTTGTCCAGTGTGCCAGAGGCTACACCAGCATGGAAAGGATCCCGGCCTATTCCATTGCTTTTAGGATGTAACACTTCACAGGCGACCCCCTACTTTCAGTGATTTGCATTTTATTAGATAGAAACTAAAAACACAAGTCAGAATGTTCTTTTCAGTCTTTGTTCATGTTCCTTGGTTGAGAGTGTAGATTGTTGGGGCATACGTGACATTTGCTGTGTAAACAGCACAGAAGCCAGGCAGAGTCCACACCTTGCTAAGTAAATAGCATCTGGAGACCCTGGCAGGGCATGCAAGCTTGCCAGAGGGGTCTTGTTTGAGAGATGACCAGGAGGATGTATTCGTGGACGGAGAGCCTGGGTCCCAGAGCTCTGGTCCTAGTGCTGTCTTATTATACTTACACCACTCTGTTCCTCATCTCTGCAGTAGAGGAAACCAACCAGAGATATTTGAAGTCCAAGGTTGCAGGAGTCATTTTGACTTGGGCAGTGTGGCATGGTCGTTAGGCGCACAGAGGGTAGAATCTAGTTGCCTGGGTTCAAGTTTGAGCTTCAGTATTTACAAGCTGTGATCCTATTCAAGTCCCTAACTTTTCAGAATCTTTGTTTTTCTATCAGCAACCAAGAATAATAGTAGGACCACCTCATGGTGTTGTCAAGACATTAGAGTTAGAATGACTCACAGAATTCTAGACATACTATCATGGCCACAAAAGTTCATTCCTTTGACCTCCTACTTTTTGGTGGGAAAATTGAGATTAAAGTAAAGCAAGTTAACAAGCAAAAGGTTGGGCTATACCTGTAATCCCAGCACCTTGGTTGGCCAAGACAAAAGGATCACTGGAGGCCAGAACCAGCCTGGGCAACATAGTGAGACTCCCTTCTCTAAAAAAAATTAGTAGGTGCTCACCTGTAACCCTAGCTACTTAGGAGGCTGAGGCAGAAGGATAGTTTGAGCCCAGGAGTTCGGGGCTGTAGCTCACTACAGCTATAATCGCCACCATACTCTAGCCTGAGTAACAGAGACCCTATCTCTAAATAAATAAATAGGAAAAAGGAGAAAAAATAAACTGAAGTTAACATCTAAAAGGTAAAGCTTACTTCAGGGCTTGTACTAAATGTATCTTAGGAATTATTATTGATTTCCAAATTTTGGAAATATTCACCGAATTCCTGGCACATGCACTGCATTGGTTCTAGCAATAATAAAAAGATATTTACTCATGGATCTTATCTCAAAGAACCCACAGCCCAGGAAGAGACACACTCGACTATGTGTATCTGACTATGACCCAGAATAACTGTCACACATGAGATTAGAAAACTGCTTTGACGCTTCAGGAACCTTTTCAGAGGTCCAGATACAGCAATGGGAAAAGGCAGACTGTGATTAAGCATAGCACATCTTCAGAATAACCTTGGGTAATTTACATAACTTCTCTGAATGATTTTCCTTTCCTGTGATGGTTAATTTTATGAGTCAACCCAGGCTAGGCTATAGGATCCAATTATTCAGTTAAACACCAATCTAAGTGTTGCCTGAAGGTATTTTGAAGATGCGATTCACAGCAAAAACAAGTTGACTTTAAAGAAGGTAATCTAAATGGGCCTAATCCAATCAGTGAAAGGCCTTAATTAAGAGCAAAGCTGAGGTTCCTCTGAAAAAAAAGGAATTCCGTCTCTGGACTGCCATGTTGACTTTTGCTCAGTTTCCAGCCTGCAGACCTACCCTATAGAATTCAGACTTAGCCCGGCTCGGTGGCTCAGCCTGTAATCCCGCGCCTTTGGGAGGCTGAGGTGAGTGGATTGCCTGAGCCCGCGGGTTCGAGACCCGCCTGGGCAGCGAGACCTCATCTCTACAATAAATCAAAAAACAGCCGGGCGTGGTAGCACACGCCTGTAATTCTGGCTATTCGGAAGGCTGAGGTGGAAGGATCGCCGGAGCCCAGCAGGTCGAGGCTGCGGTGGCCGGGAGCGGCCACTGCACTCCAGTCTGGGCGACAGAGTGAGACTCCAACTCAAAAAAAAAAAAAAAAAAAAAGAATTCAGACTTGCCAGTCCCACTGTCGCATAAGCCAGTTCCTTGACATAAATCCCATCTAGATCTGGATCCATCTCCTGCTGGTTCTGTTCTCTGACAGCAAGCAAGCAGACACGCTACTCCTCTTTCCCTTCCCGGCTGTTCCAGGCCACACCTACTGATCTGCCCCTCTGTTTCCCCACACCTAGTCAAGAAAGCTCAGAACTTAGTCCTGGAAGGGGCCTCAAGGCTAAGGGCTGAGTGGTCCACCTTCCGATATGTGTGAATGAGGACATTCAGATGGAGAATCCAAGCGACTGGTCCCTGGTCTCAAAGACCCTATTGGAGGCATTGGGGGTAGCACTTAGGGGCGCCCTGCAGGGTTGGGACAAGGGTGAAGCAAATGAGGCACTCAGGGGCAAAATTTAAGAGGTAAACCAAAAAATTCAGTAATCAAGATAAATCATATTTTGATGCAGTATTTCTCAAGTAATGCCAAAAATCTATGATGAACAAAATATCCAACTTTTTTTAATTTTAAATTTTTGAGTAGGCCAGGCTGGAGTGCAGTGGCAGCTCATGGCCACCGCAGCCTCGACCTGCTGGGCTCAGAAGATCCTTCCATCTCAGCTTTTCAAGTAGCTGGAACTACATGTGAGCCACCACGCCTGGCGAATTTTTTTTATTTATTGTAGAGATAAGGTCTTGCCAAGTTGCCCAGACTGGTCTCAAACCTGTGGGTTCAGGCAATCCTCTCACCTCGACCTCCCAAAGTGCTGGCATTATAGGCGTGAGCCACCTCACCAGGCCAAAAGATCCAACTTTTAAATAAAGAGGGATCTGTTTCTTGGTTTTTGTTTTTCTGAGTCAGGGTCTCATTCTGTCACCCAGGCTGGAGTGCAGTGGTATAATCACAACAATCATAGCTCACGGCAGCCTTGACTTCCTGAGCTCAGGAGATCCTTTCACTTCAGCATCCCAAGTAGCTGGAACTACAAGTGTTTGTCACCACACCCGGCTAATATTTTTTTTTATTTTTCTGTAAAGACAAGGTCTCACTGTGTGCCCAGGCTGGTCTCAAATTTCTGGGCTCAAGCAGTCTGCCCGCCTCAGCTTCCCAAAGTGCTGGGATTACAGGTGTGAGCCACAGTGCCTGGCCAGAAGGATCAGTATTCTTGGTTTTTCCTTTCACTGTGGGCTCTGATGTGGTTGGTATGACACTGCTATCCTGAGTTTTCTGGGGCCACCATATTGCATGTGTGGTTTCCTCTTCCCATCAAGATATCACGTAAGCGACCTCCATCTGGTATGCCCTGGACTGAGGAGCTTCTTAGGATGGAGGAATTTCAGAGCTCATATTGGAGCAATCTCAGTAAACCAGTATGGTAGACCATCCAGGTGATAATGATTGAACATGACTTGATCAGAGAGAACAGATCTTATGCACGTCATACCCCGCAAGTCACTTGGTAGCACTCAGTAACTATTATTGGCTGAATTTGTCTTTTTTGTGTTTTGTTTTTGTTTATCTTTTGGGATTTTTGTTTGTTGTTTTTTTAGAGACAGGGTTTTGCTCTATTGCCCAGGCTGGAGTGCAGTGATGCAGTCATAGCTCACTGTAACCTCAAACTCCAGGGCTTCTGCGATCCCCCCGCTTTTAGCTTCCAAGTAGCTGGGACCACAGGCATGCATCGTCATACCCAGCTAATTAAAAAAAATATATTTTTTTGGTGGAAATGGGGTCTCATTGTGTTGCCCAGGCTGGTCTCAAACTTCTGCCCTCACACAGTCCTCCTACCTTGGCCTCCCAAAATGCGGGAATTACCAGTGTGAGTTTTTATTTATTTATTTAAAATTTTTATTTTAAAGATGTGGGTACAATTCAGGATTAGGTATACAAGTGGTCATCGTACAGGTGAAGTTTGGGCCTCCCTTTTTTCCCCACTTTGCCTGGTTTGAGATTAGGTACACTTACTGATGTTGTGTTCCTCCATGTGTGAGTTTTTTAAAAAAACATACCCAAAGCTTACAATAAATTTGTCCTTTTTAACAGGGCACCTGGCAGGGACTCAGTACATCCCAAGTCAGTTGCTGAGGCACAGACTGGCTAAAAGTGACATAGTCAGGACCCACTGGCAAACCCTCATTCTTCCAGCACCAGGCCCAATGGACTTCTGTGCACCTGACCTACTGCCACTCATCCATCTCCATCTCCTGAGATACCTGAGGATATGAATCCATCTTGGGCAACTGGTAAAGACTTATTTGCCTAAAACCTACTCTTTTTTTTTTTCGAGTTGGAGTCTCACTCTGTCACCCAGACTGGAGTGCAGTGGCTGCTCCCGGTCACCACAGCCTCGACCTGCTGGGTTCCGGGGATCCTTCCGCCTCAGCCTTCCAGGTAGCCGGAATTACAGGCATGCGCTACTACGCCCGGTTGATTTTTTTTGATTTATTGTAGAGATGAGGTCTCGCTGCCCAGGCAGGTCTTGAACCCGCGGACTCAGGCAATCCACTCACCTCAGCCTCCCTCCCAAAGGCGCAGGATTACAGGCTGAGCCACCGAGCCTGGCCTAAAACCTACTCTAGAAGACCCATGCTCCTTTTTTTTTTTTTTTTGAGTTGAAGTCTCACTCCGTCGCCCAGGCTGGAGTGCATAGCATGCTCACAGCTACCCTAGCGTCACTGGAACTACAGGGAGAGGGAGTCTCTACTTATAAAGAGAGGTCTCACCAAGTTGCCCAGGTTGATCTCGAACCTGTGGGCTCAGGCAATCCACTTGCCTCGGCCTCCCAAAGTGCTGGGATTATAGACTGAGCCATGGAGCCGCTGCTCCTTTTCAAAGATAGGCAGATATTCCACCTTTGGAAAATTTCTGTGACTTGGACACAAATGGTCATTTTGCTTCTAGGATCATTATAACATGACTTCATCTGGAAATAAAACTGAGAACAAAAAGAAGAAGAAGAAAAAAAAAACAGAGCATTCCAGGCAGGTCTCTGTCTAGGCTAGCTCTGGCATCTGGGTTAAGATCCCTGACTGCTTTGGCCCTGAGATTCCTCAACTTCCAAATAAAAGTCTTATACTTGGTGTTCTGGGAAATAGCAGAGTGCCTCTGTGACCATCAGTTTTCTCATCTGTAACAGTGGCATCATGATACCTTTTAAGATAATTGCGAGGATTAAAGGAAATCAGGCATATAAGCCATCTTGCACAGTCCATTGTGAGAGCTCATTTGTTAAATCTTTTTTTCCTTCTTTGTAGAGCTCCTCCAAGTCTAAACTGCAGTGATTTCGTGATTTCGAGAGTCAGTGGTCCCAGGTGGTTTGCTCATTTATTCTTTCAAAAATTTTTTATTGTTTACTATGTGCCAAACTTCACAATAGGTACTAGGTGCCAAGCACAAGTATCAAGTAGTGAGCAAGAACCTGGTTAGAAAACATCAGAAATTATCTTGAAATCCCCAGCAAAACAAAGAATGACCTAGCAAAAAGATCTATGACAGGGCTGGGTGCAGTGGCTCATGTCTGTAATCCCAGCACTTTGGGCAGTCAAGGCAAGAGGATCACTTGAGGCCAGGAATTGGAAATCAGCCTGGGCAACATAGTAAGACTCCTGTCTCTAAAAAAGTTTTTTAAAAAATTAGCCAGAGGGAGGGATGGGGAAAAAAAATTAGTCAGGCATGGTCATGTGGGCCTGTAGTCCTAGCTACTTAGGAGGCTGAAGTAGGAAGATTGTTTGAGCCCAGGAGTTTGAGGTTATAGTGAGCTATGATTTCCACTGCACTCCAGTCTGGGCAAGAGAGCAAGAACTTGTCTCTAAAAACTAATAATAAGTTTTTAAAATTCATGACACAATATGCCCAGAAGTCGGAAATCACACCTCTTAAGATTGTTTCAAGTGAATTCTGAGTAGATGCTACTTAGCAGCTGGTCACAGTTCACCTCGGTGGCTGCTATTCGTGTATTTAAAACACCTGCTGCTGTTTCCAGGATGCTAACATTTACTTTGGTCTTTGTGTCAATGTCATTTGCAGAGATAGCCAGCTGTGGGACTTTTCTCTTTCAACATTACCACTGAATTGTGCTTTGTTGATAAGACATTAAACACTGCTTCTGTAGATAGTGCCAGGGCAGGCTTCAGGACTGGTTTGAGCAGGAGCCTTCTGCCCGAGAGGAAGAGTAAGCGTCATCTTGTTGGTGTTAGGAATGCTTTCTCTCTTTGTGGATGGTCTTCTGGCCTCATTTATTTTACCTAGAGCTGCTTTTGTCCCCCTGCCTTTTCTTCCTTGGAGCCCTTTTTAATAATTCCTCTATGCTTGTGGGATTTTGCCAGACAGTTAAGAACTGATGAATCATGAAAAGAAAAGGTTAGACAGAAAGCAGATTAGTGGTTGCCAGGTGCCGGAGGTGGGGAAAGAATGGAGAGTGAGCGCTTGGCAAGGTCTCCTTGGGGGTGGTGAAAATGTTCTGGAGCTAGATGGAGGTGACGGTTGCACAGAATTGCAAATGTTCTTAATGCCACTGAATGTTCACTTTACCATGAGTACTTTTATGTGATGTGAATCTCAAATCAATTAAAAAAACAAACGGGGTAGCCGGGCTCGGTGGCTCAGCCTATAATCCCGTGCCTTTGGGAGGCTGAGGTGAGTGGACTGCCTGAGCCTGCGGGTTCGAGACCCGCCTGGGCGGCGAGACCTCATCTCTACAAAAAAAAAAAAAATCAGCCGGGCGTGGTAGCGCATGCCTGTAGTTCCGGCTACTTGGAAGGCTGAGGTGGAAGGATCGCCGGAGCCCAGCAGGTTGAGGCTGCGGTGGCCAGGAGCGGCCACTGCACTCCAGTCTGGGTGACAGAGTGAGACTCCAACTCAAAAACAACAACAACAACAAAAAACCAAACAAGGTGATGTTAAATAAGAGGAGCCAGACACAAGGGGGTACAAACTATGAATCTATGTATATGAAGTCTGAGAACAGGCTAAACCACTCTGTGGTGATAGAAAGCAGAACAGTGGTTGCAGTGGGTGGGTAGAGAAGGTGTTATCGGAAAGAGGCACAAAGGACTTTCTGGGGTGACGGAATTATTCAACATCTTGTTTTGGGCAGTATTTACAGAGTAGGTACAACTGTCAAAAAGTATTCAGTATGGGTCTGTGCACTTTATTGATACTAATCATACCTCATTAAAAAAATAAAAATTAAGAATAGAAAAAAAATTTTTTTTTTTTTTGAGTTGGAGTCTCACTCTGTTACCCAGACTGGAGTGCAGTGGCCGCTTCCAGCCACTGCAGCCTCAACCTGCTGGGTTCCGGGGATCCTTCCGCCTCAGCCTTCCAAGTAGCTGGAACTACAGGCGCGCACTACCACTCCCGGTTAATTTTTTATTTATTATAGAGATGAGGTCTCGCCAAGTTCCCCAGGCGGGTCTCGAACCTGCGGGCTCAGGCAATCCATTCACCTAGGCCTCCCAAAGCGCTGGGATTACAGGTTGCCACTGAGCCCTGCCAGAAAAATTTTAAAAAGTTAAATGTCCTATAGGAAAGGCAGAGAACCTGTTAGCATTTGATTGACAAGTCTCCCTGGAGTCACCTCATTCATTTTTAAATGTGCTGCATTGACCTGGCACTGTGGCTCAAGCTTGTAATCTCAGCACTTTGGGAGGCTAAAATGAGAGGATTGCTTGAGCTCAAGAGTTCAAGACCTGCCTGGGCAACATTGTTAGATTTTGTCCCTACAAAGAATTAAAACATTCGGCCAGGCTCAGTGGCTCAGCCTGTAATCCCAGCACTTTGGGGAGGCCGAGGTGAGTGGATTGCCGAACCAACGGGTTCAAGACAAGCCTGGGCAACTTGGCGAGACCTCGTCTGTACAATAAAAATTAAAAAATTAGCCGAGTGTGGTAGCACGTGCCTGTAGTTCTGGTTACTTGGAAGGCCAAGGTGGAAGGATCGCTTGAGCCCAGCAGGGAGACGCTGGGGTGACTGTGAGTGTGCCGTGGCACTCCAGCCTGGGCAACAGAGTGAGACTCCAACTCAAAAAAAAAAAAAAAAGAATTAAAAAATTAGTCAGGCATGGTGGCATGCACCTGTAGTCCCAGATACTTGAGAGGCTGAGGCAGAAAGATTGCCTGAACCCGGGATGTTGAGGTTGTAGAGAGGTGTGATCATGCCACTGTTCTCCAGCTTGGGTGACAGAGTGAGACTCTGACCCAAAAATAAATAAATAAATAAATAAGTGAAATAAATAAATGTGCTGCCCTGCTGAACTGTTTTCTGCTACTTTATTGGTTGTTTTATAAATGCAGGTTTTGGAGAGTAGGAGGTTACATTATTACTCAAGGCCAAAATGTCTTTCTTCATAATTTTATTTCAGAGAACTTTATATACCCTGAGTAAAGGTGCCTCATCCCAAACACAATGAGTTTAGCCCTCTCTTGAAAGGGACTTTGTCGGGCTCAGTGTCTCAGCCAGTAATCCCACGCTTTGGGAGGCTGAGGTGAGTGGATTGCCTGAGCCCGTGGGTTCAAGACCCGCCTGGGCAACTATTGCAGAGACCTCATCTCTACAATAAATCAAAAATTAGTCAGATGTGGAAGTGCGCACCTGTAGTTCCAGCTACTTGGAAGGCTGAAGCAGAAGGATCGCTGGAGCCCAGCAGGTTGAGGCTGCGGTGGCCAGGAGTGGCCACTGCACTCCAGTCTGGGTGACAGAGTAAGACTCCAACTCAAAAAAAAAAAAAAAGGGACTTTAGCAAAGTGGTCACTAGTCTTGGTTTCACAGTTAGATGTCCTGAACTTGCATCCTGCCTCAGCCATTTGACTCTTACCTTATCTATCTGCCTACGCCACTTGTTAGTTGTGTGACTTTGGGCAAGTTGCTTAACCTCTCAAGGCAGAACTTCTGGTGTAAAGCAGAGATGACCCTCCTTAGCAGAACAATTGTGAGGGCTCACCCAGCACTGGATTTCTGCCAGTGAAAGACATAAGAAAACCTGGCTGTGTGAATCAGGTTGAAAGATAAAATACAAGCCATCCAGTAACATTTGAATTTCTTTCTTTCTTTTTTTTTTTTTTGAGTTGTAGTCTCATTCTGTCACCCAGACTGGGCTGGGCTCCAGCGATCCTTCCACCTCAGCCTTCCAAGTAGCCAGAACTACAGGCGTGCGCTACCATGCCTGGCTAATTTTTTGATTTATTGTAGAGATGAGGTCTCGCCAAGTTGCCCGGATGGGTCTCGAACCCACAGGCTCAGGCAATCCACTCACCTCGGCCTCCCAAAGCGCTGGCATTACAGGCTGAGCCACCGAGCCCGGCCAACATTTGAATTTCAAAGAAACAAATAATTTTTAGTGTATGTCCCACATGTTACATTGTTTACCTGAAATTCAAATTTAACTGAGAATTCTATATTTTTCATTGTAAAATCTGCCAATCTT
Organism: Cephalopachus bancanus; assembly: GCA_027257055.1. Taxonomy (NCBI): domain Eukaryota; kingdom Metazoa; phylum Chordata; class Mammalia; order Primates; family Tarsiidae; genus Cephalopachus; species Cephalopachus bancanus. Next base: position 698,021 of record JAPVLO010000573.1, on the reverse strand, counting down.
ATGTTTGAGGCATTATAGTTATTCTTGTTCTTATGGGATAAATTAGGATGACATATCTGAGGAAAAGAGAACAGATTTCTTTTCTTTTTTCCTTTTTTTTTTTTTTTTTTTTTGAGTTGGAGTCTCACTCTGTTGCCCAGGCTAGAGTGCAGTGTCACACTAATGGCCACTGCAGCCTTCACCTGCTGGGTTCAGGTGATCCTTCTGCCTCAGCCTTCCAAGTAGCTGGAACTACAGGCACACGCCACCATGCCCAGCTAATTTTTTGATTTATTTTAGAGATGAGGTCTTGCCAAGTTGCCCAGGCTGGAGCTTTTTTTTTCTTTTCTTTTCTTTGTTTTAATTGTAGAAACTAAGTCTCACCAAGTTGCCCAGGCTGGTCTTGAACCCCTGGGTCCAGGCAATCATCTTGCCTTGGCTTTCCAAAGTGCTGGGATTACAGGCTTGAGCCACCGTGCCCAGCTCCCATAACTATTTTCTTTCTTTTTTTTTTTTGAGTTGGAGTCTCACTCTGTTCCCCAGACTGGAGTTCAGTGGCCACTCCCGGCCACCGCAGCCTCCACCTGCTGGGCTCCGGTGATCCTTCCGCCTCAGCCTTCCGAGTAGCTGGAATTACAGGCATGTGCTACCACGCCCGGCTGATTTTTTTTGATTTACTGTAGAGATGAGGTCTCCCTGCCCAGGCGGGTCTCGAACCCGCAGGCTCAGGCAATCCACTCACCTCAGCCTCCCAAAGGCGCGGGATTACAGGCTGAGCCACCAAGCCCGGCTCCATAACTATTTTCATAGCTAGAGACCATGAATCAACCTCTGTCTCTCTCTCTCTCTCTCTCTCTCTCTCTCTCTCTCTCTCTCTCTCTCTCTCTCTCTCTCACCCTCTCTTCTTGAGTTGGAATCTCACTGTCGCCCAGACTGGTGTGCAGTGGCACCATTATGGTTCATTGCAGCCTTGACCTCCTGGGCTAAGGCAATTCTTCTGCCTCATCTCCCTGAGTAGCTGGGACTACAGACATGGACCACCATGCCTGGCTCATTTTTTTTGTAGAGACAAGGTCTTGCTATGTTGCCCAGGCTGATCTCAAAATCCCAGTCTTAAGCAATTCTTCCCAAAATTCTGGAATTACAGTTGTGGGCCACCACTCCCGGCCAGTCTCAGTCTTTTTTTTTTCTTTTTGAGTTGGAGTCTCACTCTGTCGCCCAGACTGGAGTGCAGTGGTCGCTCCCGGCACCTTCAGCCTCGACCTGCTGGGCTCCAGCGATCCTTCCGCCTCAGCTTTCCAAGTAGCTGGAACTACAGGTGTGCGCTACCACGCCTGGCTATTTTTTTTTATTTATTGTAGAGATGAGGTCTCGCCAAGTTGCCCAGGTGGGTCTCGAACCCGCGGGATCAGGCAATCCACTCACCTCAGCCTCCCAAAGGCACGGGATTACAGGCTGAGCCACCAAGCACGGCTCAGTCTCAGTCTTAAAAGGATTTCTGACTACTCAGCACAAAAAATGAAAAAAAGATCCACACTAAGGCATTGTTATATTTCAAAACACCATGGTTAAAGGAAGGATACTGAATTCTAGGAAAAAAAAACTATCGTATACAATAGTTTGGAAATAATAGAGGATAGAATTTCTCAGCAGCAACATTCAAATCTTGAAGTTTTAGACAATGTCTTCAAATTTTGAGGAAAATTGATTTTCAGTTTTGATTTCTCAACTCAGCTAAACCCATTTATCAAGTGTCAGGACGTAATAAAGAATTTCTTCAACATTGGGAGGCAGAGACAAGCGAATTGCCTGAGCCCAGGGGTTCAAGACCAGCCTTGGGCAACTTGATGAGACCTTATCTCTACAGTAAAAATAAAAAATTTGACAGGATTGGGTGGCGGGCGCCTGTAGTTCTGGCTACTTGGAATGTTGAGGCAAAAGGATTGCCTGAGTCCAGTAGGTCGAGGCTGCGGTAGCCGTGGTCATGCAACGCCACTCCAGCCTGGGCGACAGAGTGAGACTCTGACGTGCACACACACACACACACAGAGAGAGAGAGAGAGAGACAGACAGAGAGAGAGAGAGAGAGAGAGAGAGAGAGAGAGAGAGAGAGAGAGAACATAAAAAGAAAAGTAAAGAAATGTAGTCAACCATTCAAGGACTCAAAAAAATTTACCTTGGCTGGGTGTGGTGGCTCATATCTATACTACCAGTACTTTGGGAGACTGAAGCGGGAGGATTGTTTGAGCTCAGGACTTCGAGACCAGCCTAGGCAATATAGAGAGACCATGTCTCTACAACAAATTAAAAAAAGAATAGCCAGGCATGGTGGTGCCATCCTGTAGTCCCAGCTACTCAGGAGACCGAGGCAGAAGGATTGCCTGAGCCAGGAGTTGAAGACTGCATTAGGCCATGATCATGCCAGTCCACTCTAGCCCGGGTGACAGAGTGAAAACCCGACTCAAAAAAAAAAAAAAATGTAGCCGGGCTCGGTGGCTCATCCAGTACTCCAGCATCTTGGGAGACTGAGGTGAGTGGATTGCCTGAGCCCACGGGTTCGAGACCCACCTGGGCAACTTGGTGAGACTTCGTCTCTACAATAAAACAAAAAATTAGCCGGGTGTGGTAGCACACGCCTGTAGTTCCAGCTACTTGGAAGGCTGAGGCGGGAGGATCGCCAGAGCCCAGCAGGTCGAGGCTGCGGTGGCCAGGGGCGGCCACTGCATTCCAGTCTGGGCAACAGAGTGAGACTCCAACTCAAAAAAAAAAAAAAAAATGTGTCTTGCCATCCACAAAACAAGAGGAAACTTTTGAAAATTGTATATTTGATAAGGGACTTTTATTTAGACTATATAAAATATTAAAATTCCATAATAAAAAGATGAACAACCCAATAAAAATGGGCAGAGGGTCTAAATAGACATTTATTCAAAGAAGATAGACAAACGGACAAAAAGCACATAAAATGCTGCTCAATGACATTAGTCATTAGGAAAATGCAAATGAAAATCACAACGGGATACCACTTCACTAAGTATAATACCTGGTGATGACACTATCATGGTGCCTATAATAAAAATGACAGACAATAATAAGTGTTGGTGAGGATGTGGAAAAATTGAAATCAATCTTCATATATTAAATATAAAGTGGGAAACATCTGCTTTGAAAAACAATCTGGCAGTTCCTCAAAACATAGAGTTAGCATACAACCCAGAAATTCTTCTCCAGGTATATCCCCAAGAAGAATAAAAACATGTCTACACAAAGATTTGTATACAAATGTATATAGCAGCATTATTTATAATAGACAAAATGTAGAAATAATCTAATGTATATCAAATGAGAATGAATGAATAAAATATGATATATTTACACCATGGAGAATTATTTAGCAAAAAAAGAAATGAATGGGTATATATCCCCAAAAATTTAAAGCTGGGACTGATATTCATTCATCCATGTTCTTAGCAATGTTACTCACAATAGGCAAAAGGCAGAAGCAACCTGAGTGTCTATCAACAGGTGAATGGATAAACCAAATGTGCTATATGCATACGATAGAATATTATTCCGCCTTTAAGAGGAAAGAAATTCTGACATAAGCTACAACATGGATGAACCTTGAGAACATTATGCTGAGTGAAATAAGATAGTTACAAAAAGACAAAGACTGTATGATCCCACTTTTTTTTTTTTTGAGTCAGAGTCTCACTCTGTCACCCAGGCCGGAGTGCAGTGGCACGCTCACGACCACCACAGACTTGACCTGCTAGACTAAGGCAACCCTTCTGCCTCCACCTTCCAACTAGCTGGAACTATAGGCGTGTGCTACCACACCCAGTTTACTTTTTGATTTACTGTAGAGTTCAGATCTCGTCAAGTTGCCCAGGCAGATCTCGAACCCATGAGCTCAGGCAATCCTCTCACCTTGGCCTCCCAAAATGCTGGGATTATAGGCATGAGCCACCGCACCTGGCCTGATTCCACTTCTATGAAATACCTAGAACAGTCAAATTCATACAGACAAAAAGGAGAGTGGTTGCCCGGCTTGGGGTAGGGAAGTGCAGGGGGTTGTTTAATTTGTATAGAGTTTCAATTTCGTAAAATGAAAGAGTTTTGAAGATTAGTTGTACAACAATATGAATATACCTAATGCTATAGAACTGGACACTTAAAATGGTTATGGTAAGCCGGGATCGGTGGCTCAGCCTGTCTGAGGTGAGTGGATTGCCTGAGCCCACAGGTTCGAGACCCACCTGGGCAACTTGGCGAGACTCATCTCTACAATAAATCAAAAAAATGAACCGGACATGGTAGCGTACGTCTGTAGTTCCAGCTACTCGGAAGGCTGAGGCGGAAGGCTCGCTGGAGCCCAGCAGGTCGAGGCTGCGGTGGCCGGGAGCAGCCACTGCACTCCAGTCTAGGTGACAGAGTGAGACTCCAACTCAAAAAAAATAAAATAAAATGGTTATGGTAGTAAATTTTATGTGTATTTTACCACAATTAAATTTAGAAGAACCATTTAGTTAATAAAATAAATGAAGTACTGACACATGCTACAACATGGGTGAACCTTGATAACTTTATGCCAAGTGAAAGAGACCAGTCACAAGTAGTTTGATCAGTGGCTGCCTAGGGTTAGGGTCAGGGTGGATAAGAGAGGTTGGGGGTGATGGCTAAAGGGTAAGGTGTTTCTTTTTGGGGTGATGAAAATGTTCCAAAGATTGAACTGTGCTGATGGCTTCTTAAGTCTTTGAGTATATGGAAACCATTAAACCATACTTGAAATGGATGAATCATATAGCATGTGAATTATATCTGAACAAAGCTGTTCAAAAGTTGTACATTGGGTTGGGTGTGGTGGCTTAAACCTATAACCCCAGCACTTTGGGAGGCTGAGGTAAGAAGATTGCCTGAGCTCAGGAGTTCAAGACCAGCCTGGGCAATTTGGTGAGACCTCGTCTCTACAATAAATCAAAAAATAAGCCTGGTGTGGTAGCGTACACCTGTAGTTTCAGCTACTTGGAAGGCTGCGGTGGAAGGATCACCTAAGCCCAACAGGTCGAGGCTGAGGTGGCTGTGAGTGTGCCACTTCACTCCAGCCTGGGCAACAGAGTGAGACTCTCACTCGGAAAAAAAAAATTGTACATTGTATATGTTTAGGAAACCAAAGACCAGATGTGCTTCATGAGAATAAGGGAAGAGCCCAAGAAAGAGGACAGGGGATCCAGGAAGACTGTACTGAGAGAGCAAGTAGCCTAGACTGGAGCAGGAGAGCTCTAGAAAGTACTAAAATAAAAAGATCCACAGAAGTGTTTGGTTAAACACTTGCCATCCCTGAGCTTTGGAAGGCTGAGACAAGGGGATTGCTTGAGACCAGGAGTTTAAGACCAACCTGGGCAACATAGTGAGACCAGACCCTGTCTCTAAAAAAAAAAGAAAGAAAATGAGGAGTTATTAGTTACAGGAAAACCAAAAAAAATTATAGAAGAATGAAAAAGTAATCATTATATACACTGTGTCTCAACTGTGAGTAATAACTACATAATCACAGTAATGCACACAATATATTGGTTTAATAAAAACAGCAACAAGGCCAGGCTCGGTGGCTCAGCCTATAATCCCAGCACTTTGGGAGGCCGAGGCAAGTAGATTGCCTGGGCTTACGGGTTCGAGACCCACCCGGGCAACTTGGTGAGACCTCATCTCTACAATAAATAAAAAACTAGCCGGGTGTGGTAGCGCGCACCTGTAGTTCCAGCTACTTGGAAGGTTGAGGCGGAAGGATCACCGGAGCCCAGCAGATCGAGGCTGCGGTGGCCGGGAGCGTGTCCCTGCACTCCTGTCTGGGCAACAGAGTGAGATTACAACTCAAAAAGACAGTGACAAAATAGGTGGGGAGAATGGGGAAGGTGGGGGTGGTTGTAAAAAGAGAATTAATTGCGCATCTGTAAGTCAATAAATCAAAAAATGACACATCAAGATAGAGCAATGTAAACTTATTATATAGAAGAATGGAGATTAAAACGTGAAGTAACATGAAGTCACAGCAAAGAAGTTGCCTCTGAGGAATAAGACTGAGGATAGGCGAGGACGGGGAAGGCAAGCTGGTTTTTGTTATAAACTGTTAAAAACTGCTCCTAGCCGGGCTCGGTGGCTCAGCCTGTAATCCCGCACCTTGGGAGGCTGAGGTGAGTGGATTGCCTGAGCCTGCGGGTTTGAGACCTGCCTGGGCAACTTGGCGAGACCTCATCTCTGCAATAAATCAAAATGAGCCGGGCGTGGTAGCGCGCGCCTGTAGTTCCAGCTACTTGGAAGGCTGAGGCAGAAGGATTGCCGGAGCCCAGCAGGTCAAGGCTGCGGTGGCCGGAAGCGGCCACTGCACTCCAGTCTGGGTGACAGAGTGAGACTCCAACTCAAAAAAAAAAAAAACACAAAAAACTGCTCTTACCAAAAACCAAAGAAACTCTGTGCACATCTTACTTATATAAAACAAGATATAGTGTGTTTATTTATATTTATTACTATTATTATTTTTTGTAGAGACTGGATTCTCATTATGTTGCCCAGGCTTGCCTTAAATTTCTGGGTTCAAGCAGTCCTCCAACCTTGGCCTTACTATGTACTGGGATTGTAGTCGTGAGCCAAGATATAGTTTAGAAATGGAAATCTGGAATTCAAGCGATCAAGTTGCATGGATACTGAATTATTCTGCATGACTGTTTCCTATTTAGGAAAACTGAGGTTCATTTTAGAGCTCAGAGCACTTAGAGGGAGAAGTCAGGAAAGAAATGGGAAGTTAGGGGAAAGCTGTCCCAAGCAGGGGATATCTTCCTCCACCTTCCCCACTCTCTCTAACTCCGGGGGTACAGTTGCTTTTCTTTGCCAGTTGATGTTGTGAATTCCAGGTACCACACAGTACCACTGTCCAAAATTCTCTTGCCCCTTCACCCCTGTAGCTCTGGGAACCCGTCCAGAACTGCTTCCTGAACCTGCTGCCCATCTTGCCTGCTCTCAGATGCCCACCTTTGGCTTCCAGTCTGATTCTTGCCCAACACTTTCCTAAACTTGGCACTTCAGACTTTCCCTGCTTCTCCTCATCCAGGGTTCAGACTCCACTTCCTCTGTACTCCACACCCCACATTCCACAGCTGCAGACACCCACGCCCAACCCAGTTCCTGGAACCCTGGCCTAGACAGAAATCCCAGATCCATTTGCATGACCCAAAGGGAAGTCCTCATCTCTGCAGTCTCAGGCTCTTATGGGTAACTTGGGAGAAATTCATATTGTGAAGATTCAAAATGTATAGAAATTAAATTTTTTTTGAGTCAGGGTCTCACTCTTGCTCAGGTTGAAGTGCAGTGGCATGATCACAGCTTACTGCAGCTAAGATCTCCTGGGCTCAGGTAATCCTTCTGCCTGAGACTCCTGAGTAGCTGGGACTACAAGTGTTCACCACCACACCCAGTTAGCTATTCTTTTGATTTTTTTTTGTAGAGACAAGTTCTCACTATGTTGCTCAAGCTGGTCGCAAACTCCTGAGCTCAAGAAATCCTCCTGCCTCAGCATCCAAATGTTGGGATTATAGGCGTGAGCCAACTTGCCCAGTCAGAAATGAATTTTTTTGAGAGACAGGACCCTGCTATGCTGCCCAGGCTGATTTGAAACTCCCAGGCTCAAGTGATCCTCCCACCTTAGCCTCCCAAGACGGTGGGACTACAGACTCATGTCACCATGCCTGGCTCGTATAGCAATCAGAACTGTGACTGGTACATAGTAGTCCTGAGCAAATTATTAGCTCAAGAAACACAGAAGTAGCTGGGCTTGGTGGCTCAGCCTGCAATCACGCGCCTTTGGGAGGCTGAGGTGAGTGGATTGCCTGAACCCGCGGGTTCGAGACCCGCCTGGGCAACTTGGCGAGACCTCATCTCTACAATAAATAAAAAATTAGCCGGGCGTGGTAGCGCGCGCCTGTAGTTCCGGCTACTTGGAAGGCTGAGGCGGAAGGATCGCCAGAGCCCAGCAGGCAAGGCTGCGGTGGCCGGAAGCGGCCACTTGCACTCTAGTCTGGGGGACAGAGTGAGACTCCAACTCAAAAAAAAAAAAAAAAAGAAACATAGAAGTAAAATTTAAAGCAATGCCAAGAAACAGCAGCAGACAGCTAAGGCTTAGTATATAAGAGGGCAGAGTTGTCAGCAAAGACTTCTGAAAGCAAGACTGAACCGAGGGTTTCAGATTTCAACAGTTCTTTTTTTGTTTCTCAGTTACCTTTTTTTTTTTTGAGTCGGAGTCTCACTCAGTCGCCCAGCCTGGAGTGCAGTGGCACACTCATGGCCTCTACAACCTCCACCTGCTGGGTTTAGGTGATCCTTCTGCCTCAGCCTTCCAAGTAGCTGGAAACACAGGCATGCACCACCATGCCCAGCTAATTTTTTAATTTATTGTAGAGAAGAGGTCTTACCAAATTGCCCAGTCTGGTCTCCAACCTGTGGGCTCAGGCAATCCTCTTGCCTCCGCCTCCCAAAGTGCTAGGATTACAGGCATGAGCCACTGTGCCCTTCAACAGTTCTTAAGGACAAAAAATAAACAAAATTGCTGTGTCTGTAACTGGATGGTTTTCTCTATTCATCCCCAGGCCTTGCTGCTCTTCAGCGACATCCAGAGATGCAGATACACTCCATCTTTTATTTATTTATTTTATTTTTTTTTTTTTATAATTAATCAGTAACACTCCATCTTTTATTTATTTTTTTATTTTTATTTTTTTGAGTTGGAGCCTCACTCTATCACCCAGACTGGGGTGCTGTGGCACGCTCACAGCCACCCTAGAATCAACCTGCTGGGCTCCTGCGATCCTTCCTCCTCAGCCTTCCAGGTAGCAGGAACTACAGTCACGCTACCATGCTGGGCTAATTTTTTGATTTATTGTAGAGACGAGGTCTCGCCAAGTTACCCGGGCTGGACTTGAACCTGTGGGCTCAGGCAATCCACTCGCCTCTGCCTCCCAAAGTGCTGTGATTACAGGCTGAGCCACTGATCCGGCCCACACCATTTTTTAAATGCAAAACAAAAGACTGTATTCATTTGGAATTCCTCTTCCTGGTTCCCTCCCATCCACTCCAGAACATCAACGCCCAGCTAATTTTTCTTGGCCAATCCTTCAGCTGTGCCATGATCTGCGATGTACTAAAAGACTTCACACTTCACTTTCTCTAGAATCAACTAGAGACGTATTTGTATTTGTATGTGTATGTGACCCCACCTACTATCCCCATGTCTTTTTCCTTTCTGATTCTCCAGCTGTTAAGCACTTAACGTCAATATTTCCCCTGGGAAATTCCTTCACACTTTGAGCTTCTTTGACATCACGATATTTTATCAACGTCATTTCATTTTGCTGTAAAAAAAAGCAACTTCTAATAATATCAACTTAATGTATATATTTAAATAAATATATGATGTATGTATTTAACTTTTGTAAAGCATTTTAGCTTATTAATTTATTATTTGTTTATTTATTTTTTTTTTTTTGAGTTGGAGTCTCACTCTGTCGCCCACTCACTCTGTCACTTTGTCTCACTCTGTCACTCTGGAGTGCAGGGCTGCTCCAGGTCACCGCAGCCTCGACCTGCTGGGCTCTGGTGATCCTTCTGCCTCAGCCTTCCAAGCAGCCGGAGTTACAGGCATGCGCTACCACGCCCGGCTGATTTTTTGATTTATTGTGGAGATGAGGTCTCCCTGCCCAGGCAGGTCTCGAACCCGCGGGCTCAGGCAATCCACTCACCTCAGCCTCCCAAAGGCGCGGGATTACAGGCTGAGCCACCGTGCCCGGCTAGTTTGTTAATTTAAAGGGTCGATACTTGGAGGTTTAAGGATCTTTAAACCACATTTAGATATTTGACTTGGATCCATTTTTAAAAATTGGAAGCTGGTACTTTTTACCAGTTCCACACTTTCACAATTCACAATCCAGTAGGATTTTTTTTTTTTTTTAAGTCGTAGTCTCACTCTTGCCCAGAGTGGCGTGCAGTGGCCACGGCCTCCACCTGCTGGGCTCGGGCGATTCCTCCGCCTCACACTTCCAAGTAGCTGGAACTACAGGTGTGCACTACCACGCCCAGATTATTTTTTTATTGATTGACTGATTCATTCATTTTTGAGTCGGAGTCTCACTCCCTCGCCCAGGCTGGAGTGCCGTGGCACACTCACAGTCACCCAGCGTCGACCTGACGGGCTCCGGCCTCGGTCTCCCAAAGTGCTGGGATCACAGGCTGAGCCACCAAGCCCCGTCATTTTTTGATTTATTGTAGAGATGAGGTCTCACCAAGTTGCCCAGGCTGGTCTCGAACCCCTGAGCTCAAGCAATCCTCTCGCCTCAGCCTCTCAAAGTACTGGGATTACAGGCTTGAGCCACCAGGCCCAGCCCGGCCTTTTTTTGTTTAAGGTGGAGCGGGGAAATGTATTCTAAGATTGGTTAATTTTTGCCAGAGAAGAGTATTTGCCAAGGAGCAAACTATCATCTACTTCCACTCAGAAGAGTATGAAGAGCATAATCTCAGAACACAGGACGGCATTTTGCATTTAGTACATTAAGCTTTTTGAAAAATGCTCTACATTGTGCTTGCTTCTCTTTTTCCGCTCCTCCGGTTTGGCTCCTGGGACCAAACAGGCCAAGGCGGTTGGTGTTGGCACCTCAAAGAGTTGCAGTGCCATCTAGCGGCCAAGTATCTTCACTGCACGTGCGATAATGACCTATCAACAGTTCCCAAAAATAACCGGTTAACTCACATCCAGGGTTCCCCAGGGATGATCGACCTTTGCCATTTTGTGAAACGTTTGAAATTTGCTTTATAAATATTCCTACAGATCTGGACTTTAAAAGGCTGTCTCAGTGTAAATCTGAAGATTGAATTTCCGGCCTTTCAACAGTGATTCTGAGCAGTTTCCCGAGTTAGGCCTGCGTTAGAGCTTGGGTGACTTTGGGCAAGTTACTTAAACTCTCCGACTCTCAGTTTTCTCCTGTACAGTCGAGATGATAACAGTGGACAAGATTGTTCTGAAGATAAAGGAAAGCGTGCATGGCATGTATTTCCCATTGTTCCTGACAGGTGAACATTTGTTATTGATTTGTTTACTGTTTCTAGAGAGATGGCATAATCCAGGCAAGGGACAGAAACCCACTCAAACAGGCTAAAGTAAAAGTCTTACGATAAGATGCCTGAGCTGTGTCTCGGAAAAACTTCAAGCCTTCTCAATAATGTTTTATGATTTTGAGTGTTTTTTTTTTGCATAGTGATCATGCACATTTTTAAAAATATTGATTTCTAAATACTTTAATTTTTGATGCTATTGTACATGGTGTTTTTTATAATTCATTTTATAATCTGTGCTTGTGTGTTGAAGTACATTTCTGGCTGGGTGTGGTGGCTGATGTCTGTAATCCCAACACTTTGGGAGGCTGAGGCGGGAGGATCGCTTGAGGTGAGGAGTTTGAGGCTAGCCTGGACAACATAGCAAGACCTCGTCTCTACCAAAAAAAAAAAAATCATCCAGGCATGGTGGTGTGTGCCTATAGTCCCAGCTACTCAGGAGACTGAGGCGGAAGGATCATCCGAGCCCAAGAGCTCAAGGCTGAGGTGAGCAGCACTCCAGCCTGGGTGACAAAGGAAGACCCCAAGAAGGAGGAGGAGGAGGAGGACTATAACGAGGAGGAGGAGGACAAGAATTGCATTTTGCATTTTTTATATTGATCTTGTATCTAGCAAACTTGCTAAATTAACTTATTTTTATAGTTTATTTTTAGATTAATTTGGATTTTCTATATGAACACTCATGCCACCATTAAATTATGACAGTTTTATTTCTTTCTGTTGAAATCTTATGCTTTTATTATTGCCTTATAGTATGGCCTAAGACCTTCAGGAAGATAGTGAATAGTTGTGATGAGAGCAGGATGCTTGTTTGGTACCCCAACTCAGAAGGAGATAATTTTTGTGAACCACACTTAGTAAGATCTCCCTCTGCTTTTCAGACTTTTTAAAACAATGCCTCCTATAGACACTGTCTGAGACAACACATCTCCAACTCTGAACAGTGGTCATATTAAGGTAGAGGTATGATGAAGCCATAAAGAACAAAATCATGTCCTTTGCAGTAACGTGGCTGTAGTCGGAGACCAACATTCTAAGTGAATTATCACAGAAACAAAAACTGAATACTGTATGATATGTTCTCACTCGTAAATGGGCAATAAACATTGGGCACACGGGCACAAGGAGGGGAACAAGAGATGCTGGGCACCGCTGAAGAAGGAGGATAAAGGATACAGAAACAACCACTGGGTACCATGCCCACTACCAAGAGAGAGGTCATCAGAAGCCCAAACCTCGCCTTCACACAATGTATTTATGTAGCAAATCCTCACATGTATACCACGATTATAAAATTTTTTTAAAAAGGATGAAAGTGTGGATGTGAGATGGGGAAGCATTTACTTTCTAAGATATAAATCACATTTATATTTATTATTTTTTTGAGTGGAGGTCTCATTCTGTCGCCCAGGCTGGAGTGCCGTGGCATGATCACAGTTCACTGCAGCCTCACCCTCCTGGGGAAAGATGATCATTCCATGTTAGTTTCCTGAGTAGCTAGGACTACAGGCACATATCACCACATGTAGATAATTTTTTGATTTTTTGTAGAGATGAGGTCTCACTGTGTTGTCTAGACTGATACCGAACTCCTGGGCTCAAGCAATTCTCTCTCCTTGGCCTCCCAAAGTGCTGGGATTATAGGCATGAGCCACTGCACCCAGTCTACTTTTTTTTTTTGAGTTGGAGTCTCACTGTCACCCAGACTGGAGTGCAGTGGCCACTCCCGGCCACCGCAGCCTCGACCTGCTGGGCTCCGGTTATCCTTCCGCCTCAGCCTTCTGAGTAGCTGGAACTACAGGCGCGTGCTACCACACCAGGCTAATTTTTGATTTATTGTAGAGATGAGGTCTCGCCAAGTTGCCCAGGTGGGTCTCGAACCTGCGGGCTCAGGCAATCCACTCACCTCAGCCTCCCAAGGCATGGGATTACAGGCTGAGCCACCGAGCCTGGCTCCGGACTACTTTTAATATTTGGTAGCTCACGCCTGCAATCCCATTTTGGGAAGCCGAGGTGGGAGGATTGCTCAAGCCAGGAGTTCAAGGCAAGTCTGGACAACATAGATCCTGTCTCTAAAAAATACTTTTAAAACTTAGCCAGATAATGCTGGGCTCAGTGGCTCAACCTGTAATCTCAGTACTTTGGGAGGCCAAGGCGAGTGGATTGCCTGTGCCCGCGAGTTTGAGACCAGTCCAGGCAACTTGGCAAGACCTCGTCTCTACAGTAAATCAAGAATTAATTGGTGGCTCAGCCTGTAATCCCGCTCCTTTGGGAGGCTGAGGTGAGTGGATTGCCTGAGCCTGCGGGTTTGAGACCCGCCTGGGCAACTTGGTGAGACCTCATCTCTACAATAAAAATCAAAAAATTGGCCAGGCGTGGTAGCGCGCGCCTGTAAATCCGGCTACTCGGAGGGCTGAGGCAGAAGGATCGCCGGAGTCCAGCAGGTCGAGGCTGCAGTGGCCGGGAGCGGCCACTGCACTCCAGTCTGGGTGACAGAGTGAGACTCCAACTCAAAAAGAAAAAAAATAATAATTAATTGGGTGTGGTAGTTCATGCCTGTAGTTACCGCTACTTGGATGGTTAAGATGGAAGGATTGCCGAAGCCCAGCAATTTGACGCTGAGGTGGCCGTGAGTGTGCCACTGTACTCCAGCTTGGGCGACAGAGTGAGACTCCAACTCAAAATTTTAAAAATTAGCCAGATATAATGGCATGCACGTATAGTCCCAGCTGCTCAGGAGGCTGAGGTGGGAGGATCACTTGGACCTAGGAGTTCAAGGCTTCAGTGAGCTGTGATCATTCTACTGCACTCCAGCCAGGGTGACAGGGCAAGAGCCGGTCTTTTAAAAAAATTGCTTGACTAACTGAAAAATTTATTATGAACATATATTTATTTTGTCATCTGAAAAAATAAGCCAAAAGACATTTTAATAAAATCAGTGAAATATAACAAACATCAAATAGTGGAATAGATCATTCTCAGATTAAACTTTGTGAAAACATCCAAGTTCACATTTTTCACTAATCCTTTACCATCACCAGATTGTTCCAACCTCATCCTCTGTCTTTGCTAAGAATATCTTTGTGTTTTTTTTCCTCAAACTTTAAGTTAAAAATTTTGTTGTTGTTGTTTTTTATTTTTTATATTTTTTCAAGTTGAAATATTTTTATAATAATCATAGGGTCTCATTGTGTTGTTCAGGCTAGACTCAAACTCCTGGGCTCCAGTGATCCTCCCACTTCACCCTCCTAACCTCCTTGATATTACAAGCATGAGTCAACATAACCCAGCTAGAATATTTCTAATTCACTGAATTTTTGTGTATAGTGATATTTTGTCTCTGTGGAGGGGGCTATTGTCTCTTTACTGGTTGCTGTTGTCTCTGTAGTGTTTGCTGTTGTCTTTGAGCAGACACTATTGTCCCTGAGGTGGATGCTGTTGTCTGTGACATGAATGTTGTTGTCTCTGAGTAGATGCTGTTGTCTCTGAGTGAATGCTGTTGTCTCTGAGAGGATGCTGTTGTCTCTGGGGTAGATACTGTCGTCTCTGAGTGGATGCTGTTGTGTCTGAGAGGATGCTGTCGTCTCTGAGTGGATGCTGTTGTCTCTGAGTGGATGCTGTCATCTCTGAGGTGGATACTGCTGTCTGAGTGGATGCTGCTGTCTCTGAGAGGATGTTATTGTCTCTGAGTGGATGCAGTTGTCTTTGAGAGGATACTGTTGTCTCTGAGAAGATGCTGTGTCCCTGAGGTGGATGCTATTGTCTCTGAGTGGGTGCTGTTGTCTCTGAGGGTTCTGTTGTCTCTGAGGTGGATGCTGTCATCTGTGAGGTGGATGCTGTCGTCTCTGAGGTGGATGCTGTCATCTCTGAGGTGGATGCTGTTGTTCCTGAGGTGGATACCATTGTCTCTGATTAGATGCTATTGTCTCTGAGGTGGATGATGCTGTCTGTGAGATGGATGCTGTTGTCTCTAAGGTGTCTGCTATCGTCTGTGAGGGAGATGCTGTTGTCTCTGAGCCTATGTTATTATCTCTGAGTAGATGCTATTGTTTCTGAACGGATGCTGTTGTCTCTAAGATGAATGCTGGGGTCTGTCAGTGGACGATGTTTCTCTGAGGTGGATGTTGTAGACTCTGAGTGGATGCATTGTCCCTGAAGTGGATGTTGTTGTCTATGTGTGGATGCCGTTGTTTCTGAGGGATGAAGTTGTCTCTGAGAGGATGCTGTTGTTTCTGAGAGGATACTGTTGTCTCTAAGGTAAATGCTGTTGTCTGTGAGTGGACGATGTTTTTCTGAGGTGGATGCTGTTGACTCTTGAGAGGATGCGTTGTCCCTGAAGTGGATGTTGTTGTCTATGTATGGATTTTGTTGTCTCTGAGGGATGAAGTTGTCTCTGAGTAGATGCTGTTGTCTCTGAGGTGGATGCTGTCATCTGTGAGGTGCAAGCTGACATCTCTGAGGAGGATGCTGTTGTCTCTGAGTGAATGTTGTTTCTCTGAGGTGGATGTTGTTGCTTCTGAGTGATGCTGTCTTCTGTGAGGTGATGCTGTTATCTCTGAGTGGATGCTGTCATTCCTGAGAGGAGGTTGTCTTCTCTGAGTGGATGCTGTTGTCTGTGAGGTGGATACTGTCATCTATGAGGTGTATGCTGCTGTCTTTGAGTGGATGTTGCTGTCTCTGAGTGGATGCTGTCGACTCTGAGGTGGATGCTGTTTTCCTGAGTGGACGCTGTTTTCTCAGAGGGGATGCTATTGTCTGTGAGGTAGACACTGTTGTCTCTGAGAGGATGCTGTTGTCTCTGAGTGGATGATGTTGTCTCTGAGTGGATGCTATTTCTCTGAATTGGAAGCTGTTGTCTGTGAGATGATGCTGTTCAGTCTCTGAGAGGATGCTGTTGTCTGTGAGATGATGCTGTTGTCTTTGAGTGGATGTTGTCCTCCCTGAGTGAATACTGTCATCTCTGAGTGAATGCTGTCATCTGTGAGGTGAATGATGTCTTCAGTGAGGTGGATACTGTTGTCTATGAGATGGACACTGCAGTATCTGAGTAGATACAGTTGTCTCTGAGGTGTCTGCTGTCATCTCTGAGGTTTCTGCTGTCATCTCTGAGATGGATGCTGTTGTCTGGGAGGTGGATGCTGTCATCTCTGAGGAGGATGCTGCTGTCTCTGAGTGGATGCAGTTGTCTCTGAGAGGATGCTGTTGTCTCTGAGGTGTATTCTGTTGTCTCTGAGGTGGATACTGTCGTCTGTGAGGTGGGATCTGTCATCTCTGAGAAGGATGCTGCTGTCTCTGAGTGGATGTTGTTTCTCTGAGGAGGATGCTGTTGTTTCTAAGCAGATGTTGTTGTCCCTATGGTGGAAGCTGTTGTCTCTATATAGATGCTGTTGTCTCAAGTGGATGCTGTTGTCTGTGAGGTGGATGCTGTAGTCTCTGGGAGGTTGATGTTGTCTCTGAGGTGGATGTTGTTGTCTATGAGGTATATGCTGTTGTCTGTGAGGGTTGCTATTGTCTCCAGTGGATGCTGTCCTCTCTGAGGAGGATGCTGTTGTTTCTGAGAGGATGCTGTTGTCTCTGAAGTGTCTGCTGTTGTCTCTGAGATAGATGCTGTCATCTGTGAGGTGGATGCTGTCATCTCTGAGGAGGGTGCTGTTGTCTCTGAGTGGATGCTGTTGTCCCTGAGGTGGATGCCCTTGTTTCTGATTGGATGCTGTTGTCTCTGAGGTGTATGATGCTGTCTGTGAGGCGGATGCTGTTGTCTGTGTGTGGATGCTGTTGTGTCTGAATGGATGCTCTTGTTTCTGAGAAGATGCTGCTGTCTCTGAGTGGATGATGCTGTCTCTGAGTGGATGCTGCTGTCTCTGGGTGGATGCTGCTGACTCTGAGTGGAGGCTGTTGTCCCTGAGGTGGATGCTGTTGTCTATGATGTGGATTCTGTTGACTATCATATGAAGGCTATTGTCTCTGAGTGGATGCTGTTGTCTTGGAGGGGATGCTGGTGTCTGTAAGTTAGATGCTGTAGTCTCTGAGAGGATGCTCTTATCTCTGAGTGGATGATGTTGTCTCTGAGTGAATGCTGTTTCTCTGAAGTGGATACTATCATCTCTGAGGAGGATGCTGTTGTCTCTGAGTAGATACTTTTTCTCTGAGTTAAATGCTGTTGTTTCCAAATGAATGCTATTGTCCTTGAGGTGGATACTTTTGTCTCTGAGTGAATTCTTTTGTCTCTGAGGTGAATGCTGTTGTCTCTAAGTGGATGCTGTTGTCTTTGAGTGGATACTGTTGAAACTGAGGGAATGTTGTAGTCTCTGAGAGGATGATATTGACTCTGAGTGGATGCTGTTGTCTTTGAGGTGGGTGCTATTATCTCAGAGGGGATGCTGTTGTCTGTAAGTTGGATGCTGTCGTCTCTGAGAGGATGCCCTTGTCTCTGAGTGGATGATGTTGTCTCTGAGTGGATGCTGTTTCCTGAAGTGGATGCTTTTGTCTCTGAGTGGAAACTTTTTCTCTAAGGTAAATGCCATTGTTTCTGAGTGGATGCTGTTATCCTTTAGATGGATTCTGTTGTCTCTGAGTGGATGCTGTTGTTTTTGCGGTGGATGTTGTTATCTCTGAGGTGGATGCTGTTGTCTCTGAGTGGATGTTGCTTGCCTCTGAGAGGATGCTGTCATCTCTGAATGGATGCTGTCATCTGTGAGGTGGATTCTGTTGTCTATGAGGTGGGTGCTGCTGTCTCTGACAGAATGCTGTTGTCTCTGAGGTGGATGTTGATGTCTGTGAGTGAAGAATGTTTCTCTGAGGTGGATGCTGTTGACTCTGAGCAGATGCATTGTCCCTGAGGTGGATGTTGTTGTCTACATGTGGTTGCTGTTGTCTGTGAGTGGATCCTGTTGTCTCTAAGTGGATGTTGTTGTCTGTGAGGTGGATGCTGTGCTCTCTGGGAAGTTGATATTGTCTCTGAGGTGGATGTTGTTGTCTATGAGGTATTTGCTGCTAGACAGGGATGCTATTGTCTCCGAGTGGATGCTGTCATCTCTGATGCTGTTGTTTCTGAGTGTATGCTGTTGTCTCTGAGAGGATGCTGTTGTCTCTGACATTTGTGCTGTTGTCTATGAGGTGTCTGCTGTTGTCTCTGAGATGGATGCTGTTGTCTGTGAGGTGGATGCTGTCATCTCTGAGGAGGATGCTGTTGTCTCTGAGTGGATGATATTATCCCTCAGGTGGATGCTGTTGTTTCTCTTTTTTTTCTTTTTTTTTTTTGAGTTGGAGTCCTAGTCTGTCACCTAGGTTGGAGTGTAGTGGCACGCTCAAGGCCACCACAGCTTCAACCTACTAGGCTCAGACGATCCTTCTGCCTCAACCTTCCAACTAGCTGGAAACACGCATGTGCCACCATACCTAGCTAATTTTTTTTTTTTTTGAGTTGGAGTCTCAGTCGGTCACCCAGACTGGAGTGCAGTGGCCGCTCCCGGCCACCGCAGCCTCACCTGCTGGGCTCCGGCGATCCTTCTGCCTCAGCCTTCCGAGTAGCTGGAATTACAGGTGTGCGCTACCACGCCCAGCTGATTTTTTGATTTATTGTGGAGATGAGGTCTCACTGCCCAGGCGGGTCTCGAACCCGCGGGCTCAGGCAATCCACTCACCTCAGCCTCCCAAAGGCGCGGGATTACAGGCTGAGCCACCGAGCCTGGCTAATTTTTAAATTTATTGTAGAAATGAGGTCTCGCTAAGTTGCCCAGGCTGGTCTTGAGCCCATGGGCTCAGGGAATCCTCACACCTCAGCCTCCAAAGTGCTAGGATTATAGGCGTGTGCCACCATGCCTGACCCAGATGCTGTTGTTTCTGAGTGAATGCTATTTCTCTGAGGTGGATGTTGTTTCTGAGTGACTACTGTTGTCCCTGAGGTAGATGCTATTGTCTCTGAGTGGATGCTGTTATCTTTGAGTTGGATGCTATTGTCTGTAATAGATGCTGTTGTCTCTGAGAGAATGCTCTTGTCTCTGAGTGGATGATGTTGTCTCTGAGTAGACAGTTCTCTGAGGTGGATGCTGTTGTCTCTGAGTGGATATTGTTATTCTGAGGATACTCTTGTCTCTGAGTGGATGCTGATGTCTTTGTAGTGGAGGCAGTTTTTTCTGAGGGAAAGCTTTTGTCTCTGAGAGGATGCTTTTATCTCGGAGTGGATGCTGTTGTCTGTGAGGTGGATGCTATTGTCTCTGAGTGGATGCTGTTGCCTTGGAGGGGATGCTTTTGTTCATGAGGTGGATGCTGTTTTCTCTTAGGGATGCTGTTGTCTGTGAGTAGATGATGTTGTCTCTGAGTGGATGGTGTTTCTCTGAGGTGGATGCTGTTTTCTCTGAGCTTATTCTGTTATCTACGAGTGGATGCTGTTGTCTCTGAGAGAATGCTGCTGATTCTTAGGTAGATACTGTTGTCTGTGAGTGGACAATGTTTCTCTGGGGTGGATGCTGTTGACTCTGAGTGGATTCATTGTCCCTGCGGTGGATGTTGTTTTCTATATGTGGATGCTGTTATGTCTGAGCGGATGCTGCTGTCTCTGAGTGGATGCTGTTGTCTTTGAGGTGGATGCTATATTCTCTGAGAGGATGATGTTGTCTCTGAGGCGGATGCTATTGTCTCTGAGGGACGCTATTGTCTGTGAATGGATGCTGTTGTCTCTGAGTGCATGCTGTTGTCTCTGAGGGGATGCCTGTGTCTCTGAGCAGATACTGTTGTCTCTGTGAGGATGCCAGTTTCTCTGAGTGGATGCTGTTGTCTGTGAAAGGATGCTGTTGTCTCTGAGAGGATTCTGTTGTCTCTGAGGTGGATTCTGTTGTCTGTGAGTGAAGGATGTTTCTCTGAGGTGGATGCTGTTGACTCTGAGCAGATACACTGTCCCTGAGGTGGATGATGTTGTCTAAGTGTGGATGTTCTTGTCTCTGAGTCAGTGCAGTTGTCTCTGATAGGATGCTGTTATTTCTGTGGTGGATGCTATTGTCTCTGAGTGGATGCTGTCATCTCTGAGTGATTGCTGTCATCTGTGAGGTGGATGCTGCTGTCTCTGAGTGGATGCTGTTTTCTCTGAGGTGGATGCTGTTGTCTCTGATGTGGTTGCTGTTGTCTGTGAAGTGGATGTTGTTTTCTCTGAGAGGATGATGTTGTCTCTGAGTAGATTCTGTTGTCTGTAGGGTGGATGCTGTTGTCTGTTAGGTAGATGCTTTTGTCTCTGAGTAGATGCTGTTTCTCTGAGGTAGATTCTGTTGTCTGTGAGTGGATACTATTGTCTGTGAGGTTGATGCTTTGGTCTGAGTGGATGCTCATCTCTGAGGTTGATGCTTTTGTCTTTGAGGTATATGCTATTGTCTCTGAGTGGATGCTGTTGTGTCTGACTCGATGCTGTTGTCTTTGAGGTGCATGCTGTTGTCTCTGGGGTGAGTGCTGTTGTCTGTGAGAGGATGCTGTTGTCTCTGAGTGGCTGCTGTTGTGTCTGAGTCGATGCTATTCTCTGAGGTGGATGCTGTTGCCTCTGTCATTGGTGCTGTTTATGTACTGCCCATATCCTCTTTATCAAGCCACTATACCCATTTCTCAGCTGTTCTTGGTGGTGCCTGCTAAAACTTGATGGTTGCATCCTTCTTTGGAAGATTATCTTTGCTAACAGGAGCTGCCCTGCCAGGAGATGCCTGGGAAGTTACACACCCTGCTGGGGTGGCCCATGGCCAATGACTGACTAATGGGGTGGGGCATCGAAGTCAAGCTCCCTGGCCTCAAGGCAGGACAAATTTTGCAGTGGTATAAATACTCTGGAGCTCCCCTTGCAATCAGACTATGGTTAGACCTCTCTTGAAAGCACATATTTGCTTAGCTTCTTCCCCAGCCCTATTCTTTTTGTTTGCGGGTTTCTCCTGGGGCTCTACCTCAATACTTCAGTTGCATGGGATTCTCTGCCTCAGTTCCTGCTTCTATGGAACTTGACCTAGGTTTCGAAGAGTGGGCTCCTTTTGTCAGGGTTCATGTGGTTTGGGCTGAGGATCATAGACTCAGGCAGTCAGTGAAGGGCTGGACTGAAGGTGTGGCTGACTCTGGGGCTCCCCAGGAGTGCTGTCAGTAGAGCGCTAGGAGGAAACAGGTCTTAGAAGGAAAGAACAGTCTAATGCTACACCTGTCCAACTCTAAAGCCTGGATTTGTAACTATGACCCTATACTACTCTTTGCTCTCTGCCCGTAAAGTTTCTGTAGAAACTTTAAACTGAGACTTTTCTAAAAACCATAAGCGACATCTTCCTTCATCATCAAGCTTGTAAGGTGTTGGTAAAGCCAGTGTTCCGTGCCCAGGAGGTTCCATTGAATCTGCTGAATCAGCCCAATTTGTCTCAGCCCAGACACCAGAACATCAGGTCAATGAGGGAGGGATGATGCTAGGAAACAGCTTATTCTTATGGAAAAAAATTAGGACTGGCTTCCTCTACCACATCAGACCATAACTGAATTTCAGATGCTTCCACGCTCTAAATGTGAAAAATGAAACTTGAAAATTTTAGGAAAAAAATTAAGAAATATATTTGGGGGTTACTTGAGCTCATGAGTTCAAGACCAGCCTGGGCAACACAGTGAAAACTCATCTCTACAAAAGAAAAAAAAAATTAGCCAGATGTGGTGGTGCACGCCTATAGTTCCAGCTACTTGGGATGCTGAGATGGAAGGATCACCCGAGCCCAGGAGGTTGAGATTGCTGTGAGCCATGATTGTTGTGATCATGCCACTGCACTCCAGCCTGGGTGACAGAGTGAGACCTTGACTCAAAAAAAAAAAAAAAAAGGAAATATGTTTGAAACATTGGGATGGAGAAGAATCTCTTCAATAAGATGCACTTGACTGTATCAAAATTAAAAGCATATGAATGACAAAGTACACCATAAGCAAAGTGGAAAGTGACAGGCTGGCTAGGCTGATGACTGGTAGCTGTCAGTGACTGTTTCTGACTCACTCTGTGGTTCTCACCCACAGGTATCTCTTCTTCAAGCCATTTCCTCTCTGTGCCCCCATCCATGGTCACCCATACCTCACTGAGAGTAAGAGCTAGACCAGACCCCTGAGGGTTATCCAGGTTCTTCCTTCAGACAGATGGACTCACCTGAAGTTATTCTCATCGTGTTTTTCTACAGAACCTGCCAAAGAGTTCTGTGAAGAAAATACCAGGCCAGGCTCAGTGGTTCAGCCTGTAATCCCAGCACTTTGGGAGACCAAGGCGAGTGGATTGCCTGAGTTCACAAGTTCAAGACCAGTCTGGGCAACTTGTTGAGACCTCATCTCTACAATAAATTTTTTAAAAATTAGCTGGGCATGGTAGCATGCACCTGTAGTTCCAGCTACTTGGAAGACTGAGGCAGAAGGATTGCTGGAGCCAGCAGGTCAATACTGGACTGGCTGTGAGCATGTCACTGCACTCCAGCCTGGGCAATGGAGTGAGACTCTGACTCAGAAAAAAAAAGAAAAAGAAAATACCTGAGCTCGAGGCTACCTCCTGGCCCAGATGCAGATCCTTGGTCCTCAAAGGTACATCTGAAGTCAGTGCACCTGAAGTCAGTGGCCTAAGTGGGATGAGGAAATGTGCCCCATTAGAAGGGTCTAGAACCCTGGGGGCTACCTCCATTAATCCCTTTTATTCTGGTAGAGGGACCATGTTAGCCACCATGAAGTCAGTCTAATGTCTGAGACGCAGGTTTAAAATTTCTCACTGTGCCACACTGCCTGTTACTTCTGCATTTGATTTCTCACTATGCTGTTAAATCTACTTGAGATTCCAATATAGCAGCACTACACATATTTTTAAAAATTATTTATCTTTTAATTGACAAAAGTTGTATGTGTTTATGATGCACCCCATGATAATTTAAATTATGTATACATTGTGGAATGGCTAGATCAAGGTAATTAACAAGGAATTTTAATTTCACATACTTAGAACCTTTTGTGGTGAGAACACTTAATATCTACTCTCCTAGCAATTTTTAAGTATGCAATACATTGTTTTTAACCATAGTCACTGCATTGTACCATAAGACTGTAAGTATTCTTAAATCAAATTGAAATTCTTGGTTACAGAAAAAAAAAAAAAAAGTGGCCGTGTGCAGTGGCTCATGCCTATAATCCTAGCGCTTTGGGAGGCTGAGGCAAGAGAATTGCTTGAGCTCAGGGGTTTGAGAGCAGCCTAGGATATATAGCGAGATCTCATCTCTAAAACAATAAAATAAAAATAAAAATAGGGCCAGGCATGGTGGCTCAGCCCATAATCCCAGCACTTTGGGAGGCCAAGACAAGATAATTGCTTGAGCACAGAGGTTTGAGACCAGCCTGGGTAACTTGGTGAGACCTCGTCTCTACAATAAATCACAATAACTGACTAGGCATGGTGGTATGTGTCTGTAGTTCCAGCTACTTGGAAGACTGAGGCGGAAGGCTCACCTGAGCCCACTAGGTTGAAGCTGCAGTGGCCATGAGCGTGCCACTGCACTCCAGCCTAGGTGACGGAGTGAGGTATGAGCTACACACCCAACTTTTTTTTTTGGAACCAGTCTTAAGTTGTCACCCAGGCTGGAGTGCAGTGGCACATTCATGACCACAGCAGCCTTGACTTGTGGGGTTCAGGCGATCCTTTAGGTGTGTGATCACCACGCCCAGCTAATTTTTTTGACTTATTGTAGAGATGAAGTCTTGCCAAGTTGCCCAGGCTGGTCTCAAACTTCTGGGCTCAGGCAATCCTCTCAGCTCCACCTCCCAAAGTGCTGGGATTACATGTGTGAGCCACCGCGCCCAGCCTTACACCTTCTTTTCATATTTACTCACCATCCAGACATAAGGTTGAGGTCTTAAGACCTGTGAGGACTACTACAACTTCTCAGCACTTTATACAGTATGTTTGTTGCTAACCGTGATCATAGTACTTTTTAAAAAATAAATTAGCTTTTTTTTTTTTGAGTTGGAGTCTCACTCTGTCGCCCAGACTGGAGTGCAGTGGCCGCTCCCGGCCACCGGAGCCTCGACCTGCTGGGCTCCGGTGATCCTTCCGCCTCAGCCTTCCGAGTAGCCGGAATTACAGGCGCGCGCTACCATGCCCGGCTGATTTTTTTGATTTATTGTAGAGATGAGGTCTCGCTGCCCAGGCGGGTCTCGAACCCGCGGGCTCAGGCAATCCACTCACCTCAGCCTCCCAAAGGCGCGGGATTACAGGCTGAGCCACCGAGCCCGGCTTAAATTAGCTTTTTTAAAGAACTATTTTAGATATACAAAGAAAAATTGCTAGCCAGGCTCGGTGGCTCAGCCTGTAATCCCGCACCTTGGGAGGCTGAGGTGAGTGGATTGCCTGAGCCCGCGGGTTTGAGACCCACCTGGGCAACTTGGTGAAACCTCATCTCTACAATAAATCAAAAAAATTAGCCGGGCGTGGTAGCGCGCACCTGTAGTTCCAGCTACTTGGAAGGCTGAGGCGGAAGGATCACCGGAGCCCAACAGGTTGAGGCTGCGGTGGCCGGGAACGGCCACTGCCCTCCAGTCTGGGCGACAGAGGGAGACTCCAACTCAAAAAAAAAAAAAAAGCCGGACTCAGTGGCTCAGCCTGTAATCCCGCGCCTTTGGGAGGCTGAGGTGAGTGGATTGCCTGAGCCCACGGATTCGAGACCTGCCTGGGCAGGCGAGACCTCATTTCTACAATAAAATAAAAAAATGAGCTGGGCATGGTAGCGCGTGCCTGTAATTCTGGCTACTCGTAAGGCTGAGGCGGAAGGATCGCCGGAGCCCAGCAGGTCGAGGCTGCAGTGGCTGCGAGCGGTCACTGCACTCCAGTCTGGGCAACAGAGTGAGACTCCAATTCAATAAAAAAAGAAAAATTGCTGAGACAGTACAGAGAGTTTCCATACATCCCACACCCAGTTTCCGCCTTTATTAATTTCTTGTATTATTATGATTATAAGTCAGGGTCTCACTTCCTTACCCAGGCTGGAGTACAATGGCGCGATCACTGTTCACCACTGTCTTGACCTTCTGGGCTCAGGTATCCTTCCGCCTCAGCCTTCCAAGTAACTGGGATAGGCACATACCTGCATGCCAGGCTAATTTTTTTTTATTTTTTGTAGAGACAGGGTCTCACTATATTGCTCAGGCTAACCTGGAACTCCTGGGTTCAAGCAATCCTCTTGCCTTGGCCTCCCAAAGTGCTAGGATTACAGGCATGAACTACTGCGCCTGTCCAACATCTTGCATTTTTTTTTGTTGTTGTTGAGTTGGAGTCTCACTCTGTCGCCTAGACTGGAGTGCAGTGGCCGCTCCCGGCCACCGCAGCCTCGACCTGCTGGGCTCCAGCGATCCTTCCGCCTCAGCCTTCCAAGTAGCTGGAACTACAGGCGCGTGCTACCACACCTGGCTAATTTTTTAATTTATTGTAGAGATGAGGTCTCACCAAGCTGCCCAGGTGGGTCTCGAACCTGTGGGCTCAGGCAATCCATTCACCTCGGCCTCCCAAAGTGCTGGGATTACAGGCTGAGCCACCGAGCCAGCCACATCTTGCATTATTATGTTACATTTGTTAAAATGAACTTATTGATATGTTGTTATTATTAACTGAAGTCCATACTTTATTCAGATTTCCTTAGTTTTTACCAAACGTATTTTTTTTCTGCTTCAGGATTCCATTGGAATTATATATATTACACATAGTTGTCAAGTTTCCTTAGGTTCCTTTTGACTGTGACAATTTCTTACACTTTCCTGATTTTTTTAATGACATTGACAGTGTTGTTTCATTTTGTTTTTGAGTCAGAGTCTCACTCTGTCACCCAGGCCAGAGGGCAGTGGCACACTCACAGTTACTGTAGCCTTAATCTGTAGGGCTCAGGTTATTCTTCTGGCTCAGCGGTCCATTTAGCTGGACCCAGAGGTGCGCGCCACCACATCTGGCTAATTTTTTTGATTTTTTGTAGAGGTCAAGTCTCACCAAGTTGTCCAGGCTGATCTTTAACCCCTGGACTCAGGTGATCATCTTGCCTTGGCCTCCCAAAGTGCTAGAATTATAGGCGTGAGCCACTGTGGCTAGC
This sequence comes from Cephalopachus bancanus, assembly GCA_027257055.1. Taxonomy (NCBI): domain Eukaryota; kingdom Metazoa; phylum Chordata; class Mammalia; order Primates; family Tarsiidae; genus Cephalopachus; species Cephalopachus bancanus. The sequence continues at coordinate 671,799 of JAPVLO010000573.1, read as the reverse complement.
CTATCTTGACAGTTTTGAGGAGTACTGGTCAGGTATATTTTTCTGATTAGACAAGAGTTATAAGTGTTTAAGAGGGAGACAACAGAGGTATAGCACCATTCTCATCATGTCGTAATCAAGAGTTCATGCTACCACTGGACACGGTGGCTCAAGCCTGTAATCCTAGCACTTTGGAAGGCCAAGGTGAGGGGCTTGCCTGGCCCACGGATTCGAGAACAGCCTGGGCAACTTGGCGAGACTCATCTTTACAATAAATCAAAAAATTAGCTGGGTGTGGTAGTGCACGCCTGTAGTTCCAGCTACTTAGAAGGCTGAGGTGGAAGGATCGCCAGAGCTCAGCAGGTCGATGCTGGAGTGGCTGTGCGCAAGCCACTGCACTCCAGCCTGGGCAACAGAGTGAGACTCTGACTCAAAAAAAAAAAAAAGAGTTCATATTACCAATATAACTTATCATTGTTGATGTTGACCTTGATCACCTGACTGATTTAGTGAATGTCAGGTTTCTTCAAGGTTAAATTTTTCTTTGTTTCTGTCTTTCCATACTGTATTCTTTGGAAAGAAGTCACTTTGCATATCCCACACCTTAGGCTGGTGGGGGTTATACTTCATCTCTGAGGGCAGAGTAGCTATACACATTATTTGGAGTTTTTCTGTATGTAGACTTTGTCTCTTCTCCCATGTTTATTTCTTTATCAATTATTGTTTATATCATTGATTCCTTGGTATTTATCTTAAACTTTGAACTGTAATCCAATACTACTATTTTATTGTTCAGATTGTTCTAGCTTTGATCATTAGGAACTTTGTGTCCTTTAACACAACTCCATTTATATATGTTTGTTTTATAGCACTTCTTGACTTTCTTTTTTTGTTTGTGTTTTGAGACAGGGTCTTACTGTGTTGCCCAGGCTAAAAGTACAGTAGCACAATCCAGGCTCACTGCAACCTCAACCCCCTGGGCTCAAGAGATTCTTCCATCTCAGCCTCCTGAGTAGCTGGGATTCCAGGTGTGTGCCACCATGCCTAGCTAATTTTTGTATTTTTTTTTTGTACAGACAAGGTTTCACTATGTTGCTCAGGCTGGTCTGGAACTCCTCGGCTCAAGCAATCCTCTTGCCTTGGCCTCCCAAAGTGCTGAGATTATGGACATGAACCACTGCACCTGGCCCTGTGTGCTTTTTAAACCTCCTTTAGTTATCAAGGTGGCTTTGTGGAATAGGTATTGCCCCACTTACTTCATGGTGATGTGGTGGGTGACTGAACCTAGCTGCCTGGAGGCAGGAACAAGCTGGTATCTGGAGTTTTTGGCTTCTGGAGTGGGATTATACAGTAGAGAACTCCACAGACACTGAAAGTGGGGGTCCAAGTGCTGGGTAGAAAAAGAAGGAAAGAAGAAGAAATGTCCCTTCTGTGTTTTTTGACCCAGAACCTTGCCCGACAGCACTGCAACTATCTCCTTTGTGTCCCTGTTCTTGTCTCTAGTCACACTGGTGGTAACTGCTTAGATTTATCTTCTCTTGTTTTAAGCTTTTGATTATGTGCATAGGATTCTTGTCATCATTCATTCTTGCAGCCCTGTAGGCACTGGGGACCCAGTGGTAGACAAGATGGCCACCATCCCTATCCTACCAGAGCTTTGGATCTAGGGAGGAACCAACAGTAAAACACAATGGATGTGGAGATTGGGTGCATGGAGCCTCCGGGAAGGCACAGCAGAGGAATGAAGATGGGGCAGGGAACAGAGGATAGACATGGCCCTATAGAATCTATAGGGGACAGAGATTGTTTTTGCCTGCCTGGCTTGTTCTTTCCTGTCTGCTCAGTCTACCCCACTTCCTATGGTCTAGGTGAGGCTCCCAATCACAGTGCTGTGTGCTGCCACCACCGCCACCCTACTGGGCTTGTGATTCTGGATGGCCAATCATACCATTCATCCCGATGTTCACAGGATTAGTTTAAGACTGGATATGTTGAGCCCAATAGGGTCAAAGTCTTCCCTGTGATTTTATTTAAGGAAACTGTGAGATAAGAGGCATCTCTTCTTCTAAGAACATAAACTGTAAGGACAATGCAAGGTGGAGCTGCTAACCACTGTCCCAGACCACGTGGAGGAAGCCATCTGCAATAGGCAAGAACAAGACCATGCACAGAGGGAAGTAAACAAAGATGGGGTGGGAGTAGCCCTGGTAATATCTTTTTAGGTCCTAGATCCATTTGTGCTTGAAGTCCGTCTCTAGACTTTATAGTTGTGTGACTCTTTTTTTTTTGAGTCGGAGTCTCACTCTGTCGCCTGGACTGGAGTGCAGTAGCATGCTCACGGCCAACCCAGCGTCAACCAGCTGGGCTCCGGTGATCCTTCCTCCTCAGCCTTCCACGTAGCCGGAACTACAGGTGTGCCCTACCGTGCCCGGCTAGTTGAGTTGCTCAGGCTGGTCTTGAACCCGCAGGCTCAGGCAACCCACTCAACTCAGCCTCCCAAAGTGCTAGGATTACAGGCTGAGCCACCGAGCTTGCCTTCATTAATTTTTTTAAGCTAGTATAAGCAGGATTCTGTCACTGGTAAACAAAATCATCCTGACTATATTTGGGGCCTTTCTTCTTGGATTTTTGGTGCTTATCCCAGAGTAGGTGATTGACAATTATTTGTTAGATGGATGAAAATGTGGGTAGGTATTGAATGAGTCAGTTTTCTGCCTCCATCCTGCTTTTCAGTCTTTGAAACCTAGTCATTGGAACTCTCTGCAAATAATTCCTAAATTAACTTCATCTCTGATTTTTGAAAAATATAGCCACATAGTTATGTTTCTATGGCAGCTTACAAGAACCCTTTCGTTAGGCACAGATTATCTTTAGTAGCAAGTGGATGTTCTTGCTTAAAAGATTAATTAAGCCGGGCATGGTAGCTCAAGCCTATAATCCCAGCACTTTGGGAAGCTGAGGTGAGAGGATTGCCTGAGCTCAGGGGTTCGAGACCAGCCTGGGTAACTTGGTGAGATCTCATCTCTACAATTAAAAAAAAAAAAAAGCTGGACATGGTAGTGTGTACCTGTAGTTCCAGCTACTTGGAAGCCTGAGGCAGAAGGATCACCGGAGCCCAGCGGGTGGAGGCTGCAGTGGGCGTGAGCGTGCCACTGTACTCCAGCCTGGGCAACAGAGTGAGAGACTCCGACTAAAAAAAAAAAATTAATTGTCGGGGCTTGGTGGCTTAGCCTGTAATCCCAGCACTTTGGCAGGCCAAGGTGAGTGGATTGCCTGAGCCCGCGAGTTTGAGACCCACCCGGGCAACTTGGTGAGACCTCGTCTCTACAATAAAATAAAAAATTAGCTGGGTGTGGTAGCGCGCGCCTGTAGATCCAGCTACTTGGAAGGCTGAGGCGGAAGGATCACCGGAGTCCAGAAAGTCGAGGTTGTGGTGGCCAGGAGCATGCCACTGCACTCCAGTCTGGGTGTGCAAGAGAGTGAGACTCCAACTAAAAAAAAAAAAAATTAGTTAAAAGATTGAAAATGTAGCCTATTATCCAAAATAATATGAAGCATCATGATTGAATACACTTAGGACCAAGATCTTGGTTTCTAATATTGTTCTTCAACTAAGTGAACCAGAATTCCTGGAAAAATGAGTGATGATTATAGGACTGAGACAGAAGTTATACAAGATAAGACTGGAGCATCTTATAATGCTAGAAAGTCAGGAGGTGGTCAGACATGGTGGTTCATGCCTGTAATTCCAGCACTTTGGGAGGCCGAGGTGGGAGAATAGTTTGGGCCCAGGTTTGAGGCCAGGTCTCAAACAAAAAAAATTTTAAAAATTAGCTGGGCACAGTAGCACATGTCTGTAGTCCCAGTTACTCAGGAGGTTGAGGTGGGAGGATCACCTGAGTCCAGGAGGTTGAGGCTGCAGTGAGCCATTACCATCGTGATCATAACACTGCATGCAGTCTGGCAACAGAATGAGACCTTGACTAAAAACATTAGTTAATAAATTTAATTAAAAAATAAAATGCAGCCGGGCTCGGTGGCGCAGCCTGTAATCCTGTGCCTTTGGGAGGCTGAGGTGAGTGAATTGCCTGAGCCCGCGGGTTCGAGACCCACCTGGGCAGGTGAGACCTCATCTCTACAATAAATCAAAAAATTAGCCGGGCGTGGTAGCGCACGCCTGTAATTCCAGCTACTCAGAAGGCTGAGGTGGAAGGATTGCCGGAGCCCAGCAGGTCGAGGCTGCGGTGGCTGGGAGCGGCCACTGCGCTCCAGTCTGGGTGACAGAGTGAGACTCCAACTCAAAAAAAAAAAATTAAAAAAATTAAAAATAAAATGCACCCAGCACACCCCCACACAGATACTCAACCCTTAGTGGCTGTTCCCTTCTCCACCCTGGACAATGGATGTGAGGGGAGAGGAGCCCAGGGCAGTCAGGATATGACTTTGACCTCCAAACTTGATTTTGTAGGCATCATAGGGGGAGGGTTTTTAGAGGTCCTCTTATCTACAAAATGTTGCATGTGGTCATGAACATGCACTGCTCAGCTTTCCTGCTGCGGAGAACATAACTGACTGGCAGTCTCAGGTGCTGAGATCCACCCAATATTGGAGTCTGCACCGAGGTCAATGTTAGAGCGAGGGAACTACCAGCGCAGGCTCATTCCTAGGCGCCACAGGGCACCTATCAGTCCACTTTGGCTTAAGGACCCTCCATTGACCTGGCTGAAACTTTATTGGACACACTGGCCATCTGAGGCTCTTCTCACCTAACCCTCCTTCTTTCTGCCCCCTCCCTTTATCAGGTGTGAGACCCGCATCAAAGTGTAAAGGCTCACCTTGCCTCCTCGGCCACCCTTATCATCCACAGGTTTTTTTCTATTAATCTCCTGTGCGTCTATCTTCGTGCCTGCTTCTTGGAGAATGTGAACACACACCTGTATTTTTGGGAACTTTTTACAGAAGGAGACATTGTTCAGGATGTGGAAATCCTTTTTTGTTTGTGTTTTTTGTTTGTTTGTTTGTTTGTTTTTTGAGTTGGAGTCTCATTCTCACCCAGACTGGAGTGCAGTGGCACGCTCCCAGCCACTGCAACCTCAACCTGCTGGGCTCTGGCGATCCTTCCGCCTCAGCCTTCCAAGTAGCTGGAATTACAGGCGCGCGCTACCACTCCCGGCTAATTTTTTGATTTATTGTAGAGATGAGTGCCGGGAGCCGCAATCACTAGTAAAAGTAAGGTAAAAGGGACTTGAAAATGGGAAAAACGCTGACTGGGAGCAGAGCTCCAGTGGGAAGCGGCCATGCTGGAGGCAGAGCCCCATGGATCCTATTGAAGGACTCCTTTTGGCCTTAAAGGAATGCGTGCTTAGGCTTGAAAAACATTTCCCTTGATAAATGAAACAATTAGCTAGAATGTGCAAGGATGTGGAATTAGCAGTAGACCTATGTATGGAATTGTAAAAAAAGGCTCAACAGCAAAAATCTCCCCCCTGAAGGGACAAGGGAATGCAAATTTTGAAACCTTTAGCTAAAAAGGAAAAACAAGCCGGGCTTGGTGGCTCAGCCTGTAATCCTGCACCTTTGGGAGGCTGAGGTGAGTGGATTGCCTGAGCCCGCGGGTTCGAGACCCGCCTGGGCAGCGAGACCTCATCTCTACAATAAATCAAAAAATCAGCTGGGCTATGGTAGTGCCTGCCTGTAATTCCGGCTACTTGGAAGGCTGAGGCGGAAGGATCACCGGAGCCTAGCAGGTCGAGGCTGCGGTGGCCGGGAGCGGCCACTGAACTCCAGTCTGGGCAACAGAGTGAGACTCCAACTCAAAAAAATAAGCAAATAAATAAAAAGGAAAAACAAGTACTTCCTCATATCCTTCCTCATATCCTTTATAAGTAACAACATTGACTGTTGTGATTGACGAGGAAGTGGGAAACTGAGACAGAGTATCTCCACAAACAGGTGTTTTTGGGAAAAACAAGTCACAGACATGCCTTTTTGATTTAAGAAATATTATAGTTTAATTAGAAAGAAGGTTAAAATTAAAGTAAGGATTAGAATTAAATAGATAGCAGTTATAATTAAAAGATAAATGTTTATTATAGATGTAGGTATTAGTTAAATAGAAGGAATAGGAAATAATTAAGTTTTAAGGTAAACTTAAAATTATATACACTTAATGTAGGTTTAAAATTAAATACATTTAGGATTAGAAGTAAGATTAATTTCATATATAAGTGTAGATTTAGACATAAGTTTTGTTTAGAAATATAAAATGTAAAATGGGTAGAATTAAGAAAATAGATTAGTAAAGGAAAAGAAATAGAATAGTGAAGGGAAGAGATTCAGTTGGCCTAGAGGTCACAGGATGTGGCTGATAAATTGGCAGCTGGTATTTTGTTACACCACTGGTAGCAGGAAGGAACAAAATGAAACTTGTAAAGGTCAACTTCCCCATAAACAAAAGAAAAAACATGATGTAAACATTTAATGTGTAACATTTTGTGGGTAGGGGGGGTCAGTAAAAAAAACTATATAAGCTTGTGAGAATTGAATAAAAACTGGCAGAGTCTTGAACTCTCCCCAGGAAGAAGGATTCTGTCGTGTTCGTCTTTTCTTTTTCGCTGCTTCCTGATTTCCCCCGTCTCAAGCCCTGATTCTCTCCTGGAGCTGGACTTCAGCAGACGAGGTCTTGCCAAATTGCCCAGGTGGGCCTCGAACCCGCAGGCTCAGGCCATCTACTCACCTCAGCCTCCCAAAGCGCTGGGATTACAGGCTGAGACACCGAGCCCGGCTTGAAATCTTTTTTTGTTGTTTTTTGTTTTTTGAGTCAGAGTCTCATTCTGCTGTCCAGTCTTGAGGGCAGTGACATGCTCACACTCCTGGCTACCACAGCCTCAACCTGCTGGGTGCAGGCAATCCTTCAAATCACCTTTCAAGGAGCTGGAACTACAGGCATGCGCCACCACGCCTAGCTAATTGATTTATGGTAGAGACGAGGTCTCGCCAAGTTGCCCAGACTGGTCTCAAACCCGTGGGATCAGGCAATCCTCTCACCTTCATCATCCAAAGTGCTGGGATTACAGGTGTGAGCCACTGCGCCAGGCCTGGAAATCTTTTTAATTTACTTTGTTTCACCAGAGCATTTATATTCACCACCAGCAGGTAAGTGAACTTTCCAGAAACCTGGTGACCAAACGTGGGCATTGTAGATATGGATGTTGAAATCAACAAACATCCATTGAAAATGTGAGTTGCTCCTGACTACAGCTTATTAATAAATTAGGTTGAGCCCCATATAAAAGCCACTTTGAGTGGGAGAGATTATGGTAAGGCCAAAAAATTTGAAGCAACTTCTACAAAAAACTGCAAACTGGTAAGAAACAGAAATAGCTTCCTGCAGTTCTTACAGTGGCAGCCATTGCTTGAGTTCATCACAAGCAGGCTGAAGCCATGGGTTGAGTAAAAAGCAAGATGCAAAAATAGGTACACTGAATTTCATCAAAATTTTAAAATTTGTGCTCACAGGACACCACCAAGAAAGTGAACAGTTTTCTGGTCACAGTGACAAGGTCCTGTAGTCCCAGTTATTCAGGAGGCTGAGGGGGGAGGATTGCTTAATATCAGGGGTTCAAGGCTGTAGTATGCTATGATCAAGCCTGTAAATAGCCACTGCACTCCACCCAGGGCAACATAGTGAGATCTTTATCGCTAAATAAATAAACAAATAGAAAAATTTTCTTGAGTCTAAGTCTCACTGTCGCCCAGGCTGGAGTGCAGTGGCATGCCCAAGGCCACTACAACCTCAACCTGCTGGGCTCAGGTGATCCTTCTGCCTCAGCCTTGCAAGCAGTTGGAATCACAGGTACACACCATCATGCCCGGCTCATTTTTTAACTTATTGTAGAGATGAAGTCTCGCCAAGTTGCCCAGCTGGTCTCGAACCCCTGGGCTCAGGCAGTATATCTAAGGATTTATTGTCCAGAGTATATAAAGAATTCTTACAACGCAACAATAAAAAAAAAAAAAGGCAACCCTCTCAGGTCCCCTTCCACTGTGGGAGCTTTTCTGTCCTTTAAAAATAAAAAATAAGCCGGGCTTGGTGGCTTAGCCTGTAATCCCACGCCTTTGGGAGGCTTAGGTGAGTGAATTGCCTGAGCCCGTGGGTTCGAGACCCGCCTGGGCAGCGAGACCTCATCTCTACAATAAATCAAAAATGAGCTGGGCATAGTAGCGCACGCCTGTAGTTCCAGCTACTTGGAAGACTGAGGCGGAAGGATCGCCGGAGCCCAGCAGGTCGAGGCTGCGGTGGCCGGGAGCGGCCACTGCACTCCAGTCTGGGCGACAGAGTGAGACTCCAACACAAACAAACAAACAAACAGAAATTTGTTATTAAAACTATTAAAATGGGTAAAAAATTTGAATACATATTTCTCCAGTGAAGATATAATGGTAAATAAGCACATAAGCATGTTTGACATCATTAGTCATTAGGGAAATGATAATCAAAATCATAATGAGATACCACCATATACCCACCAGGATGGCTATAATCACAAAGACAGATGACAAGAAGTGTTGTTGAGGTTGTGGAGAAATTGGAACTTTCATACACTTCTGGTGGCAATGCAAAATGGTGCAGCTGCTTTGAAAACAGTCTGGCAGTTTCATAAAAGTTAAACATAGGTTCGTGACCGGCCTGGGCAACTTGGCGAGACCTCGTCTCTACAATAAAATAAAATAAATAGCCGGGCATGGTAGTACATGTCTGTAGTTCCGGCTACTTGGAAGGCTGAGGCAGAAGGATCACTGGAGCCCAGCAGGTTGAGGCTGCGGTGGCCATGAGTGTTCATGCCTCTGCACTCCAGCCTGGGCGATGGAATGAAACGCCAACTCAAAAAAAATAATAATAAAAATAAAGTTAAACATAGTTATCATATAACTCAGCAATTCCACTCCTAGTCCATATACTTGGGCTCAAGAAATTTGAAAACATATGAGGAGAAACCCAGAATTTATTTATAAAAAGGTGTGTGTTTATTCTTACATGTTTAAACTTCAGTCACCTTCAAAGCACTCTCTGCTTGATGCAATACACCTATCCAGTTGCTTTTTCCACCACTCAAAACAGTTTTTGAACTTGTTCATTTTGATGCCTTTTAGTGCTTCTGCTATTTTTTGTTTCACCTCTTCTACATCAGCAAAACGTTTCCTTTTGAGGGCTCTTTTCATCCAGGGAAACAAAAAAAGTTACTTAGGCGAGATCGGGTGAATGGGGGCGGGGGGCATAGGAGTCATGCCATTTCGGGTCAAAAACTGCTGAACACTCAGCACAGTGTGAGCAGGTGCACTTGTAAATCACCCATCATGAAGTGGTCAAATGTCCTGAAATAATTTCAAAAAAAAAAAAAAAAAGTCACTGAAGCCATACACAGCCTCTCACAACAATGCTAGCTGGTACATTGATGCCAATGGATTCCTAGAACACTTACCTAGCGAGAGGAAACCTGTACTACAAGGGGCCTGCCCTTCAAAATATAATTCCGTTTTTCTGTGAGTTCCCTCTCTTATGTCTGTAAAATAGTATACATGAATATTCATAGCAGTATCATTCAGAATAACCAAAACTGAATGAATAAAGAAATGTGTTGTATTCATACACTGGAATATTATTCAGCAACAAAAAATAAAGTACCACATGGATGAAACTTGAAAACATTAAGTGAAAGCCAAATACAAAAGACCACATAGTATATGATTTCATTAAAATGAAATGTCCAGAATAGGCAAATACATAGAATGTAGATTCATGAAGGGAGGGAATTGGGAGGTAAGGAGGTTCTTTCTGAGAAGATGAAAATGTTCTGAAATTAGATAATGGTGATGGTTGCAAGTCACTGTGGATACACTGAAAAACCATGAAATTGCACTTTAAAATAGTTAAGATGGTAAATTTTATGTTTTGTAAATTTTATCTCCATAAAATAATTTTTCTAAAAAGCAAGGTGCAGGCCAGGAGCAAGTGTCTCATGCCTATAATCCCAGCACTTTGGAAGACCAAGATAGGAGGATCACTTAAGCCCAGGTGTTTGAGACCAGCCTGGGCAGCATAGTGAGACCTTATTTCTACAAAAAATAAAAAATTAACTGGGTGTGGTGGTATGTGTCTGTAGTCTCAGCTACCTGGGAGGCTGAGGCGGAAGGCTTGCCTGAGTCCAGGAGGTAGAAGCTGATCATGCCACTGCACAGCAGCCTGGGCAACACAGTGAGATCCCAACTCAAAGAAAAAAGAGAGAGAAAGAAAAGAAATACCAAAGAGGAAACTGTTGACTTATGGTTACCAAGCCAAATGGGTGCAGAGAAATAACAAGATGAACTAAAAAGGCCGCCTATGTTATTGTACAAAGTGAGGAGGCGGGATAGGTACACGAGTGCTTTCTCGGGTCTCAGGGGCCCTGGGTTCCATCCCAGCTTTTGATCTTGAAACTCTCAGGGAAAGAAGTAAAACTGCCCAAGCCCAGAGACCTGAAGTTCCTTCTTCCTGCTTCAGGGAGAGAGTCAAAGCAGGGGAGGAGGATGGTGAGTGTGCAGAATTTAAGGCCAAATGTAGAGGTGGGGAAGGATGTCCTCTCTCTGTCTCTCTCTCTTATATTCTCCCTCTCATTTTTTTCTTAAAAAAGTTGTTAGCTGCTGGGCTCGGTGGCTCAGCCTGTAATCCTGTGCTTTGGGAGGCCAAGGTGAGTGAATTGCCTGAGCCCGCGGGTTCGAGACCCGCCTGGGCGACTTGGTGAGACCTCATCTCTACAATACATCAAAAATTAGCCGGGCGTGGTAGCACGCGCCTGTAGTTCCAGCTACTTGGAAGGATCGCTGGAGCCCAGCAGGTCGAGGCTGCAGTGGCCAGGAGCGGCCACTGCACTCCAGTCTGGGTGAGAGTAAGACTCCAACTCTAATAAAAAATTAAAAAAAAAACAACTTCGCACAGCATTCCTTATTTGTTTGTTTGTTTATTTACTTATTTGAGTTGGAGTCTCACTCTGTTGCCCAGGCTGGAGTGCAGTGGCACACTCATGGCCACCACAACCTTGACCTCTGGGCTCAGGAAATCCTTCTGCCTCAGACTTCCAAGTAGCTGGAACTAGAGGCATGCGTTGCCATGCCTGGTTAATTTTTTGATTTTGTAGAGATGAGGTCTTGCTAAGTTGCCCAGGCTGGTCTCGAACTCGTAGGCTCAGGAAATTCTCTCACCTCAGTCTTCCAAAGTGCTAGGATTAAAGGCGTGAGCCATTGCACCTGGCCCTGTTTATTTATTTTTATAGTTTCAGTCGGAATCTCACTCTGTTGCCAGGCTGGAGTACAGTAGCACAATTACCACTCACTGCAGCCTCGACCTCCAGGGCTCAGGTGATCATTCTGCCTCAGTCTCCCAAGTAGCTGGTGTGCACCACCACGCCTGGCTAATTTTTTGATTTTTTTGTAGAGATAAGGTCTCTCTATGCTACCCAAGCTGGTCTCGAACTCCTGAACTCTGGTAATCTTTTCATCTCAGTCTCCCAGAGTGCTGGGGTTACAGGTAAGGGATGCATCTGGCAGCATCCCATTTTTTTTTTTTTTTTTTTTTTTTTTTGAGTTGGAGTCTCACTGTCGCCCAGACTGGAGTGCAGTGGACGCTCCCGGCCACCGCAGCCTCGACCTGCTGGGCTCCAGCGATCCTTCTGCCTCAGCCTTCCAAGTAGCCGGAATTACAGGCATGCGCTACCACGTCCAGCTGATTTTTTGATTTATTGTAGAGATGAGCTCTCGCTGCCCAGGCGGGTCTCGAACCTGCAGGCTCAGGCAAGCCACTCACCTCAGCCTCCCAAAGGCGCGGGATTACAGGCTGAGTCACCGAGCCCGGCTAGCATCCCATTTTTAAGTGGAAAAGAATAGCATTATCTAACCTATACTATCTGGTATAGCCATTGCATTTGAGGGACAGTATTGTAATATAAGGAGGTCATCTGAATGGTCCAGCATATGTTTACATTATTTGTTTTATTAAAACAAAAGCTAAAATTGTCATAAACATAATGATATGATGATTGTGTACAAAAACGTCCTTATTCTTTTTTTTTTTTTTTTTTGAGTCGGAGTCTCACTCTGTTGCCCAGACTGGAGTGCAGTGGCACGGTCCCGACCACCGCAGCCTCGACCTGCTGGGCTCTGGCGATCCTTCCGCCTCAGCCTTCTAAGTAGCTGGAACTACAAGCGTGCGCTACCATGCCCGGCTAATAATTTTTTGACTTATTGTAGAGATGAGGTCTCGCCAAGTTGCCCAGGTGGTTCTCGAACCCGTGGGCTCAGGCAATCCACTCACCTCAGCCTCCCAAAGGCGTGGGATTACAGGCTGAGCCACCGAGCCCGGCTGTCCTTATTCTTAAGAGATGTATTTTGAAGTGCTTAAGAAATTTCATTTTTTATTTTTTTTGAGACAGAGTCCCACTCTGTTGCCCAGGCTGGAGTGCAGTGGCATGCTCACATCCACCCCAGCATCAACCTGTTGGTCTCAGGTAATCCTTCCACCCCAGCCTTCCAAGTAGCTGGAACTACTGGTGCGTGCTACCATGCCCAGCTAATTTTTTGATTTTTATTGTAGAGACGAGGTTTCACCATGTTGCCCAGGCTGGTCTTAAACCCGTGAATTCAGGCAATCCTCTCGCCTAGGCCTCCCAAAGTGCTGGGATTATAGGCTTGAGCCACTGAGCCCGGTCAAGAATTTTTTTAAAAGTCTTCATATCTGCAACTTACTTTCAAATGGTTCAGCAAATGTGAAACAAAAAGGTCAGAAGCTGGTCAGGCGTGGTGGCTCAGCCTGTAATCCCAGTACTTTGGGAGGCCGAGGTGAGAGGATTGCCTGAGCCCAGGACAGCCTGGGCAATTTTAATCTCTACATTAAATCACAAAAACTAGCCAGACATGGTGGCGCGCATCTATAGTTCCAGCTACTTGGGAGGCTGAGGTGGAAGGATCGCCTAAGACCAGCAGATCAAGGCTGCGGTCGCTGTGGGTATGCCACTGCACTCCAGCCCAGGCGACAAGAGTGAGACTCCAATTCAAAAAAACAGAAAAAGAAAAAAGAAAGGTCAGTTTAATAATTTGCAATGCTAAATGAAAGCTCTGTATACTGTTTTTTCCACTTTTCTGTAGGCTTGATTTTTTTTGGTCATTGTGCAAGTTTTGAAATTTGAAACACAAAACAAACAAACAAACAATGATCCAGCGCACGGTGGCTAACATCTGTAATTTCAGATCTTTGGGAAGTAAAGCCGGACAGATAGCTTGAGCCCAGGAGTTTGAGACCACCTTGGGAAACATAAGGAGACCTCGTCTCTACAGAAAAAAATAGCTGGGCATCGTGGCACATGCCTGTAGTCCCAGCTACTCAGGATGCTGAGGTAGAAGGATCACCTGAGCCCAGGGGGTAAAGGCTGTGGTAAGCTGTGATCATACCACTGCACTCCAGTCTGGGTGACATTATGAGATGTTGACTCAAAAACAAAACAACAACAACAATGTGATTCTGGTGTAAGGTGGCAAATGGACCAGCAGACTAGAATACAGGGTTTAGAAACAGAACTTCATACAGATAGTCACCAGATTTTTTTCAAAGGTGACACTACACTGTAGTGTGCAAAGGTGGGAGTGTAGTGGCACAGTCACGGTTCATTGTGGTTTTGATTTGCATTTCCCTAATGACTAATAATGTTGAATATCTTTTCATGTGCCAGTGGCTATTTGTAGATCTTCTTTGGAGAAATGTTTATTCGAGTTCCTTGCCTAGTCTTTAATTGAGTTGCCTTTCTTTTTGTTGTTGAGTTATAAGAATGCTTTATATATTCTGGATACTAGACTCCTATATGATTTGCAACTTTGCCTCTCATTCTGTGGGGAGATTACACAGTTATTATAATGAGCAAAAGACTTGCATGGGCATTCTACAAAAAATAATATAAAATTACCAGTAAATATATGAAAGGGTGCTCAACATGTTCTGTAATTAGAGACATGTAAATTAAAATTATATGACATACTCAACCAGAATGGCTATGATGAAAAAACCAGCATGCCAAGTGTTGGGAAGGAATAATTGGAACTCTTGTTTTGCTGGTGAAAACACATATTGATACAACCACTTTGAAAAAATATTTGGCCGGGCTTGGTGGCTCAGCCTGTAATCCCGCGCCTTTGGGAGGCTGAGGTGAGTGGCTTGCCTGAGCCTGAGGGTTCGAGACCCGCCTGGGCAGCGAGACCTCATCTCTACAATAAATCAAAAAATCAGCCAGGCGTGATAGCGCATGCCTGTAATTCCGGCTACTTGGAAGACTGAGGCGGAAGGATCGCCAGAGCCAAGCAGGTCAAGGCTGCGGTGGCCGGGAGCGTCCACTGCACTCCAGTCTGGGCGACAGTGAGACTCCAACTCAAAAAAAAAAAAGAAAAAGTATTTGGCAGTAGTTACTAAAATCAAACATATAGATACTCTATGGCCCAGCAGTCCCATAACTGGGCATATGCTTAACAGAGGTGAGTGTTATGTCTACCAAAGAATATTCAAGAATGTTCTTTGCAGCTTTATGCAAAGTGACCTCAAATTGGAAACAACCCGAACATCCATCACCTCTATAAGATTCAATCATGCCAGGTTTGGTGGCTCAGCCTGTAATCCCGCACCTTTGGGAGGCTGAGGTGAGTGGATTGCCTGAGCCTGCGGGTTTGAGACCCGCCTGGGCAGCAAGACCTCATCTCTACAATAAATCAAAAAATCAGCCGGGCGTGGTAGCGCATGCCTGTAATTCCGGATACTTGGAAGGCTGAGGTGGAAGGATCGCTGGAGCCCAGCAGGTTGAGGCTGCGGTGGCCGGGAGCGGCCACTGCACTCCAGTCTGGGCGACAGAGTGAGACTCCAACTCAAAAAAAAAAAAAAAAGATTCCATCATTATGAAGTTCAGAAATAGACAAAATTAATCCATGCTGATGGATTTCTGAATAATGGTTACTCTCAGGTGGATACTGACTGACAGGGTGCTCAAGGGAACATTCTGGGGTGGTGAAAACGCTTCATAACTTGATCTGAATGTATGTTGTGTGACCGTGATTATATGTAAAAATTCCTTAAGCTATACAGCTGCCACCTTATGAGAAAGACCTTCCTGGACAGGCGTGGTGGCTCAGCCTGTAATCCTAGCACTCTGGGAGGCTGAGGCGAGTGGATTACCTGAACCCAGGGGTTCAAGACCAGCCTGGGGCAACTTGGGGTGACCTCACCTCTATAATAAATAAAAAAATAAGCCAGGCGTGGTAGCGCATGCCTGTAGTTCCGGCTACTTGGAAGGCTGAGGCGGAAGGATTGCCGGAGCCCAGCAGGTCAAGGCTGCAGTGGCCGGGAGTGGCCACTGCACTCCAGTCGGGGCGACAGAGTGAGACTCCAACTCAAAAACAAAAACAAAAACGAAAGACTGAGGTGAAAGGATCACCTGAACCCAACAGGTAGAGGCTGCAGTGGCTGTGAGCGTGCCACTGCACTCCAGCCTGGGTGACAGAGTGAGACGCCAACTCAAAAAAAAAAAAAAAAAAGAGATCCTTTCAGATCAGGACCCTATCCTGATGACCTCATTTTACCTCAGTTATTTCCTTATAGGCCCTATCTCCGAATATAGTCACATTAGGTGTTAGTGCTTCAATATATGAATCTTGGGGGGCAACACAGCTGTAAGTGAGACATTTTCATTAGAAACTACCTACCTAAGTAAAAGGTTTAGTGCTTGTCCTCAAGGGTCAAATGGTCTAGGAAGAGGAAGCAGACACACAAATGGATGAATGTTGTGCAATATGATCCAGATTTTGAAAGGGATCTGCTCAATGTGCAAGAGAATTGGAGGATGAGCACCTGTCCACCCAGGGGTAAGGAGCCAGGGAAGATGCTAGAGGAAGTAACTACCCCCATGTATTTTCTGCTTGTATGTGTTTTGTCTGCCTACGTCATCAGCCAATCTAGGCCATGTGGTTTCAAGGTATTGACTCATACCCTCAGCTCCAGAAAGGGACAGATGAGCTGGATCTAGTCATTCAACATAATCCATCCCCCTGGCTATAGTGATTGGTTCTGTGAGGTGTACATAAACCACGTGTGCCAATGAGAGTTAGTCCATGATTTGAGTCGGCTCTGAGTGGAAAGATACTCTCTTTGCACCTCTAGGGTTGGCAACGTGAATTACCTAAGCCAGGAAGAGAGAGGCCACTGTGTAGAAATTGAGGAAATGTCATCACAGAGGAGGCAGAACAGAGAGCTGGAGAGACAATATCTTTGAGCCCCTATACCCAGCTGTGTCTGGAACCAAAAATATCCCTGGACTTGATGTTATGCACATCACTGAATGCCTTTTTTTTTTTGGTCAGTATTTCCCTATGTCACCCAGGCTGGAGTGCAGTGGCACACTCACGGCCACCACAGCTTCAACTTGCTGGGCTCAGGCGATCCTTCCGCCTCACCCTTCCAAGTAGCTGGAATTACAGGCCTGCGCCACCATGCGCCGCTAATTTTAAAAAATCTATTGTGGAGAGGAAGTTTTGTTAAGTTGCCCCCATTCGTCTCAAACACCTGGTCTCAGGCAAGCCTTTCTCCTCTGCTTCTGAAAGTGTTGGGATTACAGGTGTGAGCCACATGCCCGGTCTTAAATGCTTTTTTTGTTTAAGGTAATCTGAGATGGTTTCCTGTTATTATGAAGGAGGACCAAAACAAACAAACAAAAAACACTGGAATTATTTTTTGGCGGGCGGTCCCCTTGAAGTATAGGTTTCCTCTGCTAGGTAAGTGTTCTAGGACCTATCAGCATCAGTGTACCTGATAGCATTGTTTTGAGAGGCTGCGTTTGGCTTCAGTGTGAATTTTTTTGGAGATTCTTTCAACACGTTTGCCCATTTCATAATGGGTGATTTACAAGCATACCTGTCCACACTGCTCTGAGTGTTCAGCAGTTTTTGGCCAAAAGTTGTGACCACTGTGCCCCACCCTCCCTATTCACCTGACTTTGCCCCCAAGCGACTTTGTTTTTCCTAAGAAAAAAGCCAAAGGGCAACATTTTGCAGATGTAGAAGAGGTGAAACAAAACAAAATAAAAATGGCAGAAGCACTAAAAGGCACCACAATGAATGAGTTCAAAAACTGTTTTGAGTGGTGGAAAATACAAAAAGTACTTTGAAGGTGACTGCAGTTTAAACATCCAAGAATAAATACACAATTTTTTAAATAAATAAATTATGGTTTTCTTGGGTACCCTCGTATAAAAGAATTTCAATATGTGTATTCTCTGTCTGCCCAGACTTGTAGTTTTCCTTTTCTCAATTCTGTATCATTCCAGGAAAAAAAAAATGTATACACATGTATATTTACAAGGACATTCATTGTAGTACTGTTCATAGAAGCCAAAGAGTAGAAACAATCTGTTTCCACCAACACAGGATGAGTTACGGACAAATGAAGTGAAGCCTAGACTTGATTCCAAATACTACATTTGGGAAGAGAGAAAGAGAGAAGGAAGAGATGAAACAAAATTGGCCAGATGTTGGTAATTAGGGAAACTGGGTGTGATCTCACCTGTCTCCATTACACCATTTACTCTTTTGTATGTTTGAAATTTCCCAAGGAAAAATTTTTTAAAATTTAAATTATGATATACCCACTAACACAATACTCTGCAATAGTTAAAAAAGAAATAGACTTACATGTGCTGATACAGCAGGCATTCCAAGACATTGCTAAATGCAAAATACAGGGTAGATCAGAGCACTATAGTAGTTTCCTGATTTATTTTTCTCTCTGGACCTCAGGTGTGTAGAACTGGATTACTCATGGTACACTCACAACATTGGTCCATGTATGGCCTGTTTTTACTTAGTTAGTTAATTAGGTTTAATAACATAATAATAACCCATAATCCCACCATCCTAAATTAAAACTAGGATTTTGTAAACCTACAGGCAATTGTACAATATGACATTACTATATGTTAAGAGATGTATTAGAGCAAAAAATCTTGCCCACAAGAGCAAAAACTTGAAAAAGTCCAAATGTTCATCAACAGAAGAATGAAATAGATTAGCTCCAATATATCTGTGCAACAAAATATTATACAATGTCGAAACAGGTTGAACTTCAGTGACTCACGATATGGATAAATATCAGCAATATGCTATCAAGTGAAAAAAAGTAAAGAAAGGTCCCAAAAGATTATATTTATTATGATACTCTTTTATAAAGGCTAAAGCAACTAAAATGAAGAAAAAAATAAATATTTTAGGATTACATACAGATGCAAAGAAAATATGTAAAAGGAAAGAAAGAGATTGAAGATAACGGAGAGGCTGGACCCAGTCACTCATGCCTGTAATCCCAGTACTTTAAGAGACTGAGTTGGAGGATCGGTTGAGTTGGAGATCAGCCTGGGCAACACAGCAAGACTCTGTCTCTAAAAAAAAAAAAGGATGATGGATAACTTGAGTGGGGGAAGGCAGGGCATGTGATGGGAGAATCTTATGGCTAGATACTAACTTTTTTATAAAGCAAACAAAAATATACATGCATGTCTGTGTATGTAATATATATGCATAATAGGTAGGACACCTGACAATAAAGTTCGTGAACGCATCCTAGTAAAAGTGCTACATACTTCATAACTGAATATCACTACAGTCACCTTTGAAGTACTCACCCTGGGAAGCTGTGCACAGATGCCAGTGCCTAGTCCCCCCACCAAAGCAAATTTGGAACTCTTTTTCTGGAATGGCCATCAGAGCTGTTATCATATTACCCTTGGTGTCCTGAATGTCATCAAATTGTCTTCCTTTCAATATTTCCTTTATCTCTGGGTAAAGAAAAAAGTCACTGGGGGCCAGATCAGGTGAGTAGGGAGGGTGCTCCAATACAGTTATTTGTTAACTGACTAAAAACTCCCTCACAGATGGTGCTGTGTGAGCTGGTGCATTGTTGTGATGCAAGAACTCATTTGGGACCATTTTTACACACACGTTTCTCATGCCAAGATTTTTAATTAAGATTTTTTCTGTTTCTCCATCAATGTTTATTTGGTTCACTATGCTTCTCACAATCAACTGATGCTTTTGACACAAAATTTGATGAGTTTTTGTAATGTTTTCATCAGTTCTGCTCGTGACTGGCCATCCTGACCTTTCTTCATAAGTGATACTTTCTCTCTCTTTGGAAAAACGTTTAATTCATTTGTACACTGCTGTTTTCTTCATGGTACTATCCCCATAAACTTGGACTAATATGCCTCTGATTTCACTTCCACTCTTGCCAATTCTAGCAAGAAATTTAATGTTTGTTCATTGCTGTAATTCAAGCTCTGACATTCTCGCAATGGCACATAAAAACATGCAACAACAGTAATGAACAGCACTCAGGAAGACACCACCACATGTTGCCACGAACACAGCAGTGAGACACTGATATACCAAGGTTGTGAAACCTTACTGAGTTGTGATGCCAACATAAGTGCATGGTGGCAAGTTCACAAACTTAATTGTCAGACCTCATATACTGTAAATCTTTGCAGGCAGTTGTGAAAGTGTCTGTAGAATAAGAGTCTGCTTGCTTGATTCAAAGGGTGTATGAGTTTTAAATTCTGATAGATTTTGCTAGATTGTTCTCCAAAGGGGCTGCCCCAGTTTCCTCTCTACATCATCAATACTCTGATATCTTTCAAACTTCATTTTCATACTTGTTTCATGTCAGGTTGATGTTTCTTGATTTTCCTCTTTATATAGGAAAATAGTGAAGATGCTCATAGCAAAGAAAAAAGTAAGAGAAGTAGAAGTACAACCACACACATGGTCATTCCTGGTAGGGATTGTCAACTCTTCTGGACCTGGTGGCTATGGCTTCCAAGAGCCTCACGCCTCTAGTTGATGAGGGCCAGAGAAGGTGGCACGGCTGCAAGCCAGTGCACCAAACACACAAAGAAGGTAGACTTGTGTGCTTCATGTCTGCTCTCAGTATTTTGTTGCCAGATAGCACCTCTGTATAAATGAGAGGGTCTAAGAGGCTGGGCACCTCCATGTTGTATAATTTTATTGATCTATTAGCCTGTTGTGGGTTCTAGGTCTTAGTTTTCCTATTTGTCAAACAAACAACAGCAACAGCAAGTTTTATATGATCTCTAAGGTGTCTTTCAGTAATGAAATGTGAGGCCTATCTGAATTCCATGTCACATTTGGAGATAACAGTTCATCATCTTCTGTGTAGTGAGTTATTTATTCTAAGTGCCTTCAAACTGAAATGATAAGGAACTCTAGTCTGAATATATACTCATTCATTCACTTAATATATAAAGTACTTTCGTAGTCCTTATTTTAGAATATTTGGCTTTGGAATTCTTTCTCAGTTTTCTTGATTTGCAAAATATTTTTTGGAAGTAGATACTAGAGATCTCAAAGTGAAACTGTTTGACTCAATTGCTTTTTAACAAAGTTTGGGTTTCTTGACCTTCAATCTCAGTTTCTTTAGTTTCATGGTGTGTGTGTGTGTGTTGTGTGTGTGTGTGTGTGTGTGTGTGTGTGTGTGCGCGCGCGCCTCTTATTGCTGCTGCAGCTGTCATTAAACTAGTCAGCTTTATTGCTGTATTTGTCAGGAGTCTTTTGTTATGGGAATAGATCCAGGTGCTTAATGGATGCTGCCAGTACCCTTACTCTTCTGGTTTATTTGATCTCAGCCTGTCCCTGCTTCTTTTTCCTGCAGCAGCAGCATTTTATATGTGGTTGAGGGAAAAAACCACAAACAACCTAAATTTACATAATCCTTACAATTTGAGATCACAGAAGAGAAGAAAGATCTCTCTCCCAAGTTGCAGTAGACCTAACTACAGGGCAGACTCTGATTGGCCCTGCTTTGGTCACATGCCCACCTCTAATCATTGCAGCTAGGGGAGAGGAGTACTCTAATTGGTCATTCTGAGTCACATGCTCACCTATGTTGGGAGGCTGAGCTCTGTGACTGACAGTTCCCCCAGAGATATCATGGGCCAGGAAGGGGAAAGGATGATGAGTCAATAATTTCTGTTCATTACCATTTCCCTGCAGGCTGATGTTGATTTCCACACACAGTGAGTGGAGTATACATTTCTACATTCTCACCCAAATTCTTTTCTCTACTGTTAACTCACCTCTGTGCTAAGGTATCTTGTCTGACAACGTTTGAAAAACTTGTAATTAGCTTTTCTTCAAATCTTTTCTCTCAATCCTTTAAAAAATCTTCAAATAGTGTTATAAGCACTGTAAAAGCAACTTGATTTGCCTATCTTTTGAAGATCTAATGATCCCCGCATCCATCATCAGCCTTTTTTGGTCAAGTAGGCATGTGGTTACATTTCCACTTCTATTAAATACTGCATCCCGAGATAGGTGTCTCTTGTGGTCAAGAGCACTACCCACAGATCCAACTGTCTCCTATAAACAGTGTGATATTTATACTTCTCTCCTCTTGGAGGTTCTTTCTCTTTTTCACCTTAATAGCTCGGAAGTGACCATTTTATTACTTGGTGTAATCGGTATCTGCCCTGTCAAATTTCTCTTCTCGGCCCGGCTCAGTGGCTTAGCCTGTAATCCCAGTACTTTGGGAGGCCAAGGTGAGAGGATTGCCTGAACCCGTGGGTTCAAGACCAGCCCGGGCAAATTGGTGAGACCTTGCCTCTACAATAAATCAAAAATTAACCAGGCGTGGTAGTGCGCCTGTAGTTTCGGCTACTTGGAAGGCTGAGGTGGAAGGATCGCCGGAGCCCAGCAGGTGGACGCTGGGGTGGCCTTGAGTGTGCCACTGCACAATAGCCTAGATGACAGATTGAGACTCCAACTCAAAAAAAAATGTCCTTTCTGTGTCTCTTGAGCCAAAAATGGCCTGTAGACTTATTTATTTAGCCTTACACAACAATGCAGACCTTCAAAAATCCCCTGCAAACATTTTTTATTTTTGGCCGTCTGTACATGGTCTTTATTCCTTATTTTTCTCTGACCTGAGTAGGGGTTTTGGAGGCTCAACTTGGGGTACATTTTCTTCTGGCCGATCCCCTTCAGCCCCAGGTTCCGTTGTAAGAGGAGAAGTTGTCGTTTCTGAATTCCCCAACCAGGCCCCAAAGATGGAACCCACGGAGACCAGCAGGATGTTGGACGATGTGGAGAGTTCAGCTGCACCCACCAACTGCAGACTATCGGCAGCATCTCTGCCCTGGTTGGCTATGGCCACTGCAGACATCATCTTGGCTGCCACGGAGGAGGTGGCAATTCCTGCCCCAGTGAAGCCCAGGGCACAGAGCACCATGGGCACAGCCCCCACTGCCAGGGCTCTTCCGCAGCAGCAGCTGCCCGTTCTAGAGAGTGAGAGAGACAGAGATAGACAGACAGTGGGGGGTGGAGGGGTGAGGGGGAGGTGAGAGAATCTAGTGCAAACATTTAAAAACCAAAAATGGTACAAACAAATCTGAATGTTTGCTTCTTTCAGACAAATCAGAAGATCTGTAAATCCTGGGCCCACATTCTCCACAGCAACAATGTGTTGGAATGGCCTTCTGGACCAGCTATGCATTCCCCAGGCCACCACGCCCAAGGGTGTTCCCATTTGGAGCCCCATTATCATTTCATTTGATAGTTATTTTTGCTTACACCTGGCCCACTTCACTCAGTCACATTCCCTGCTTGGCCCCTGGAGCATTGTTTGAGTTTGTGACTCCTGGTTGGGTGGCTATTGCAAATCAGGGACAGGTTGAAGCAAGGTTTAAACCACTGATGAGTTGGGGCCTAGATTGGCTTTCTGCCTCAAGGCTCAAAGTAGACATAGATTGATGGTATACTTCAAAGGCCAAAGAGACACTTCTAAGAGTTTTGAAAGAACTGCTGCTACTTGTCTGTATAACATCTATTGTGCCTTTCAAGAGAATTATATGATGTTTAAATACAATAAATGAAAAAAGCAGAAATATGTATAAATACTGTGAAAGAAAGCTAGTGTTCTCATTTTATTAACTTCTTTGCCTGTCTCTTATAGTAATAAATGTTTGCAGATGGAAGGAAGAAATGAAGAAAGGAAGGAA
This sequence comes from Cephalopachus bancanus, assembly GCA_027257055.1. Classification (NCBI taxonomy): domain Eukaryota; kingdom Metazoa; phylum Chordata; class Mammalia; order Primates; family Tarsiidae; genus Cephalopachus; species Cephalopachus bancanus. The sequence continues at coordinate 648,697 of JAPVLO010000573.1, read as the reverse complement.
GGAAAAAAGAAGGAAACTACCTGAATACAGGAACTGGGTAATCCATTTTTAAAATTAACATTATATTTTTAAATAATTAGAGCCGGGCTCGGTGGCTCAGCCTGTAATCCCACGCCTTTGGGAGGCTGAGGTGAGTGAATTGCCTGAGCCTGTGGGTTCGAGACCTGCCTGGGCAATGAGACCTCATCTCTACAATAAATCAAAAAATCAGCCAGGCATGGTAGCGCATGCCTGTAATTCCGGCTACTCGGAAGGCTGAGGTGGAAGGATCGCCGGAGCCCAGCAGGTTGAGGCTGCGGTGGCCGGGAGCGGCCACTGCACTCCAGTCTGGGCGACAGAGTGAGACTCCAACTCAAAAAAAAAATAATAATAATAATAACTAGAAGAAGAAGTTACACAAATAATACAGAAGGGTCCTTGTGCTCAATACTCAGCTTCCCCCAATGGTGTCATTTTCCATAATAGGCCAACTCCTTTTCATATTCCAGGGCCCACAGTAGGTATGCAGTAGTTTATTGAGTGAATGAATTGAACAAATATAGAAAATGAATGTTATGATCAGTTGATTTAGCAGGTTAGTCTATTTTATTACATTTATTTATTTATTTATTTATTGAGTTGGAGTCTCACTGTCGCCCAGACTGGAGTGCAGTGGCCACTCCTGGCCACCGCAGCCTCGACCTGCTGGGCTCCGGCGATCCTTCCGCCTCAGCCTTCCAAGTAGCTGGAACTACAGGCGCGCACTACCACGCCCGGCTAATTTTTAAAAATTTATTGTAGAGATGAGATCTCGCCAAGTTACCCAGGGGGGTCTCAAACCCGCGGGCTCAGGCAATCCACTCACCTCAGCCTCCCAAAGGCGCGGGATTACAGGCTGAGCCACCGAGCCCGGCTTATTTTATTACTTTTAATAGGTAATACATGCACATGGAGCACCAGTCAATAGGTACAAAGGATATACAGTCGTCCCTCAGTATCCATAGGGGGTTGGTTTCAAGATGTCCAGTGAATTCCAAAATCTACAGATGCTACGTCCTTCATATAAAATGGTGTACTGCTTGCATCTAACCTATGCATATTCTCCTATGTTCTTTAAATCATCTCTAGATTACTTATAATACCAAATGCACTGTAAATGCTATGTAAATAGTTGTCATGCTGTATTGTTTAGGGAATAATGACGAGGAAAAAAGTCTGTACATGTTCAGTATAGATGCAATCATCCATTTGAAAATATTATTTTATTTTTTAGAGACATAGCTATTGCCCAGAGTACAGTCGTGTGAAAGTAGTTCACTGCAGCCTTGAACTCCTGGGCTCAAGTGATCTGCTGAGTAGCTAGGACTACAGGTGCTTACCATTATGTCCAGCTAATTAATTTTTTTTTGTGTGTGGTAGAGTCTGGGTCTAGTTATGTTGCCCAGGCTGGTCTCAAACTCTTGGCCTCAAGCAATCCTCCTACCTCAACCTCCCAAAGTGCTGGGATGAACCACTGTGCCTGGCTCCGTTTTTTTCTGAATATATATTCTGAATATATATTCAGAAAAAAAAATATATTTTTTTGAGTCAGAGTCTCACTCAGTCACCCAGGCTGGAGTGCAGTGGCATGCTGCTGGGCTCAGGTGATCCTTCTGTCTCAGCCTTCCAAGTAGCTGGAGCTACAGGCATGCACTACCACGCCTGGCTACTTTTTTTTTTGAATTGGAGTCTCACTCTGTCACCCAGACTGGAGTGCAGTGGCCGTTCCCGTCCACCGCAGCCTCGACCTGCTGGACTCTGGTGATCCTGCCTCAGTCTTCTGAGTAGCTGGAACTACAGACGCGTGCTACCATGCCCGGCTCATTTTTTTTATTTATTGTAGAGACGAAGTCTTGCCAAGTTGCCCAGGCGGGTCTCGAATATATATATATATATATATTATTTTTTTTTTTTTTTTTTTTTTTTTGAGTTGGAGTCTCACTCTGTCGCCCAGACTGGAGTGCAGTGGCCGCTCCCGGCCACCGCAGCCTCGACCTGCTGGGCTCCGGCGATCCTTCCGCCTCAGCCTTCCAAGTAGCTGGAATTACAGGCATGCGCTACCACGCCCGGCTGATTTTTTGATTTATTGTAGAGATGAGGTCTCGCTGCCCAGGCGGGTCTCGAACCCGCGGGCTCAGGCAATCCACTCACCTCAGCCTCCCAAAGGCGCGGGATTACAGGCTGAGCCACCGAGCCCGGCGAATATATATTTTTTTAAACTAGAGAGATGAGGTCTTGCCAAGTTGCCCAGGCTGCTCTCAAACCCCTGGGCTCAGGCAGTCCTCTCCCCTCCACCTCCCAAAGTGCTGTGGCTAGGCATGAGCCACTGCACCTGGCTTTTTTCTAAATATTTTCTTTTCTTTTCTTTTCTTTTGAGTTGGAGTCTCACTCTCTCACCCAGACTGGAGTGCAGTGGCCACTCCCAGCCACCGCAGCCTCAATCTGCTGGGCTCCGGCGATCCTTCTGCCTCAACCTTCCGAGTAACTGGAACTGCAGGTGCGCGCTACCATGCCCAGCTGATTTTTTGATTTATTGTAGAGATGAGGTCTCGCTGCCCAGGCGGGTCTCAAACCCGCGGGCTCAGGCAATCCACTCACCTCAGCCTCCCAAAGGCGCGGGATTACAGGCTGAGCCACCGAGCCTGGCTTCTTTTTCTTTTTTTACTGAGTTGGAGTCTCACTCTGTCACCCAGGCTGGAGTGCAGTGGCACACTCACGGCGACCTGCTGGGCTCCGGTAATCCTTCTGCCTCTGCCTTCCAAGTAGCCGGAACTACAGATGTGTGCTATCATGCCCAGCTAATTTTTTATTTATTGTAGAGACGAGGTCTCACCGAGTTGCCTGGGGTGGTCTTGAACCTGCGGGCTCAGGCAATCCACTCACCTCAGCCTCCCAAAGTGCTGGGATTACAGCTGAGCCATTGAGCCTCGTCTGAATATTTTCTATCTGCTGTTGGTTGAATCCTTGAATGCAGAACCCACAAATATGAAGGGATGACTATAGAGGGAAAAGGAGGTCCTCCTCTTTTCCTGCCTCCCAGTTACCCAGATGTCTCTCCAACAACAGTCATTTATTTGTTTCTAATGTCTTCCACACATAATGTTTGCAAGCCTTCATATGTCTGTTGTCTCCCCACCTACCACCCTTCCATTTGTAGCATACAATACGCATATCTTTTTCATTAAGCAGTGTGTGTTAGAGATCATGCCATATAAATTAATAGAGTTCCTCCATTCCTTTTCCTTTCTTTCTTTCTTTCTTTTTTTTTTTTGAGTGGCGGTCTCATTCTGTCACCCAGGCTGGAATGTAGTGCACAATCACAGCTCTCCACAACCTTGACCTCCTTGGCTCAGGCGATCCTCCACCTCAGCCTCTTGAATCGCTGAGACTATAGACCAGTACTACCACGCTCTGCTAATTTTTTTATTTTTGTGGAGACAAAGTCTTGCTATGTTGCCTAGGCTGGTCTGGAGCTCCTAGATTCAAGCAATCCTTCTGCCTTGGCCTTCCAAAGTTGGGGATTATAGGTGTGAGCCACTGTGCCCAACCTTCTTTGTTCTTTTTAATAACTATTTAATGTGTTCCATTATATATTAAATGGATGTATCATAATTTTTTTTTGTGAGTTGGAGTCTCATTCTGTTGCCCAGGCTGAGTGCAGTGGCACATTCATGGCCACCCCAGCATCGACTTGCCGGGCTCCAGCGATCCTTCCACCTCAGCCTCCCAAGTAATTGGAACTACAGGAGTGCACTACCGCACCCGGCTAATTTTTGATTTCTTGTAGAGATGAGGTCTTGCCAAGTTGCCCGGGCTGGTCTTGAACCCATGGGCTCAGGCAATCCACTCGCCTTAGCCTCCCAAAGTGCTGGAATTACAGGCTGAGCCATGGGGCCCAGCCTCATAATCTAACTAATCCCCTATTGATGTACACTTAGGTTGTTTAATGTCTTTTATTAAAACAACACTGCAGTGAATGCTCATGTTTATTTAGCACAGATATAGCCTCTTATGGTAGTAAAGCATATGTTTATACATTTGAAATCCCCAAACTTCCCAATTTGGTTATATAAATAGAACTTTGATGGCAGCAAATTTCCTGAAGCATTGTGTGGTTTTTGACCTAAATCGGCAAGATTTGCCAGAGGTTTGACAGCTTTAACCAATGCTGATTCACCTGTTCTCAGTCATTTTCATCTGAGCTATGTCTGACAAGTAGAGGAATAAGTTGCACTCAGAATGATCTACTAGGTATATATATGCCCTACTAGATAATGAATGTGCATCACTTCTATAATTTGATCCAGTTTGCTGATCCTGTTTTTGCCCTAGCTGATGGGTCTTATCTCCTATCTGAAGCTATTTTTTTTGAGTTGGAGTCTCACTTTATCACCCAGACTGGAGTGCAGTGGCCGCTCCCAGCCGCCGCAGCCTCGACATGCTGGGCTCTGGAGATCCTTCCGCCTCAGCCTTCCAAGTAGCTGGAACTATAGGCGTGTGCTACCACGCCTGGCTGATTTTTTGATTTATTGTAAAGATGAGGTCTCGCCTGCCCAGGTGGGTCTCGAACCCGTGGGCTCAGGCAATTCACTCACCTCAGCCTCCCAAAGGCGCGGGATTACAGGCTGAGCCACCGAGCCTGGCTTGAAGCTCTTTTTTAATCTCCCCTTACTGCCTGCCAGATTTTGATGAAACTTCATTACTCAGTAAATACCTCCTTTTTAAATGGCTTTACACTGCTGAGAGATGAATTCTGTTACCTCAGTGTTGTTGAACTATGTCTTATTAACAGTATGTTTCTTTTTTTAATTAATTAATTAATTTTTTGAGTCAGAGTCTCACTCTGTCACCCAGGCTGAAGTGCAGTCTCACGCTCATGGCCACCCCACTGTCGACCCACTGGGCTCAGGCTATCCTTCTGCCTCAGTCTTCCAAGTAGCCAGAGCTACAAGAGCGTGCTATCATGCTCGGCTAATTTTTTGATATTCTGTAGAGATGAGGTCTCACCAAGTTGCCCAGGCTGGTCTTGAACCCCTGGACTCAGGCAATCCTCTCACCTCGGCCTCTAAAGTGCTGGGATTACTGGCTTGAGCCACTGCACCCAACTCTTTTTAAAATTTTTTAGAGATGGAGTCTTGCTATATTTCTCATGCCGGATTTGAACTCCTGGACTAAGGCAATTCTCCCGCCTCAGCCTCCTAAGTAGCTGGGATTACAGGCACGTGCCCATGCCTGGCTTTCATAACCATCTTAAGCAGAGTTTTAAAATCAAAACTGGTTTTTTTTCTGACACTTGTCTGGGTTTTCATCACGTTCTTGAGGAAAGAAAGAACTGTTCTTCACCATACTCAGAATTTATTTTGGTCCCATGAAGCCTAGTACTCCTAAGCAGCTGTAAATAATCTGCCCCAATTGGAGGGATACAAAATGGGAGGAATACATGTTGATTAGCTTATCACTCATTCATTTAGTCATTAATTCATGCAACAAATATTTATTGAGTGCTTACTCTGGGCCAGACAGCCTCAGCCTCAGTCGGTGAACAAGACAAAGATCTTTGCTATTACAGAGCTTGTTCTCAGGCATGTGTGTATGTGGTAAGTGGATGACAGACAAAAATAAATAAGCAAATTATTTACTATGTTAGAAGGTAGTTAATGCCACAAGGATGGTGGGAGGTAGGCCAAGGGAGATTAGGAGTGGGGGATGGAGGCGCATTGCAGTTTTATTTTTGTTTTTTTGATTTGTTGTAGAGACGAGGTCTCACCATATTGCCCAGGCTGGTCTTGAACCTGTAGGCTCAGGCAATCCTCTTGCCTCAGCCCCCCAAAGTTTGAGCCATCCTGCCCAGCCCACACGCAGTTTTAAGTAGAGTAGTTAGAGTATTCCTTGTTCAGGGTGTGAGATGTGAGTGAAGACTTCAAAGAGCAGATGATATCCTTACACAGAATCCTGGGTGAAAGTGTGTGCTTGCATGAAAGTACCATTGGAGACTGACATTTTTTTTTTTTAGTTGGAATCTTACTCAGTCGCCCAGGCTGGAGTGCAGTGACATGCTCACAGCCACTGTAGCCTCGACCTGCTGGGCTCAGGCGATCCTTCTGTCTCAGCCTTCCAAGTATCTGGAACTACAGGCACATGGTTACATTTTTAGATTTATTGTAGAGACAAGGTCTTGCCATGTTGCCCAGGCTGGTCTTGAACCCCTGGGCTCAGGCAATCCTCTCACCTCCACTTCCCAAAGTGCTGGGATTACAGGCGTGAGCCATTGCACCTGGTCTGAAGACTGATTTTTCAAACAGCTGTATTGAGATATAATTTACATACCATAAAATTCGTTCTTTAAAAGTATATGATTTAGTGGTTTTTAGTATATTTACAGAGTTGTGCAGTCATCAGGATTATCTAATTCCAGAATATTTTCATCACCCCCAAATAAACCCATCAGCAATTACTACCTGTTCCTGCCTCCCCCATTCCCTGGCAACCACTAATCTACTGCCTCTATAGATTTGCCTATTCAGGCATTTCATATAAAAGGAATCATACAATGTGTGGGCTTTTGAGTCTGGTTTCTTTCACTTAGCATATCTTCAAGATTCATCCATGTTGTAGCATGTATTATTATTTCATTTCTTGACAAATAATATCCCATTGTATGGATAGACTACATTTGTTTATCTATGTATTGGCTGATGGTGAACTTGAATTTAAAATATTGCAAAGTGATTTGCCTTCCCCCTTAATTAAGGATTGAATTGAGCCATGGGGTGTGTGTGTGGGGGATGTCATTGTCAGGATTGATGGTGCCCAACTGCCGTTAGAGCAGGTTAGGCTTGGTTTTGGGGAAGTGGAAAAACCATTCTCCCCAGAGTCCTACTTTCCCAGGTAACTTCCTGCTGAGCAGAAGCTCCGGATGGCCCAAATGTGGTAACACAGATCGGTGGATTTTTTCAAATGTATTTTTCTACCTCACATTTAAAATAATATTTTTCTATGTAAAAATGTAATCTTGGTAAGTTGCTTGTTCATGAAAAGTCTCAATGAGTCTTCCTTCCTTCCTTCCTTCATATTTTGGGTGTGGCAGCAAGTAAAAGCAGATCATCCTAACCAAATATTTGCAAATATCGGAACAAAACCATTCTGGTGAGGAAGGAAGACTCCACGGAGGAAGTGGAAATTGCATCTGGTTTTCAAAGAAGGGATTCAATTTCAGAGAACTAGATGAGGAAGGAAAAGGCATATTCCAAAATGGGGCAGGGAATTAAAAGTTTATTTTCAGGGTGAGTGGGAACCTCTTGGCTCTTGAGCACATACATGTCTTACATATGTTAACTTGGTAGCCATTACTCTGCGCATAGAGGATGGCGGTGTTGGAATCTTCCGGCCTTCTGCACATCGTGAGACTCAGTTTCAGAATTTTTTTTTTTTTTAAATGAGAGACAGAGTCTCCCTATGTTGCCCAAACTGGTTTTGAACTTCTGGCCTCAGGTGATCCTCCCATCTTGACATCCCAAAGTATTGAAATTACAGGAGAAAGCCACCCACGGCTGGCCCAGAATTTCTTTTTAGGGCGGTGTTTGAATTTCAGTCTTTTGGGGCTGCATAAGATGAACTCCGTTAGAATCCAAATGACTTCCTCAAGGTCTTCCCCTGCCCCTCTATTGAAGAATAACTGTCTAAGTGACACTTGTGCAAGAGCTGGACACGTCCCCGCATGGCCAAGTTGCAAACGGTCCCTGGTCCCTAACCCGCCGGGGGCCTTCCCCGTTTGATGCTGGAGGTGGAGGTAGGAATGTCGGGCCTGAGTCGGCACCCAAAGAAGCTGGGAACTGTGAGTTGGAGTGGGGAAGCCGGGAAGGACGAAGCCTTTCACGCCCAAATGACCATAACTTCAGCGCCGGACCAGGCGCATAGGATCTCCAGAAAAGACGTGCATCACGAGAGCTTGCGATACCCAGTTCCCGCCGAACTGTAGCACCGGCGAGGAGAAATGTGGGCCGCCGAGGGCGGAGCGTGGCGGGGGCGGAGCACGGCTGATGGGGCGGAGCGAAGACGAGGGGGCGGAGTAGAGACGACTGGCGGGGGCGGAGCGAGAACCATGGGGAGGAGCAAGACGCCGGGGGGCGGAGCGAGGACGATGGGGTGGAGCGCAGACGGCGGGCGGGGGAGGAGCGAGCACGATGGGGTGGAGCATCGAGGATAGGCGGGGGGGCGAAACCGGAATGAGGGGGCGGGGCGAGGATGAGAGGGCGGAGCGCAGACGGATATGGGCGGGGCGGGGGAGGGCTTAATCGGGCTCCCGGCCCCGCCTCCCGCCGCAGGCGCGCCCGCCCCGCCTTCCCACTGCCCACGGCGGCGGCGGCGGCCCAGCGCGGGGAGGGAGGGGAGAGCGGGTCACGACGCTGCCGGGGCGGGGATAACCCCTCACGTGGAGCAGATGAAAGGGCCGCGGCGCGACGGCCGGGGGAGCCGAGCCGAGCCTGCGACCCACAAAGCCGCCGCCGCCGCCGCCGCGATGGGCTGTGAGGCGTCCGCTCGCGCTTGGTCCTAAGCCGGCCCGCGACTATGCCCGGCCGCGCCCGCCCTCCGCGCCCTCCAGCCGCAGGACCATGAGGCCGCGCTCGGGCGGGCGCCCAGGGGCCCCGGGCCGCCGCCGCCGCCGCCTTCGCCGCCGCCCCCGCGGCCCCCGCGGCCGCCGCCTGCCGCCGCCGCCGCCGCTGCCGCTGCTGCTCGGGCTGCTGCTGGCGGCCGCGGGGCCCGGCGCGGCGCGGGCCAAGGAAACGGCGTTCGTGGAGGTGGTGCTGTTCGAGTCGAGCCCGAACGGCGACTACACCACCTACACCACCGGCCTCACTGGCCGCTTCTCGCGGGCCGGGGCCACGCTCAGCGCCGAGGGCGAGATCGTGCAGGTAGCTGCCCGCTGCCCGCTTCCCCGGGCTCCGCGCCGCCGCCGCCGCCACAAGATGGCTCCGGGGGCTGCGCCCGCCGACCCCGCCGCGGGCTGGCTGACTGGCGGACTGGCGGGCTGGCGGGCTGGCGGGCGGGCGGGGCGCCTGGGAGGCCGGCGGCATCCCTACCCGCGGGCGGGCGAGACGCGGCCTCCGGGACACCGCGGCTGAGGGCGAGCGCACGTGGGGGCTAGACCTCCTCCGCGTCCCGGGGCGGGACGGAGACCCAGGGCCTGGCACCTACGCTGGGGGCGGGCCGCTCGAGCCGGTTGGGTATTTTGGGCTGCCTCAGGTGGAAGTCCTGGGAACTACCTGTTGAATGCCAACTTTAGAAAGACTAGGAATGAAGGATGAGGGTGGCTTGTTTCAGGTTGCGGACTTTGCTTTCTATCCTTGCATGTTCTTTTTGGGTGCGGCCAGGTTTGTCTGAGGGGCTGCACGTCAGGTTCTTGCCTGGAACTTGCCGCCCTCCTCACCTGGGTGCTGCTGACCCTCCTGCAGGGCTCTGGCCAAGCCGCAGCAGGCAAGGGAGCAGACGGAGCTGGTGAAGAGTAGGGATCCGGGGTGCCTCTGGAGTGGCGGTGGAGGGCAGCTCGCGCTGCGTGCCTCAGATTACAGAGGGTGGGAGAGAGACCGCCTGCTCGCCCTTCGGCCAAGGACTAAGGCAGAGGGCCTGCAAATCAGGAGACAGGGTCGCTCACTGACAGGGCCTCTACCTTGCTAAAGATGAAAGAGGTCTGCATTCCAAAGGAAGCTGGCTAGGGAGAGCTGTGCCCACTGTTTGGAGGAGGGACTCTCATCTGAAGCTTCTGCGGATGGTTAGCTGGGTAGATGCCTTCCCGCTTCCTTGGCGGTGATTTAATCTTGTTACTAGACGGCCAGTGCATTTAAGGCGGCTAATATGCGCGCCTCGCATGGGGGCGATTTGAAATGGTTGGCTTGCCTTTGAACCTTTTGGGTAGTCTGATGGCTGCAGGGCCTAAGCTTTGGGCCTTCTGCGCTTTACTCTTGGGTGAGTTATGAACTAAGAGAAGGGGGACTGTACGGTATGATTGCACGGCAGCCCAGAATGTAGGCAGCCTCTTCCTTCTCTTCCTTTTTCCTCTGGTGCGGACTCGAAGCCCCGTGTTATCCACACAGGGAGCTGTGCAGCTTGGCTCCATAGAGATGTGTCCTTTACAGAGCTGGAGGAGGTATCTAAGCCCATGCAATTAATAATCAGCAGCATTGCCATACCAGGCTCTTATCCCCATCTTAAACTTCTGCTTAGGTAGTAGAGGAATACGTTGATTGAGCGGTTTGACTACATATGTTAAATGCTTTTGGACTTTTTAAGAGTAGTGTTATAATTACTGTCTTTATATGACTTAGATTTGATGCTCTGTTGAAGATTCCTAAACGTTACAATGGCAAGCCTTCAAGAATTGTTTGAATCTTTAATCTTGCCCCTTGTGACTCCTCATCTCTCTTTGAGGCTTTCACTGTGCCTTGGCTTTAGAGATGTTTAATTTACAGCCTTTTTTTAAAAAGGTGTTTTAACATGACACTTCACGTTTTGAAGGAGACTTTTGAAGTTTGTGATTTTTATCTGCAGTGTTTTCACTTGTACTCTTTCTCAGTGGTAGTTTGGCGAGCTATCCATTATGAGTAGTGCTATGCTTTGGAGATAATCTTGGGTTCACCATTTAATACAAAATTAGCAGTTTAAACACACCACTTGCAACTATTTTATCCTTGTGAGTAGAGAGATAATGTGTGAATTTGGCAGAAGGAATCTATTCTCTTTTGAAACTTTTTGAAGTGCTTATCTAACTCTTTTGTAGTCCATTAGCCTAGCCAAAAAAAAAAAAAAAAAGGTAAGTCAACAATTGCTAAGTAAAGAAAAATGACTTAAATGGTATTTAATAAGTTTACCTGTTAAGCAATCACTAATAGGTGTCCTTAATTCCCTTATAACTGCAGTAATGTTGGTGAGTTTATCTGAGCTGTCTGAATAGTCATTTCTTGGTGTACTCTATATCTTTTATAACTTTATTGTGGTGGCTGACTCGTTGAACTTCTCTGCATCCATGGACAGAGTGCAGTGTGGTTTTCAGGGCTGAGTGTATACAAAGGCTGGCATGCTTTTATTAGTTCTGCGAATACTGTCTGATTGAAGGAACTGGTGTGGCCCCTGTTGCCTGTCCCTGAAAGAGTTTTTTGTAAGGAAAACCGATGTTTTAGGATTGCGGAGAGGGAATGTAACATTTTTTGTGAGAAACACGAAAGCAGAAGAAACAGATTGGTGTCCGGCTTTAGATTGATCATGTTTTCTAAGTACTCTCATTGAACTTTTTAAAACCTCCTTTTATTTACTATCTTAAAAAAAAAGGACAACTCTGTGTGATTTGCTATTTCATGTTTTATGGTCTTCAGAGCAGAGTTCATTTTCCTGTAACTAAATATTAGCACTGTTGCTTTTGTTATTTCCATTGGTGTTCTGTAGCAGTATTGTTCGTAATTTAGGGGGAAAAATCTGTTTGGGAGTTTCCTCTCCTTTAATAATTCTAAGATAAGGAATTGGTTTGTATTTCTGATTTTTCCTCCCTCTCCTTATTAAATGCCAGTGAAGGGGTGTGTGTGTGTGCGCGTGCGCGCGCGCGTATGTTTGCACAATAGATACCTTATCATAGTCATAGTCTGGTTTGCCTAGATACTTCTAATTAAAGTACTGTATCTGTTCAGTCATTTGCATAGGGTAGGGGAAGCCTGGTTAGGAATTGTCTGTCTCTCAATGTCAGAGAAAGAGAGAGAGAAAGAGAGAAATTCAGACCTTGTGGTTAGTGCATCTTGGTTCTTTCCTTGTGCATTTTAGGCTTAAATAACTATCCCAAGGTCACCAGTGTAGCCTAAAATAAGAGTTTTTGTGTTTGTTTGTTTTTTTACATCATCTGGGCAAGTTGTGAAAACAATGTGTGGGTATGAAATGCTGTTAATTACTTTTATTTTATTTATTCATGCAGTGTTAAAGCTTATTTGCTTGTAATAGTGTCGAGCATCCAGTTTGGATGCTGGAGGAATTATTTATACTTCTGTAGTTCTGAAATGTGGGACTTTAAAGGATTCTTAGACATATTGATACATATTTCATCTTTGAACCAATTTGTTGCTGTTAATGAGATCATTATCTGAAACTTTCAGACTTGGCTGTGCAACTCACATGGTTGGTAATGTTAAAGACCCGATTAAACACTGGCTAGTGGTATGTGGATTGGTTAAACAAAGAAAATTTGCGTTACTAGAGATGAAAGATTGTTTTAAAGTGGAAATGCAATTTTTTTCTTGAAGTCAAATATTTAGAAAAGCTTGAGAAATTCATTTGTAGGACTCTGAATGACAGGTTCTGTGTAACTTTAAACTCAGCCTTTCTGGATTCTAGATTAAGTGTTGAATGGACTTGGAAACACAGGGAAGCTGTGGGCATTTAAAAACTAAGTCAGTTCCTTTAATATTAGGTGTAGGAGGAGAGTTGGGTGGTGGTTTAGAAAGACTGATCAAGATCCTTAAAATATCCAATGGTAAGTAAAGGTATCACAGATAATAACTTTAGGAAACTTATTCCTCTGCCTTGTTTCCCTGTCAGTGTGTTTCTGCTGTTTAGCACTTGATCAAACACTTTATTTTTATCTCCATTTTAAGTTAACACACCTGCCTTTAAAAATTGACTTGGCCTAATAGAACAATTGTGTGCTGACAGCTGATGTGGATTTACACAGAAAGGGACTGCTGACTGTCTTCTCAGATGGGCCTTCATAGGTTAAAACCAAGCATTTGGTTTGGGGGAAAAATTAGTGCTGTGTTTTATGATCTTATAAATTCTTAGGGTCTCTTATTTTTCTGTCTCATATCCTGAGATCTCATGAGAGTTACTAATACAGTTCTGAATAGGGATTAAGATGGGAGTGGGAGATAAGTGTGCGGTCTCTATAGGAAGGTGGTGCTGACTTCCACTTGTGAGCATTTATAGTGTACAGAGCACTGTGCCAAGCATGTCATTTGTTGGCTCATCTCATGCTGACATTAATGCAGAATTAGCAACTATTGTTAAGCTATTTTACAGAGTAGGAAACTGAGACTGAGACAGGCAGTTTGACTTCTCTAACTTCACATGGCAAGCAAATGATAAAACCTTGATTGAAACCCATATCTATCTGGCCCTCTGTTTTTGTTTTTGCCAGATAAATGGAACTTGACTGGTTAGGATTTTAACATTAATTCATGTCTAATTTTTAACAATCTAATATAGGGGTTCTTAACCTGAAGGTCACAGACTTCTAGGGATAGCCCATGAGCCCCTGAAATTATATGCATATTCTTGTGTTTGGACACTTTTGTTTTCCTGGGAAGAAATGAAACTTTGCCTCTTGGAGGGTTCTATGATGCCTCCCCCTTCCCCTTCCCACCAAAAGGAAAAAGAGAAGCTCTAATCTAATACCAGTCATCAAAGAGTCAGAATTTGAGTGGACTGATGTGGGTCAGGCTGGCAAGAGTTGTAGGGAGACATCTGTAGGTTTGGGTGCTTCCATTGAGATGTTCATTTGATAGGCATTTACCAAAGCCCTTTTCTGTACCAGGCACTGTCTTACTGTTGTCTTCTGAGTTCAGTCTCTCATGGAGACAGACATGTGCATGGATAAATGATAATCCTTCCCAACTGGATTTCCCCACAGTGTTGAACCCTTAGGCCCAAGGCATCCATTGTCCATAATGAATTAACTTCTCTCCTGTGCATCTCTCTTGTATTAGTAATATGTAATTGTTGACAGAAGTAAGAAAATAGTCACTCAAAGTATTTTCTGCATTTAGGTACAGAGTATAAGAACCTGATGCTCTGAATGCAGGATGTGGGAAAGTAGAGTATAAATGTGTTTGTTTCCACCATTCATTGAAAAACTAAACAGCACCTGTCTGTTGAAATGCCTTAAAAACCGTTTCACATACCCTCCCTTTTGGACCTGGATCCCATAGGGGCAGGTCTGTTTGTTTTTGCTCATTTCTAGATCCACCCCCTGCATCACCAGTGCCTCTACTTATCAGGCACTTGGTATTTAGTGAATGAATGATTTACAGTGGACATCAGGCAGGCAATGGATTTTATGGGCTTGGATTAATTGCTGAGAACAATTTACTTTAGGGCCCAGTAAATTCTGGGATTATCTTTACTTTTTGATTGTTATTTTCAGAAATTTGTTTGACTAGATGGAAAGGTTGGACCTTCCTCTGGTTCTGGTAAACCCACTGGGTATTGTAGGAAAGTGATCTTGTAGTGTGTGTGTAGTCCAGGGTCGGGTAACTGACATGACAAAATTCTGAAGATATTCTTTTCCTGACAAACACTGAGGTTTTTTGTTTATTTGTTTGTTTTTGTTCTTTGTTTTTTTTGAGTTGGAGTCTCTTTTGCCCAGATTGGAGTGCCGTGGGCATGATCACAACTCCCCATAACCTTTGACTTGGGCTCAGGCGATCCTTCTGCCTTAGCCTCCCAAGTAGCTGGGACTGCAGATGCATGCCACTACTCTTGGCTAATTAAAATTTTTTTTTTGTAGAGACAAGGTCTTGTTATGTTGCCTAGGTTGGTCCCGAACTCCTCTACTCAAGCTGTCCTCCTGCCTTGGCCTCCCAAAGTGCTGGGATTACAGGCATGAGCTATTGTGTCAATACTGAGTATTGAGGAAACCTTAAAGTGGACAACTGTAATGGATGGAGACACTTGACTCCCTAGTGTTCTTGGGAGTGACAGTAAAGGCTTGGTATCAGAGTCATCACTAACCTGATATATGCCATGTGAAAAAGTTTGCTTCTTTTTTTTTTTTTTTTGAGTCGGAGTCTCACTCTGTTGCCCAGACTGGAGTGCAGTGGCCGCACCGCAGCCTCGACCTGCTGGGCTCCAGTGATCCTTCCGTCTCAGCCTTCCAAGTAGCTGGAACTACAGGCGCGCACTACCACACCGGGCTAATTTTTTGATTTATTGTAGAGATGAGGTCTCGCCAAGTTGCCCAGGCAGGTCTCGAACCCGTGGGCTCAGGCGATCCACTCACCTCAACCTCCCAAAGCGCTGGGATTACAGGCTGAGCCACCGAGCCCGGCTTAAAAGTTTGCTTCTTGATGGTGTTTCCCAAGTCTGGATAATGTGAATTTCTACGTCATGACAAAAGTAACACTTAAATTAATCTTCATAACCAAAAGAACCAGATTCAGTACTTCAATGTATTAGAAAGGAGACTGAAATCATCCAGAGAAGTAAAGCCCCTTGCCCAAGGCTACGTGGGTGAGATAGAGATGACCCAGGATTAATATTTGGGTCTCCTGACTCCCAGGTTTGGAGCCTTTCTGTTATCCCTGGCTGCACCGTTGGCTGAGTGTATCAGGGACTACCAGCTGCAAGGCATGCTTTAAGGTCAGGTGTGTAGTTGAGAAAAGCCAGGAGTTCTTAAATTGTATATCGGATTTAAGTGGTTGTGTTTCTCCTCCAATTAATTTAGATTTTGGATCTCTCAGTCTTCCTGTCTGTCAGAACTTTTAAAACTTGCTACTAATGATCAAGTGCTTACTGTGTGCCGGTACTGGGCACAGTGCTTTGCTCACATTTAACGGACAAGGTAGATGGCATGCGCCAGGTTTTCAGCTGAGGAAGCCAAGCGCGGAGAGGTAGTCACTTGTTGAAGTCACTGAGAAAGTCATTAGTGGAACTGAGGTTCAAACACTGGTTTATCTGATTCTAAGCCACTTTAGTTTTCATAAGACTGCTTCTCTTTGCACTTGTGATGAGGTTATGGGAACTGATGTTGGAATTTAGAGTTGGGTTTGGACCCAGAACAATTGACTAAGAAATGAGTATATAAGTTCAACTGAGAAAATCCCCTACCCTCACAGAGATTTATTTCCTTCCTTTCCTTCTTTCTTTCTTTTTTTAAATCACAAATCACAGAAGGCTCATTCTAACTTGTTTTTTCCACAAAGAGCCTATCTGCCAAGTTTGGGAAGAGGGACCAGTGATTTGAAGTATACAACTGTCACTTGATGGCTCTTCCGTTGTTTTTGGCTATTGGAAAAGCTGGAACGGCTGTTGTGTTCTGGCATTTAAAGGGATTTCTGGTGTGAGGCACACCTCCTTCCTGTGGCCGACTTTTAGAGCCATTTGGGAATCTGCACAGCTTTCTCGAAAGAGGTCGTGGCCCATTTTTGTGACCTTTCTTACTTTACACAGGCTCATTCCATCCTCCTGGTTGTTAAAACTTACTTTGGGTGCTGCATTCCTCAGTTGGCAGACGTTCAGTGTTGCCCTCTGTCCACCAGGCCCTGCATGGGGTGAGCCAGTGAACACAGACAAGACTCAGTTCCTGCCTGCAGGGTAAGAGGTAAGGGTAAGGGTGTAAGGGGCTAAATGAACCATTATCTTATGGTGGGACATATCCTATCTGGTAGGACACAGCCAGTAGGATACTGAAGAACACCAGGGAGAGGGAACCTGACCTTTTAAGTTTAGGCCTGGGCAACCATTGTATATTATAATGCAGTAAGTGGTTTTGAGCATTCTGGCCTTTTCTGACCCGTTTTTACCTACCTTTGAGGTTGAAGCTGATAACCCCTTTGTGGAGAGGTTCCTTTATACCTGTCTAACAAAATAGGAAGGAGGTAAAGAGTAGAGGTTCTTTGTTCTATTTGTAGCTTGAATGAGATGTTTTAAAATCTGACTTTTAGTGGCTCTGTTGACTCATGATAGTGTGAAATGAATAAGGTCAGCTGGTCCATTGTGGTTCAAAGGAGAGCATTTTATTTTTATTACCCTTAAGATGTGTTGTAAGACTTGCTATTAATCCCTTTCTCTCCCCAGCAGCCAGTGCGATATGGTGTTTAAAAATTTGATATGTAGAGTTGTTTCTGTGAAAACTTTGGTCCTAGAATTTTGATGTGAATATGTATGTTGTAATGGGGACTTCAAGGCAGAAGCTCTTGCATTTTTAAAATAAAAGAGTGGGGTACTACTTAATTTGATGTGCGTAAGGTCCCATCCAATGCTGTAAGAATTTGATTACAGATTAATTTTCTACTCGAATTTGAGTTAATTTGCATATGCTAACTTGTCAGCAGATATTTTTTGAATTTCTACTGTGAATATAGTAGAGAGGAGAAACATGGCTTTTATGCCTCCTTGAAGTAGTTTATGCTTTACAGATGTTATTTCTCTGATTTATCCCATACAAATTTGGGCAGTTGAATTAGCCCCACTTTGCAGGGGAAACTGAGGCTGAGAGTCTAAACTTCCCAAGGCCACAATACTGGATTGCATTTGGGTCACCTGAAGCCAAAGCTTACTGCCTGTTTGCCTGAGGACCCAGGTATATTTTGGTGAGATTTGGGCAAAAATGTTAGAACAAATTCATTGTATGTTACCTATAGTCAGGGCTAAGACTTTCTTTTAAAAAAATCTGTAGGCTGGGTGTGGTTGCTCAGTTTGTAATCCCAGCACTTTGGGAGGCTGAGGTGAGAGGATTGTCTGAGCCTGGGGGTTCGAGACCAGCCTGGGCAACTTGGTGAGACTTCATCTCTACAATAAATAAATAAATAAGCCGGGCATGGTAGCGCGTGCGTCTGTAGTTCCAGCTACTTGGAAGACTGAGGTGGAAGGATTGCCTAAGCCCAGCAGGTGGAGGTTGTGGTGGCCGTGAATGTGCCACTGCACTCCAGCCTGGGTGACAGAGTGAGACTCCAACTAAAAAAAAAAATCTGTAATTTATTTTTTAATTATAAAAGGAGTACATGTTTATTATAGAATACTTGGAAAATACAGAAAAGTATGAAAAAGGAACTCTCACTACATGCAGATAACTCTGTTAACCATTTGTGTTTTGAAATATCTTTCCTTAGCCAGGCGTGGTAGTGCGCGCCTGTAGTTCCAGCTACTTGAAAGGCTGAGGCGGAAGAATCGCCAGAGCCCAGCAGGTCAAGGCTGTGGTGGCCGGGAGTGGCCACTGCACTCCAGTCTGGGTGACAGAGTGAGACTCCAACTCAAAAAAAAAAAAAGAAATATCTTTCCTCATGTTTTTTTTCCTATGAGCTTACAAGGAATTTAAAGAAAATTGATAAAAACATTACAGCATTCATAACCTTTGAGTATTTTCCTATTACCAAATGCTCTGAAACATTTTTAGTGACTGGAAAATGTGTTCTTATTTTCTGTTATTATGAGTAGTACTATGATGAACATTGTTTCTATATCTCTTGATTCTCACAGGATTTCTAGAATTAGGTTCACTGGATCAAGTGGTGTGTAAACATTCTTAAGGTGTTTGCTGCATATTGTTAGATTGCTCCACAGAGGAGTAGTTCTAGTTTATACCCCCCTTCCAGCTCAGCATATATGTTCCTACACAACCATGCTCACATTATTATTTGTTTCTTTAAAAAAAAAAGACAGCCGGGCTCGGTGGCTCAGCCTGTAATCCCGCGCCTTTGGGAGGCTGAGGTGAGTGGATTGCCTGAGCCTGCGGGTTTGTGACCTGCCTGGGAGCGAGACCTCATCTCTACAATAAATCAAAAAATGAGCTGGGCGTGGTAGCGTGCGCCTGTAGTTCCAGCTACTTGGAAGGCTGAGGCGAAGGATCGCCGGAGCCCAGCAGGTCGAGGCTGCAGTGGCCGGGAGCGACCACTGCACTCCAGTCTGGGCGACAGAGTGAGACTCCAACTCAAAAAAAAAAAAAAAAAAAAAAAGACTTCATAAAAGTGAAAGCATGTGTTCCTATTATTTAGTAAATAGTAAAATACTGACTTTTTTCTCTGCCATGAGAACCTGAGTTATGACTAATGTCTGCATTGAGGGGAAGGGACCTGATGTGGTATCTAAGTACCTCCCTTGTAGATGTATCAGAGCATGATTGAGCAGGGTGCCCTTGTGTTTTAGGCAGGGACACGATGCCTATCCAGGCAGATGGCGAGGATGCCTAGAGGAGACCTCATGGTAGGGACCACTGTGCTGTCAGCACACCCTGTGGCAGCAGATTGTTGCCCAGGAGGGCGCTGCTGCATTTGCTATTGTCTGTCCTGCCTCTTTCCCATAGAGCAGGCTCTCTGCATATGAACAGGCTGGGTTCAGAAAGGCCGAAAGAGTCTATCCACGAATTCAGAGTGACACTGTCAGTTGGTGGTGGGAGTCTATCCACGAATTCAGAGTGACACTGTCAGTTGGTGGTGGGCAGAGAGGCAAATTGAGCCAAGTATCAGACTATCAGGGATGCATCTAAGCAGCTGGCCCATGGACTGAAAACAGCTTCCAGGCATTTTGTTCAGTCTCTGTTTAAAATCTTTAAGTTTTATATAAAAATGGACTCTCCTTGGAAAATTAAAAGATCTGACAATGTTGGGTTCACATTTCCATGTGGCAGTAGCCTGCCATGGTGGAGTGGCAGTTGTGCCCTTCAGTGGGGGCACAGGCCCTCCAGGTCTCACGTCCTTGTCTCGTTGCCCCAGTTTACTTCCTTTACTGACAGTTCGATTTACCAGTGACTGGCCCTGTGGGCACTGGAGTTTGCCATCCTATCTCTGAAAATTCTGAAGCTGAAAACTTTTAAGTTACGCATGGCAAGTCTCTTTTCTTTCCTTCCTTAACCAACCTGTATGTAGGATGTCCATCAGTGGGCCCTGTGAACTTCAAGTTATTCTGCTCTGGAAGGCTGAACTGGCCCTGATGTAACCAGACTGCTTTTTTTACTTTGGTGTAGGTGCTTCCATTTTCTCTTGGACTTCTTGAAGGGTGAAGTCTGGCAGGAGCCATTTGGCCTGTGCCTTCAGAAAGATCTTTGTCCCTTCCCTCCTTTGACTTCTTGGGTTTCTCTTAACTATGAGAGTTTCTGTTTGCACTGAAAGCCACCTTGAAAATGCTGTGGTTCAGCGCTGCTTCTACAGTGAGGGGACTGTGAGCAAGGACCTCCAGCCTTTGGCCACAAGAGGAGCTGAGATTAGAACTCAGGTATTGGGGCTCCCTGATGGTTGTTCTTTCTAGAATGGCATTCCACTTTGATGGTTGAGTTCTAGAAAATCTTCCATGTGTCTGGTGCTTTAGAGTGCCTGGTATACTTTCACTTGCATTATCTTGGTTCATCCTTGCTGCTGGGAGCACTTTCCCTGGATTCTGTCCCCAGAAGGCTGTCTGCCATTCAGGTGGCTCTGGTTGCTGAGACTTGTTCCATACTAGACATAGACTGCCTCTCTTTCTGTATAATTGTATGCTTTTCCTTAAATGCATCTGACATTGTGTGTTTAGCACCTTTATGCGACTTTTAGAATATCACTGGGTACCCAGAGACTTGGCATCTTTTCAGAAAGTGCCTCAGTCTTGGAGTAGGTGGTGAGCAGACAGCTAATGGCATGTGAAGAATGTTACAAGCTTGACTTGCAAAGTTATTTCAAAATTTAAATCAAAGTAGCTTGTGGCTGAGTCAAAGGGAAATGGTGGTGTCTTTAAGAGGATGCTTGACTTGTTCTGCCCCTTGTTGACCTTTCCTCCTCTTGTCTGATGCTACCCAGGCTGTCTCCCTGTCTCACATTTTTTTCTCTCTCTCTCTTTTAAAAGAGACTGTGTTGGCCAGGCGCGGTGGTTCAAGCCTGTTATCCCAGCACTTTGGGAGACCGAGACGGGTGGATTGCCTGAGCCCTCGGGTTCGAGAATAGTCTGGGCAACTTGATGAGACCTTGTCTCTATGATAAAAATTAAAAAATTAGCCGGGGCTCGGTGGCTCAGCCTGTAATCCCGCGCCTTTGGAGGCTGAGGTGAGTGGATTGCCTGAGCCCGCGGGTTCAAGACCCGCCTGGGCAGCGAGACCTCATCTCTACAATAAATCAAAAAATCAGCTGGGCATGGTAGTGCATGCCTGTAATTCTGGCTACTTGGAAGGCTGAGGCGGAAGGATCGCCGGAGCCCAGCAGGTCGAGACTGCGGTGGCCGGAAGCGGCCACTGCACTCCAGTCTGGGCGACAGAGTGAGACTCCAACTCAAAAAAAAAAATAAATAAATAAAATAAATAAATAAAAATTAGCTGGGTGTGGTAGCATGCACCTATAGTTATAGTTCCGGCTACTTGGAAGGCTGAGGTGGAAGGATCACCTGAGCCCAGCAGGTCAACGCTGGGGTGGCTGTGAGCATGCCACTGCACTCCAAAAAAAAAAAAAAAAAAAGTCTGGGTCTCACTATATTTTTCAGACTGGATTTGAACTTCTGGGCTCAAGTGATCCCCCTGCCTCAGCCTCCTGAGTATCTGGGGCTAAGGCATATGCCACCGAGCCTGTCTTTCACATTCTTTTTTTTTTTTTTTTTTGAGTTGGAGTCTCACTCGGTCGCCCAGACTGGAGTGCAGTGGCCGCTCCTGGCCACCACAGCCTCGCCTGCTGGGCTCCAGCAATCCTTCCGCCTCAGCCTTCCAAGTAGCTGGAATTACAGGCAGGCGCTACCATGCCCGGCTGATTTTTTGATTTATTGTAGAGATGAGGTCTCGCTGCCCAGGCGGGTCTCGAACCCGCGGGCTCAGGCAATCCACTCACCTCAGCCTCCCAAAGGCACGGGATTACAGGCTGAGCCACCGAACCCGGCTTCACATTCTTTTTCTTCCCATTAGTTCTTCCCTTCCACACTAGATTTGTCTTTGTAAAGTAACCTCTGGTTACCTCAATCCCTTGATCACAATCTTTAGTGGTGGTGTTCACCTGGCTGGCTCAATCGCTCTCTAATTGTTGCTTCTGGGACTTGGGCCTGCATGTTGCCTTCCTTGTTCCTGAATGGGCTTTCCTCTGTCTATGCCTTCCATTTTAGATTGTACTTCTGCTGGAATACATGTCTACACCTCCACATTCCCAAGGCCCATTTTTTTTTTTTTTTTGCCTTCTTTCTCTTTCTCTGTTCCCAGCTCTTCTCACCTGTAGCCAAATTTTCAGCCCTTTCCTTTAAGTACATCCTAGTTTCACTAGTGCTTTTCTTTGAACCCAAGCACTCTGTCCCCATTGCCTTGCGTGTAAAACATGTAAAATATTTTCTGAACTGAAATTCTTCTAGATCATAATACTTTGGGACAGCATAGTCGGGGGGTTGTTAGTGTGAACAGAAAAAGACTTGACTTTTTTTTTTTTTAGTTGGGGTCTCACTATGTTGTCCAGGCTAGAGTGCAGTGGTATGATCATGGCTCCCTGCAGCCTCAACATCCCAAGTACCTGGAACTACAAGCATGTGCCACTGCACCTGGCTAATTTTCATTTATTTATTTATTTACTTATTTATTTATTATTTTTGTAGAGGTGAGGTCTTGCTATGTTGCCCAGGCTGGTCTTGAATACCTGGGCTCAAGCAATCCACCTGTCTTGGCCTCTCAGAGTGCTAGGATTACAGATGTGAGCCATAGCACCTGCCTGACTTGGCTTTTTGAGGGAGAACTTCCTATGATTGTAACAACTATTCACAAGCAGTTTTCAGATGTGGCTGTATCCTAGGGTTATTCCAAATAGTTGGGATGATCCAGACTCTCAAAATCATTTCACCTTGCCTATGTTCTCATAGAGGTCTGGAGGAAGGAGGTGGGACAAAGATATTCTCTAACTTCTTCCAGGCTGGCTTGTGACTGTTCAGACGGGTACATTGTTCAGAGCATGCTGGAGAAGAGAACATCATAGCCTAACTATATAGACTTTTAGGGATGTGTTTTATTTAAGTGTGTAAAATATATTTTGGTGTTACTTAAAAAACTGGAACTTTTGAAGGAATAGCAAAAGTTATATGTAGCTCCAGAATGACCCATCAGAAACAACTGTATGCAAGTCCTTATTAAAATTGTACCATATTGTTTCATTAGGTTGTTCCACTACTCCCCCCGCCCCCCAGCTCTGACATGTGCATTGTTTAAGTGCTATGTGGGAAACAGGGTTTTAAAGGACTACTGCTGTATTTCTAAAGGGGCCATCAGGCTACTTGTGACATAATTTTATATGCCAATTGAACAAACATTTGATTTCTGTTCTCTATGGGGCCAGCTAAATATTTAGTAAATTATTAAATTATTGCTTAGCTCTGTACATGTTGGTGTGCTGAGTTTTTTGTTGTTGTTGTTGCTGTTTTTGTGGGGCAATGGCAATTATATGGGCATTGCGACCTTCAGAAATATTCCAGAATCTGTCTATGATGTGTTGTATTTCCCTTGTACTAGAGGATTTTCATGGCTGCCTGTTCACAGCATGTCCACTCCAGAAATGTTCCTGTACCCATCAATAAATGTCACCCTCATCCTAGGAATTAAATGAACAGATAATACATAGTTTTGAAGTTTTGGTGTCATTAGGCTTAAATCTCTAGGACACATAAAAACTCCCTTGTGGTATTAAATGTGATTTCAAGTTTCAGTGGCAGTGGTAATTTTTGCATTTTCTGACTCTTGTGTTTAAATTTGCAGTCTCAACATTGCATCACCATAGGTTTTCACATTTAATGAATATTTATGTTGAGCTGAGTTCTATACGAATGTTGTGGTTTTTGACTTGATTATAGCTTGCTGTGTGCTGTGGCCAGGAGTGCCCTACAGACAACAGACTTGGCACACGTCTCAGCATGCCAAGCTCGGCGGATGTGGTAGGGACCACAGTGACTGGTGCTTTGGTTGCCATGCCAACCTTGCTTTTGGAAAGGGGAGGCTCTAAAACAGCAGTGGGTTGGGGGCAGAATAGTTTTGAATATATCAAGTAAAATTATTCCCTATATGTTTCCTGCAAGAAGATGCTGTAGAAAACTCTAGAATTCTTACTATGTGCTCAGATAGCATTAGTTCATTTTCTTGTTAATTTTCCCTCTTAATTTACTTTTGCAAGGCTGCTTTATTTGTCCTCTTGCAAACTTGGGGAAGGTGGCGTTTTCGTGTGTGAATGTCTTCCCTACTTGCTGGAGGGTACATAGGCAATCTCCTTTCTCTCAATATTAGGAACCCCCTTCTCCCAACCCATGCCAACTGGTCTTGCCCTTTGGTAACTAACTTGGTGATGACTGACTGGGGGAAGAAAAAGGGAAAGAAAAACAGGAGGAAGGTTGGATGGGGAACTGCTGCCCCCTCAGCTCTTTATCTTCATTTCCTTTTTCTCTATCCCAAGAAGGCCTTTCCTTGCTCCTCCCTATTCTTGTGTATCAGCAAGGACCATTACTCATAAGTGGCATTTTAGGATGCCCTGCTCACAAGCTTGGGCAGGTAGGGCTGGGATGAGAGGTGGAATGTGTCTCTGGCATGCCACACTGGAATGCTGTTTGCCCTTTGTAAATGGTGCCTTGTGTGATTGATTCTACGGTGTTTGGTGTTGTGCACTGAAATATCTAGAAGGGAATTGATCAAACCTGGCAAACCAGATGGGAGCCCAAAATGGCAGAATGGGCTGGGACTCGTGGATGTCATTAACTGTTCTAGTGACTCTTTACAGAAGACCTGAGCTGCTGGGAGCTGCCACCTGTTCAGGTTCAATAGCTTAGGCTATTTGGTGTTGTGGAGGGCTAGTCTTCAAGCTTCTTCATACAGAAAAGGAAATCTCCACCCCTTTGAGTGAAAACTTACTGTTTTAAGTGAGGGAGGCTGATCATAAGTTTAATCTCTGCTTGCTGACTTGGAGTCAATTCTGACATCCTCCATTAGATTGTCACCTTCTTTAGTACAGGGTTGGTGTCTCAATCTTTTAACATTTTCCCACTTTAACTCAAAGGGTCTCTTTGTGCAAATTAGGAAAAGCCATCTTTTTCTCAAAATGCCTGACTTCTATTTTCTGTAAGTTGATCATAATATGGATCTAGGGTGAGCATAGATGTGAACAGCATCCCCAGCGTTATGCAGTGCAACATCCTGAAACCCACAAGGTGCTCCTCTTTCTCCCTGTTGGCTGATGTGGCACCTGCCTATAAGTTCTCTCTTCTCCAGTGTTTCTCCCTCTGATATATTGCTTCTGACTTGTGTAGTCCATTCCCAGAAAACCAGGGAACCATATTTGTTAGAATTAGTGAACAGAGACACAAAGGGGATGTAAGTAGTTTAGTATATGGATTGCTTTGACTGCTTTTCTGCTTTGTGCTGACTTCTTTGTAGATGAGCTTACTGAGGCACAGGGTTCTCAAACTTTTGGTATATCATACCAGGCCTTTTGTGGAGCAGGAATGGCACTACCATTTTATGGGAGAAAATACATATATAGTCCCAATCACTAACTATTTTTTGTGAATCGGTGTTTCAATCTGTTGCCCAGGCTGGATGGAGTGCAGTGGCATGATCACGGCCACTGCAGCCTCGACCTGCTGGGCTCAGATGATCTTTCTACTTCAGCCTTCCAAGTATTAATAGCTGGGACTACAGGTGCATGCAACCATACCCAGTTGATTTTTTGATTTATTGTAGAGATGAGGTCTTGCCGTGTTGCTCAGGCTGGTCACAAACTCTTGGGCTCAGGCAATTCTCTTGTCTTAGTCTTCCAAAGTGCTGGGATTACAGGCATGAGCCACTATACCTGGTCCCAATCACCAACTTTGAAGGTAACTTTTGGACTATAACCTGATTCAGGCATAAATCCTTTTTAGTTTGTTTTTGTTTGTTTTTTTTGTTTTTTGAGTTGGAGTCTTACTCTGTCGCCCAGACTGGAGTGCAGTGGCCGCTCTCGGCCACCACAGCCTCGACCTGCTGGACTCTGGCGATCCTTCCGCCTCAGCCTTCCAAGTAGCTGGAACTACAGGTGCGTGCTACCATGCCCGGCTCATTTTGATTTATTGTATAGATGAGGTCTTGCCAAGTTGCCCAAGCGGGTCTTGAACCCGCGGGCTCAGGCAGTCCACTGACCTCAGCCTCCCAAAGGTGCGGGATTACAGGCTGAGCCACCGAGCCTGGCTTCTTTTTAGTTTTATAACTACAACGTTTAGCCAACTATATTTAAGAGGAGTTGAGAGGACACTTTTGTGTCGTCAAACATTGACATGGCTATTAGGAGCAGCATTTTTTTCTTTTTTGAGTCTTACTCTGTGACTGGAGTGCAGTGAGTGGCAAGCTCTTGGCCACCACAGTCTCGACCTACTAGGTTCAGGAGATCCTTCTGCCTCAGTCTTTCAAGTTGCTGGAACTACAGGCATGTGCCACCACGCCCCACTAATTTTTTGATTTATTGCAGAGATGAGGTCTCGCCAAGTTGCCCAGGCTGGTCTTCAACACGTGAACTCAGGCAATCCTCTCAC
The DNA here is from genome assembly GCA_027257055.1 of Cephalopachus bancanus. Lineage (NCBI taxonomy): Eukaryota > Metazoa > Chordata > Mammalia > Primates > Tarsiidae > Cephalopachus > Cephalopachus bancanus. Next base: position 622,471 of record JAPVLO010000573.1, on the reverse strand, counting down.
CGCAGCCTCCCAAAGTGCTGGGATTATAGGTGTGAGCCTCCATGCCCGGCCAGGAGCAGCATTTTTCAACTTTGCTATGCAGACATTCAGCATTTGCTAGGTTCTTTAAGCCCATTGTAAACTGTTACTTAAACCGTTTCTTAAACTGTTTAAATATTCAAAAGTGCTACTTAATTGAGAAATGATCATACCATGGAAATCTTTTTTTCTTTTTTAATAACATGCATAGTGTCTTCCTGCTTGCACTGGTGTCCCTTTTCCACTGCTGTGCAGTTCATGGTCTTCCCAGAGTGCTTCTTAAGCACTCTACAATAGACTCAGACTATTCATTCCTCCCTGGTTCCCAGTTCCGTCTTTCATCTCCGTTCCCTGGGAGGAGTGCTTGGCTACAGCTTCACCAGCTTGTCCCTACTCTCTACAGCTAGATTGTTGCCCAGGCCTTGAGCTCTGTTAGCTGGGCACGCGCGCGCGCACACACACACACGCACACACACACACACACACACACACACACACACACAGAAAGCTGGATGTGAACTATGAGTTCAGACACACACACACACACACACACACAGAAAGCTGGATGTGAACTATGAGTTCAGACACACACACACACACACACACACACACACACACACACACAGAAAGCTGGATGTGAACTATGAGTTCAGTGTGTTTCTAGGCCAGCTTGCCTGTTGTTCCTCAAGCCACATGGCCTGCATACAGGCAGGACTGCTCTGAAGGAAACGCGGGTAGTTGATTGCACCTCTGGATCAGGCCAGGGGATGTGGAATGCCAGGGGACGTGGAATGCCAGGGGACGTGGAATGCCGTGATACACTAAGGCTGTGCTCTGGGGGCCTAATTATGTGGGACCTGTGGCAAGCACAAGTGACTTCAGTGCTTGGTTTGATCCAGTATGTGATTTTTGCCAAAGCAAATACTTTATTAATCTTAATCCCCCAAATTAGACACATTGACTTTTTCTAAAAATGGGAATGATTGGAGTGCATTGTGGCTTTTTTTATTTACCCCCCCCACTCCCGCACACCCCGTGGCCATGCCTCCCTCCACCAAGACTGGGCCATGCATTCCTCTCCTTGAATGGGGAAGGTAGTGTTTCCCTAACTGTCTACCTCCTTTCACATTCCTGCAACTGGGTGATGCTCCTTTGCTGAAGATGAGTATATGCTTTCCCCAAGAGGTTCCGCTTCTTCCTACCTTAAGGCCAAAAAAAGGGTTTTCTGTCCTGATGGAACTTTCCTAACTGAGGACTCTTCCTGATTTCCTTGGGATTCTTTTTTTTTTTTGAGTTGGAGTCTCACTCTGTCGCCTAGACGGGAGTGCAGTGGCCGCTCCCGGCCACCGCAGCCTCAACCCACTGGGCTCTGGCGATCCTTTCACCTCAGCCTTCCAAGTAGTCGGAACTACAGGCACATGCTACCACGCCCGGCTAATTTTTGATTTATTGTAGAGATGAGGTCTCACCAAGTTGCCCAGGTGGGTCTCGAACCCGTGGGCTCAGGCAATCCACTTACCTCAGCCTCCCAAAGGCGCGGGATTACAGACTGAGCCACCAAGCCCGGCTTCCTTGGGATTCTGATCTAAAATGTGTGTAGGGAAAACTGTTGAGCAACTTCCTAAAGTGACCTTGAGTGTGTCTGGGAGACTCAGCCAGAATTTCTTGTGTGGCATGTGAGTGAGCGAGTCAGTGAGGTCAGCAGGGCTCCCCATTCGCACCCAGTGTCTCTCCTCAGAGTCTGTTGGGAAGAAGGGCATACTCACAGGGTGGAATAAATCTGACATTAGAAAGTGAGCATGTTCTTATCTAGTCTAAACTAGAAAAAAAAATGCCTTCGAATAAGCAAGCAACCTAACCTCACCTCAGAAAACAGTACTTAGTTAACTTCCCTTCCTTCTCTTCACTCAATCTCTGCCTTTAAGTCTGAGGTGACTTGGTGAGATTTATCAGCTTTGAAGTCCTAAGGTGCTATTTTAATACTTTTCTTTCACATTTCAGATTTCTAGACTGATTTAACTAGATTCTGGAGGGAGCTTACTTTACAGCATTCTTAAGAACTCGAACAATCTTGAAAGAGTTAAACTCTAATTAGCTCATTCCAAAGGTATTTAATGCCCTTATTAAAACTCAACTGCTCTTTCACTTTTTTCTTTAGTGAATCAGATTTCTTGAGGAGCTGAGCCTGCGCTCCTCAGATCACAGGCTCACATGTTGAAGCTGGCAGTGCTAGAGGCTAGTTCCTATCTGTGTGACAGCATTTTTAATTTAACAGGACCGCCTTTGATGTTCCCAAATATTTATAGGCAGCTTTAGATCATTTCAGCATGTGCTTTCTTTTTCTTTTCTTCTCCCTCTTTTTTTTTTAACCGGAGCAAAAGTTCTTGCTCATGCAACAGCCTTCCTTTTATCCTGTTAGTTTATTTTTGTTTCCTTTACAGCTTTGGTGAAGGTTCTTTGGCTGCGCGCGTGCGCATACACACACACACACACACACACACACACACACACACACACACACACGAAGGTTCTTTGGCTGTGTGCGCGCGCGTACACACACACACACACACACACACACACACACACACACACACACACACACACACACCACACAGTTGACCCTCCTTTTTGCTTCTTTGGTAAAGACCATTTCTCTGTATCATCTTGCTTGCTCGAGTGATTGCTTGAGGCACTTCTGTTTGTCCCTTGACTTTTTTCAAGCTGAATTTTTTGTTTTTTTCCGGATTTGTCTCAGGAATCTGCTCTCTGGCTGACCTGAAAGCTTTCAGACCAGCATAAAGACCTGGGCAATGTGTGTGAAGGTGTCTGTCTCTTTATGGATGACCAGGCTACAGTGTCCTGCTCTGCCTGCATGTGTTGACTGGGCCTCAGCAAGTTATGATTTATAATGTACCTTCAGCAGATGCTGTTATAGCTGGGGCAGGAAATTCAGATAGCCAGACTGTCCTGATTTCAGGTTTGCTTTGCTTGACTCTGCTGGACTTCTTGGCTGAAAATAATAGAAAATCAAAGGTTTTAGTCTCAGTGATGGGAAAACCAAGGCTTCAATGTAGATTTGTTAAACCATTAAGAAAAAGAAAAAGGAAACTTTGTACTAATCAAAACAAATGATAACAGAACAGTGGTTTCTGTGCCTGGACTCTAGGTAGGTAAACATTCTGCTTGTGAAACAATCCAAGTTATTGAACTCTTGGCTGCTGTTACTTACCTGGGTCTGGCAGACAGAAGCCCGGAACATTTCATGACCTTCCCCATCATTGCAGGTTCTGCCTCCAAATATATGGATGCCCTTTAATGCTGAAGGGCACATGGGTTGTTGATGAAATGTTTGAATGGATGAATATTGTCTGTTAGATGCTATCCTTGGAACTTTATACTGTTTGTCTTGCTAGATCCTTAGGAAGAGTCTGAGTGATAAGAGACTTCATCCATGTTTTTTTAGATGAGGATACCAAAGTGCAGAGAGGTTTACATAGCTAGTGATTGAAGAAGCTCAGGACTGGTTTTACAACCTCACTATAAGTAGTTTGAGGCAGAATAAATCCAGTGGCAGTCTGCTAACCTTCTTATAGCTAAAAAAATCTCTCGACACTAAAATCTACCGTGTGTTGCATTCTGAGAATTCAGAGCTGACCAGTCTGTTGCCATGTAAGGGGCAGTGGTGGAGAGTACATCCCTGGAGCCAGACGGACCTGTGTTTGCATCCTGGTTCTGCCACTGTCAACTCTGTTACCTTGACTAAGTCCTCTAACCTCTGAACCTCTGTTTTCTTGTCTGTAACATGGGACAGATAGTTTGTACCACCAAAGGATTACGAGAACTGAGATCATATACAAGGGGAACCTCCCAAAACCCAGAATTTATTTATAAAAGAATCATGTATTTATTCTTATATGTTTAAACTTCAGTCATCTTCAAAGTACTTTCCTTTTGATGCCGTACACACCTATGGAGATGCTTTGTCCACTGCTCAAATCAGTTTTTAAACTCATCAATTTTGATGTCTTTTAGCGCTTTTGCTGTTTTTTGTGTCACCTCTTCCACATCGGCAAAATGTTTCCCTTTGAGGACTTTTTGCATCTGGAAAAACATAAAAAGTCACTCTGGGAGAGCTTAGGTGAATAGGAGGGTGGGGCATGTAGGTTGTGCTGTTTTTGGTCAAAAACTGCTGAATACTCAGTATGGTGTGGACTGGTTGTTTGTGTAAATCTCCCAACATGAAATGGGCAAATGTGTTGAAAGAATCTCCAAAAACAAAATTCACTGAAGTTAAATGTAACCTTTTACAACGCTAGCTGGTACACTGATGTCGACAGGTCCTAGAACACTTACCTAGCAGGGAAAGCCTGCACTACAAGGGGCTCACCCTAAAAAAAATTGTGTTTTTTATGGGTCCCCCTTGTATGTAGGTGCTTGATGTGTGTTAGTACTGGTGACTGTTGCCACTATCGAGTTGTCACTCTCAAAGAGTGGGAAATGCTTTTTCCTGTGGGAAAGTATCAAGTAAACCAGCTATTAGAAGGCAACTTGGCAGCCACAGCAGAGAGATGTGCTTGTACTTAACAGGGACCCAGGGCAGAACCACTGGCTTGGATTTTTTTATATTCTTTCATTCAGCAGCTGTGTATTGAGTCCTTACTCTGTGCTGGGCAGAGCCATTGAGTCACACTGATTGCTACAACACCCACGCCCCCACCCAGTTTTCCATTTCCCTTCTTGGGAGAATTTGAGCTAAAATGTTAATTGCTACCTGGAGAAAGACCATGGAGTCATTTTCACATAAAACTCCAAAGTGCCAAATGGCACAGCAACACTCCGTTAGACAGTTTATCTTGTGTGGCCTTGTGCTATCCTTCAACTATTCTTTTAATCTTATCTAATTTCCTCTAATTTTTCTGGTCTTTTCTACATGAGAACTTTACGGTCCTTGAGAATGTACAGGCAACTCGACAAGGGAGCAGGTGGTGACTGCTTTGTTCCTCACGGTGTCCAGATGGTGTCCGTGCCTTCTCATGGTCTCGTTCCATGGGGATTTGTTGATAAGATTTTGCTTTGATTTGGTCTTCCAACCCAGGGCCATATTCAGATTTGATTACTGGCACCATAGCCTTTTTTTCTGCAGGGTTTCATTGTCTTAGTTGCTGGCTATCTTGAAACATAAGTCCCATTCTCCACACCCCCACCTCTTTGCAAGCAGTGGGAACAGTTGTGTGATAGAACGTTTTCTCTGCTCACCAAGCATGGTGCAGAGTGAAGGTCAGCAAACTTTCACTTGTTGAGTTGATTGGTAACATATTTAACTTAGAACTAAAGATTGAAAATTGAAATTGATTAAAATTGATTAAAAATTGAAAGGCAATTGCTGCTGTCTTTGTAGACTTAACCCAAATAAGCCTTTCTTTAAAATAGATTTAAGGTCATTTCTATGTTTTTCTTGAGTTAACTAGCTTTTTAGTGGGAAGTAATTGTGTTTTCTTTTTAATTTTTTTTGAGTAGTAGTCTCACTCTGACACCCAGGCTAGAGTGCAGTGGCATGCTCATGGCCACCACAGTCTCTACCTGCTGGGCTCAGGCGATCCTTCTCCTCAGCCTTCCAAGTAGCTGGAACCACAGGTATGTGCCACCATACCCAGCTAATTTTTTGATTGATTTATTGTAGGGATGAGGCATCACCAAGTTGTCCAGGCTTGTTTCAAAACCCCTGGACTCAGGCATTCCTCTTGTCTCTGCCTCCTAAAGTGCTGGGATTACAGGCATGAGCCACTGCACTCAACTAGGTGCTTTCTAAATACACTATTTGAAGCTAAGCCGATGTTCTGTCTACTGGTGGACAGTGAAAATAATGTTAATTTTTGATTTGGCTCTATTTGGAAGGGACCTCTGGAGTGGGTCATGTATATTCAACTCTGGTGTCTGTGCTTTCTTTAAATAGCATATTTAGCTTCACATTAAAATTAACTTCTGTTCAGCTAAAAGAACTGATTGAAAGGATAGTTCAGAAGGCTAAATGACTGACAGCATGCATTATGTGATAGAAATTGGCTGCAGGTCATCTCCTTAAAGTATTTGAGAATGAAGGAAAGCCCAGCTTTCTTTCCAGAGAACTTACCTTCTCCTGGGCGTATTTGTGGCTTCCTTTTGTCCTTGGGGCATGGTGCATGCTGACCATACTGTGGAGAAGGCAGTAATGTCTGGGAACATATTTTGAGCTAGCATTGGGTATTGTGCAACTCTCATTTGGTGGGGATATGTGAGAGTCACTAACTAGCAACATTTGGACAAAAAGAAGTCCAAGAGGGTTGACTTGGTGTCACTGGGGGCCTTTATGTGGTGATGTTTCCTTCCTTCCCTCCTTCCTTCCTTCCATTTGGGGTTTCACTGTGTTGCCTAGGCTGGAGTGCCGTAGCACAATCACAGCTCACCACAGCCCAACCTTCTGGGTTCAGGTGATCCTTCCACTTTAGCCTCTCAAGTAGCTGGGACTACAGGCGTGTGCCACTACACCTGGCTAATTTTATAAATTTTTTTTTTTTTTTTTTTTTTTTGTGGAGATTAGGTCTTGCTATGTTGCTCACGCTGGTTTCAAACTCCTGGTCTCAATCAGTCCTCCCACCTTGGCCTCCCAAAGTACTGGGATTACAGGTGTGAGCTTCTGCACCCAGCCACATGTTTGCATTTTCTTATGGTCTGTATGGAGAACCAGTTTGCCCCACATGACATAGGTTATGTCTGACTCCCACTACCCCCTGCCCTTCTCCCCTCAAATGTCAAAACCAGGAACAGAAGCAAAATCCATTCTGCATTGACTTTCCTTCAGGTTTAGCTAGATTGCTTGTGGTGCAGTTGGTTGGATGCAATTTGTTTTTGTTAAAGAAAGAGAAAACTTGCGCATATAATACAGTGTTAGGACCTGTACTTTCAGTTTTAGTTTTTTTAAAGTAGTGATTAGATTTTTGTGGGTGGGGAGCGAAGATGAAGCTAATGGTCTAGCAGAGGTCACTGGTTCCCTGGCAAAGGCCTAGTGTCTCACTCAGTTGGGAGTTTTAAGCATACTTGTTTGAAGAAGCTTTTTATTTTTTGAATCACTTTCAGTGCTCTGAAGCCCTTCCTGGTCTTAACTCTTTGTTGCTGCCTGTGGAAAACTTGCTTTTTGGGAATACAAGCAATTTGGAGCCAATTAGCAATGAATGGACTTTTCCTCAGGGCTTCACGTTGGGCTTATTTACTAACCTTACTGTGGACTGTTTTTTTTTTTTTTTTGAGTTGGAGTCTCATTCTGTCGCCCAGACTGGAGTGCAGTGGCCACTCCCAGCCACTGCAGCCTCGACCTGCTGGGCTCCAGCGATCCTTCCGCCTCAGCCTTCCGAGTAGCCGGAATTACAGGCATGTGCTACCACGCCCGGCTGATTTTTTGATTTATTGTAGAGATGAGGTCTCGCTGCCCAGGCGGGTCTCGAACCCGCAGGCTCAGGCAGTCCACTCACCTCAGCCTCCCAAAGGTGCGGGATTACAGGCTGAGTCACCGAGCCCGGCTTGTGGACTGTTTTTAGATCAGGATGATTGTCACTATATTTATTTCCTCAGAAAATAATAAAACCAAAACCTGCCCTTGCTGGTATAGAATGATTATGCAAAACAAGTCTGTATGATTATGTTCCTAGAAATGTAGTTTAGTGAAAAGAAGTAAAAACTTGCTTTTAGCCTCACTTACACAATGAATTTGATGAAAACTGATTTGTATCTGGGAGCCAAACTTTTTCCAGTAGACTTTGGATCTGGAAGATAGCAAGAAAAAAGTAAAGTAACTTAGTACTTTCTTGTGAATATAAGCAGTCTTGACTTCTTCATGCAGGTCTACCTTGCTACTGTATTTTTGGGCATGAAAGTGAGGAGATCTACAACAGCCTTCGGATGTTTCAAGGTGTATCTTGTTGCACTTTTTTTTTTTTAGTTGAAGTCTCACTCTTGTCGCCCAGGCTGGAGTGCAGTGGCATGCTCATGGCCACCACAACCTCAACCTGCTGGGCTCAGGCAAGCCTTCCACTTCAGCCTTCCTAGTAGCTGGAACTACGGACACATGCCACCACGCCTGGCTAGTTTTTGTGATTTATTGTAGGGATGAGGTCTCGCCAAGCTGTCCAGGCTGGTCTCAAACCCCCGGGCTCAGGCAATCCTCTCGCCTCAGCCTCCCAAAGTGCTGGGATTACAAACTGAGCCACCGTGGCTGGTTTGCATTTTGCTTTTATGAGCTCCAGCCTTAATACCGTCTTTTTCCTGGATAGGGTTGATGGATGTAGGACTTGATATTTCTTCCTCCTCTTGTAGTTGGAGTCTCACTTTGTTGCTCAGGCGGGAGCGCAGTGGCATGACCATGGCTCACTGTAGCCTCAACCTCCAGGGCTCAGGTGATCTTTCCATCTCAGTCTCCTGAGTAGCTGGGACTACAGGTGCATGCCACCATGCCTGGCTAATTTTTTTGATTATTATTATTTTTTTTATAGAGATAGAATTTTGCTATGTTGCCTAGGCTAGTCTCCAACTTCTGGACTCAAACGATCCTTCTATCTTGGCCTTCTAAAGTGCTGGACTTACAGGCATGAGCCGCTATGGCCAGCTGATATTTTTTGAATAGTGCTCACATAATCACTGCTGGCCTCCTCCTGAGTGTCTGTTTAGGAGTGGGCTTATGGGCCAGTGGATGTCCCTAAGATGGTGACAGTATAACTTGCATAGGCCGAATGCTGCATGCCTAGGGCCCAGAGAAAGTGCCTAGAAATCAGAGAAAGGTCTTAGGGGTGGGCCTCCAGCCAAGTTCCTAAGGAAGTCTGATGCTTAGATTCACCCTTGCTAGCCTTTGCTTGAAGGCATTTCTTGCTGAGACCCAGCCTGTGTTGGCACCCAGTGGTGATTTTTCTAGCTTGTGTGGACCTGGAAGCTGTCTGGTGTGGAATGTTCTCATGGCAGGATGCAGAGAAAGGCAAGGCTAAGTGGGCTGGGAGACATGAGACCTGATCTGTTCCCTGGACTATCATTTAAGTGGGATCCAAGGGGAGTCATCCCCTCTGAGCCTCAGTCTCCACATTTGTAGAACTAGACATGGGGATTGGATGAGATTCCTGGAGGAAGTAGGGGAATCTGCAGCTGAGCCTCTGAAATGTGTTTGGGGGCAAGAATAGGAGTGGGGAGAATTGTTCTCCACATCTTTTTTCTTTTTTTGAGTTGGAGTCTCACTCTGTTGCCCAGACTGGAGTGCAGTGGCATGCTTACGGCCACCCCAGTGTTGACCTGCTGGGCTCTGGCAATCCTTCTGTCTCAGCCTTACAAGTAGCCAGAACTACAGGCACGCACTACCACGCCTGGCTAATTTTTTATTTATTGTAGAGATTAGGTTTTGCCAAGTTGCCTGGGCTGGTCTCGAACCCATGGGCTCCCAAAGTGCTGGGATTACAGCCTGAGCCACTGAACTGGCCTACTCCACATCTTTAAAATTAAAAAAAAAGGAAATGGAAAAAAAGGAGTGGGGAGACGCACCCTAACTGGAGAATTCGGGAGGGAAACAAACTTAAGAGGGTGAGTAGGTGATGGTGGGGAGGGGCTTTGAATGCCAGGGAAAAGATGTTTAACTTTTATTCCAGTGGGTCTCACAGCCAGAATACAGATGATGCCTATGTGCATGGCTGCATTTTTGATGACATGACTCTCTCCTGCCCCGTGTTCTCAAGCAGCATGGTGTGTAATTACAGCAGTTGCTATGCAGCAGTCAGGGGCTCATTCAGGGGCTATCCTCAGCAGTCACTCCTTTCCCTAGAACAACTTGAAATGTAAGGGAGTAAGTGACATTCTAGTGACAGCCTTGAATTCACTTTATTAAAAATAAATAAATCACATGCCAGCTTTGGCTTTTAGCTGCTATTAGTAACAAATTGCTCTCCACTCATACACTCAACCATTCATGACACCTTGGGGGAAAATTGCTGTTGTGGCATTTGACTTTGGTTAGCACTTTTTTCTGAAGGTTTTTTCTTTATCTATCATGAGTGTGTAGAAACTTGTGGGGAGCAATTCATCAGCTGCCTTTCAAATTCTGCTATTGACTACTCTGGGTTTCAGAAGGGAGATTGTGAGTGAGCCAGGTCCGTTAGGATTAGGCAATAATAGAGTGATAGGCTGGTTTGGACATTTCTGGTTATCGGCAGGCCTTACTGTGGCTTCTCCCAAATGAATGAGGAATATCTTTTCCTAAATCCAGCCAGTGAGCCAAATGAGCCACACTGGGCTAAACTCTGTTTACAAATTATGTAAGAAAAGGGCCTGGCCATTAAATTCTTCTAAGCCAGAATTCCTACCCCTCTTCAAAGTTGTAATCAAACTAAACAAACACTTTCCACAGGAACTAACTCCCTCCCAAGAAACAGGAGCAGATGCTCCTGGGAGACCTTTAGCAACTTTGGAATGTTTAAAGTAGAAATGTGTAACCAAGGTGAAGTTGTTCCAGAAACATTGCTTGCTCTAGCCAGAACCAAAGCACGTGTCAGATTTTTTATTCAGGGCAAGAGGTACAGAATGGATGGGGCCAGTTCAGGCAGAATTTTCTCTAGACTTTTTAATTTTTGGTTTTTGCCTTACCCTGCTTCTCATAGTATCAGCTCCTTGTGACCTTTATTTCTTTCTGCTTAAGTAACTTACCTTGATTTTTATCAAGGTAAGTTACTTGATTTTTATCTCTTATCTTTTAGCTATGCTGGATTACATTTGAGGATTAAGAAGCCCTCCTTTAAACAACACTCAATTATTGCTAGGAAAGGTATCAGCAACAGCACTAACACTTCAGGAGTGGGAGGCTGAGACTTACTTTGTCTTTTTTTTTTTTTTGAGTCAGAATCTCACTCTCTCACCCAGGCTGGAGTGCAGTAGCACACTCATGGCTACTGCAACCTCGACCTGCTGGGCTTGGGCGATCCTTCCACCTCAGCTTTCCAAGTAGCTGGAACTACAGGTGCGCACCACCACGCCCACCTAATTTTTCATTTTTTGTATTGTCGCCATGTTGCCCAGTCTGGTCTCGAACTCCTGGACTCAGGCAATCCTCTTGCTTAGGCCTTCCAAAGTGCTGGTATTACAGGTGTGAGCCACTGCACCTTGCCATACCTTTACTGTTATCAGTAAGATGGGGAAACCGACTGCTCCCCAGTTATTTTAGGGCTCAACAAAGACCATTTAGGCTCAGGGACACAGTTTCTAGCTTTTTCCGACTTGAGTCTTTACTTTTAATGGCTTGATTTATTTTGACTTGGGAAGTTGTGGATTTTTAGGATGTCAGACACACTTGTATTAAAATAGGTATATACTTTCTAAAGTCAAATGCAGATTTCTCTGGAGTATGCCCCAAGATGAGCTTTTCTCAAGGTGTCTTCTGAAGAACACGAATCCTGCAAAATGCTCCATGGTGAAAGGGTTCCATGATGAATTAACTTTGAGAAATGCTGCTTATCATAGTTCCTTCTTGGGGATGTATACTGCACTGTAGTGAATTAATGGCGCTGAGACATTCTACTGAAGAAAAATCTATTTTCACTCTATTTAATCTGGTACTTCCCAAATATATTTGATCACAGAACTCCTTTTTCTCAAAGGGCCCAAGGTACTGGAGGATAGTTTGTTCTGGGTAGCCAGTATTAGGTTGGTTTAGGGTTAGCATTTCCTCAGTTTGTGTCCTGTTGGATTATGAGAGTGGAAGGCCAAGACTATGTTAACTTATAGCTTTCCACAGGGCCCTGGAATATAGTCATCACCACCAAGAATGGCCTGGACACCTTTCAACTGTGATAGGATTGTTTCTTTCATTTCAACTTAGAAGATTTGTGGTCTACTCTATATTTGAGTATAGGGAGTTATAGTGTACAAAACCAAGAAACTGTCCTTTTCTTTTTTGAGTTAGAATCTCACTCTGTCGTCCAGGCTGGAGCGCAGTGTCACGCTCATGGCCACCCCAGTGTTGGCCTGCTGGGCTCAGGTGATCCTTCTGCCTCAGCCTTCCAAGTAACCGGAACTACAAGTAACCGGAACTACAGGCACGCACTAGCATGCCTGGCTAATTTTTTGATTTATTGTAGAGATGGGGGTCTCGCCAATTGCCCAAGCTGGTCTTGAACCTGTGGGCTCAGTCAGCCCTCTCACCTCGGCCTCCTAAAGCACTGGGATTACAGGCTTGAGCCACCGTGCCCAGCCAACAGTTCTTTTCTTTGAGGAATTTAATTTCTGTTGGAATGGAAAAATTCGCAAAAGGGTCAAACAGTAATAACATCTAAATAGATATGAAATCATATCAAAATGAGCCCAGCTCCAACTGGCCTGTGCTGTAGACATTTTGGGGATTGGGGCAGCAGGAAGCAACCTTTATGGTGACTTGACTTAGTGAGCTGTGGGGACTGTGAGGAGAGGGAAGATAGAGGAGGCTCCTCCCAAGTCCTGAATGCCTTTTTGTTTGCCCTGCTCTGGTGTTTAACACATGTACTATGTGTAAAAATCTCTTAGACTTCCTCCAAAATGAATGTTTTAGAGTTGGATGAGATGCAAAGCTTTCTGGAAGGAGAACTTTCTCTGGCTGATCTGCAGGGCCCCCTTTGGTTGGTTAGAGCCTGTATTTTGGGATGGCTGCCCTCCCTAACTCTGGCTCAGGCTGTGAGTTTGGTTTTGGGTGCCTGCTGACTTGGAGATGCCAGACTAAGTTGTATGGATATGCATTTTCCAGGTTTTTCTACCATGGTTATTGCATGAAAGAGTAAATATACTCTGCTGACTCTAGTCACCCATAGGAAGGATGTGTGACATGAGCAGAACTGTGATATTCCCAAGAGGAAACAGATGAGGAGTTTACATTCTTCTCCATGTGTCATATTTCATAGTGTGTGACCTAGGGCTTTTTAACTTTTAAAATTGGGCTTGACCTACCTGATGGATGTTGTCAGCATTTGAACTCTCCCTAGCTTAAGGCATTCAGCCTTTGCCTCAGTAGCTTTATTTACTTATTTATTGAGTCAGGGCCTCACTCTGTCACTCAGGCTGGAGTATAGTGGTGAGATGACAACTCACCACAGCCTTGACCTCATGGGTTCAGGCACTCCTTCCAGTTCAGTCTCCCCAGTAGCTGGGACTGTAGGTGTGTGCTACTATGCCCAACTAATTTTTTGATTTTTTTTTTTAAGAGACAGAGTCTTACTATTTTGCCTAGGCTGGTCTTGAACTGCTGGGGTCGAGCATTCCTCCTGCCTTGGCTTCCCAAAGTGTTGGGACTGCAGGGTAAGACACTGTGCCCAGCCATGCCTCAGTCTTTTGATGAGGCTCAGGCTGTGCTATTGCATTAATCATGAGGCTCAGCCTCTTTTCAGGTCCCCCTCCCCCGCTTGAGGAGACATTCTCTTTTTGCAGAGTGCTGGTTGTCAGAGAGTTCTTTCTTACACTGAACCAAACTTCTGCTCTTTGGTTCTGGTTCTGCCTTCTAGAGTATATTGAGTGTTCTAGAGATGCCAAAACAAAGTACCACAGGTAGGTGACTTAAATAACAGAAATGTATTTTTTCACAGTTCTGGAGGTTAGAAGTCTGGTATCAAGGTGATAGCAGGGTTGATTTCTTCTGAGCCTCTCTCCTTGCCTAGAAGATGGTGGTTTTCCTATGTTTTCACAAGATCTTCCTTATGTCAAATTTCCTCTTTTTATAAGGATAACAGTTATATTGGGCTAGAGTCCACCTGTATGACCTTGTTTTAACTTGGTCACCTCTTTAAAGACCCTATCTCCAATCCTATTTTGAGGTGCTGGGAGTTAGGGCTTTAACAAATCAATTTTTGGGAGACGTGACTTAGCACATAACAAAGAGCCACTAAGATATTATGGCCCTTCTGATTTTTGAAGGTGGTAATTCTATCACTGCTTCTTCCCCCACACAGTAAACCAATAAGATTCTTCCTTCCTTGCTGAGAACCCCCTCTTCTTTCTGTTCTTCACATGAGCTGGTTTTGAGGTCCCTCACCGTCTTAGAGTCTTCTGGACTTGCCACAGTTTAAGGGGAAACAAAGTGGAATACCCTGAAAGACTTGCAGTATTCTGGATAGAATTCATTCTAATGTCTGCCTCAGAAAACAATTTTGGTGATTTCTGAAAAAAATTAAAAGACTAAAAATCGACCAATAACGTTTCAGTAGCAACTTTTTAATAGAGTCACTTTTAATTTTGCGTGTATGTGCATGAACACATACACATGGACACACCCCCATCCCCACACCCAGGAGCCCAGTACTAACTCTAATACTTCTTTTAACTCAGACGTATATATTTAGAGTCAAGTGCTCGAGGTCTGAGTTTATTCACCAGTCTTCTCCCTTTGTCATACTTATTCAGTTTTAGGTAACCCATTGGGGATAGTTATTTCAAAAGAACAAGTGAATGTAGAGATTTTATTTTTTAAGTGTAATTCCTGTCTGGGGGGCCTAGAAGTAACTAAGTTACTTGAGTATAACTCATTTTAGGTACATAGTCTCATGCCAAGCTGTAGTGTAATTAGATTTAAAATTATAAGGTATCCTCTTCACTTTTGGAAATTTTTGTTGCTCTTCTCTAGAAATTGTCAAAAAGGCTCATCTGTTTTGTTCTTTGTATTTTCAGCACTTAGAAGAGTGAAGTTCAAAAAAAGTTTGTTGAATGACTAAATGAATTCTTTTTTTTTTTGAGTTGGAGTCTCCCTCTGTCGCCCAGACTGGAGTGTAGTGGCATGTTCCCGGCCACCGCAGCCTTGACCTGCTGGGCTCTGGCGATCCTTCCTCCTCACCCTTCCAAGTAGCTGGAATTACAGGTGCGTGCTACCACGCCCAGCTAATTTTTGATTTATTGTAGAGACGAGGTCTTGCCAAGTTGCCCAGGTGGGTCTCGAACCTTCGGGCTTAGGCAATCCACTCCCCTCGGCCTCCCAACGTGCTGGGATTACAGGCTGAGCCACCGAGCCCGGCCTAAATGAATTCTTTTAATCATCTTATCCTTATTTAATCAGGAATGTCCTGTTGTGTCTTAGAGGTCTAAATGTAATAGAAATGGAAGCTTGGGGTTTAGGGGTTATTCAGGCCGCTCTCCCTTTTGCTCTTGAGTTGTGGAGCTTCCCATGAAGAGACTCTCAGTGCTGTTCACTCTTTTGCTAACTTGTGGTTTATAAATCCTGATTGATAGTTTTGACAGCCTTTTTCCCTTTACTGTAGTGTCTTTAGATGGAGTCTGACACTTTTGGATTCCTTTCTTTGAAGATGCTTTGACTGTACCACCCGGGACTTCCAAATTGTAGCCCTTAGATGCCCAGAGCCCTGGCCCCACACAGCTGTTAGGCCCCCTCTGTTCTGGAGGCCCAACAACATTAAATACACCAACTATTTATAGCATACTTTTCAGTGTTGGTAAATTACAGGATGCCCTTGCCAGTGGAATGGGGCGAACACTCATCTGCCTGCCACTGCGTGATTGCCTAGAAGCATCAGCCAGGTGGCAGGAGCAGAGCCCCACCTGAGTGCTTCCAGGGCCTCACCTGGCACTCCTACAGGAAGCTGAGTCCTGCCAGGATGCTATGGGTTTTTTAGTAGAATCCGTGTCCTTTGTGATGGAGTGGTTGGGGATATAACAAAAGACACCATGGTATGTGTGCTCTTGAGAGAAACCCATGCTGATCCAATTGCCAAGTCTCCAGGTGGTTGTCTTTTCAGCAGTCTGTGTGTAAAATTTGCGAAGCCACTGGTAAACTGGGGAGTGTCTTATGATGTCCATTTAATCTTACTAGGAAGGATCTCCAAATTTCAACAAGGTAATTGAATGTTTAATCTAAATTTGGGTAAGATATAATCTTGTGGAGTGAAGAATTTGAAGAGTATGGAGAAGATCTTATAGTTGGGAGTGGTGGCATGTGCCTGGAGTCCCAGCTACTGGGGAGATTACTGCAAGAAGATCCCTCCCTTGAGCTCTAGAGTTCAAACCCAGTCCAGGCAACATAGTGAGACCTCATCTCTTAAAAGAAAAAAATAGAGCTTTTAAAAAGGTCTGATAGGGCCTAGGGTCTTAATCTTCCCTCAGTTTCCCCTTGGAAAAGATCTCCTGGCCTGCCATTCATAGTGTATGGTGAGGAGAGGCCCCCTCCACAGTTCACTGTTTAGAATGGGATCAGTTACTAGAATGCTGCTGAGGCCATGCTCTCTCCTGGCCACCAAGCCAAGTTGAACTTTTGGGGGCAGGTTTTGTTGTGGTAGACCTTGGACTCTTCAGTTCTTTGCTTGCTTCCGGGAGGGACAGGAGCAGTGAGCAGCACTAAAGAGGCCTGTTCTGTTAGCTGGACTTTCCATTAAAGTGCTAACTGCTGGATCCTTTGAACCTCTAGCCTGGGAGAGTATTTATAACTAGCTGTTTGCGTGCTTAGAAGTACTGAGGCCCTGCCTTTCTGTAGTGGTTTAAGAGCCGTGCCCTTGGTGTAGCCTGAAATGGCAGGCCTGGTGAAATGAGACTCATGCCTGGCTCCCGCGACCTTACTCTCCTTCCCCCTGCCCTGTCAGGCCAGCGGCCCTTTCAGGGTTAACTTCTCTGCTTTGGAAGCAGCTGGCCAGTTTACACTCCTCCCTGGGCTGTACAAAAATACTTCCTTTGAAGTGTTAGAAGAAGCGGTGAAGGGTAAAACCTGGTGAAGAATAAAACCTGGAGTGGGGCTTGAATGTACATCTCTTCCAGGGAGTTTGCTGTGTGATTGAGCCTCCAGCCTTCTTTGTAACTTACAGGGTTGAGTGGTTCTCCTCACAGACGGTCACAGCTGGCGTGTGTGTGTGTGTGTGTGTGTGTGTGTGTGTGTGTGTGTGTGTGTGTGTATGAAGTCTACAAAAAAGTTGTATTTCTCAACAAAAAAGATAGATTGCAGCCATCAAGCTTGCTTGGTGGCTGGAATCCCTTTGAAGGCATTTCTCCTGGGGTTGCTTTGAGTGGGGGATGTCATTCTGGGGTGTGTGTGAAGCTGAAGTGTTTCCACTTGGTCCTAAAGCGGCCAGGCCTGTTCTTGCTCTCTACTAGGGTAGGAAAACTGCCACTGATCCCATCTCTGATTCAGGTCAAAGCACAGCAGCCTCTTAACCTTGAGTTCCCTGCTGATAAAGTGGGGCTGGTGGAAATACAGGGTTGCGGATCCCTTGAGAAAGTGCAAGACACTTCTCTGGTGTAGGGCTTGCTGTTGAGCAGAAATGGCATTTAGGATAAAGGGGCCAAAGAGAAGAATGCCAGAGCAGAAATGAGATGGAACAAAGCTTGAATGTCTTCTTAATCCTTGAGTATTTGTAGCCGAGGAGGGGTTGGGGTGAGAAGGGAGGAGAGGCAGCTGTTATTTTCTAGAGAAGAATGCCAACCTGTTTCTCCCCACAGATGGGGCCACACAAGTTCTTTCTGGACCAGGGTTTTCAGTCCTTTCTTCCCTGGAAAGTGTCCTCATGTGGATTTCTTAATCTTGTTACACTACTTCCTACCTCTCTTAGACAAGGGGTAAGGTCCATGGATTTAAAATATTGCTAACAGCCGGGCTCGGTGGCTCAGCCTGTAATCCCGCGCCTTTGGGAGGCTGAGGTGAGTGGATTGCCTGAGCCCGTGGGTTCGAGACCCACCTGGGCAGTGAGACCTCATCTCTACAATAAATCAAAAAATCAGCCGGGCGTGGTAGCGCATGCCTGTAATTCCGGCTACTCGGAAGGGTGAGGCGGAAGGATCGCCGGAGCCCAGCAGGTCGAGGCTGCGGTGGCCGGGAGCGGCCACTGCACTCCAGTCTGGGGACAGAGTGAGACTCCAACTCGAAAAAAAAAAAAAATAAAAAATAAAATAAAATATTGCTAACATCTGTTGCTGGCTTTTGTCAGGTATTGTGTTAAGCACCCAACATGACTGATTTCATTTATTCCTCATAAGAGTCCTATGCTATAAACTGCTCTCGTCTCATTGTAAAGATGAGGAAACTGAGGCTGGGAAAAGTGAAACAACTTACCGGTCCTATTACCTACTTATACAAATATGGAAATTTAGAACCAAGTCAAGTTGACTTTAGATGCTTTTTATTCTTAATTAGATATAAGTTATAATAAGTGATGGAGGGTGGGATTTAATCATTTGCCTTAAACCTGGCCAGAAACTGTTTTTAAGGAAGAAATGGAACATTGAACTCTGTTCATTCTGGCCATTTTGACCCATGTTTCGTTCATCAGTCAGCTCTTATTGGTGAGTTATATTTGAATAAATGTAAATTCTGTTTGCCATGTGGTTTCTGAAAAGGAACTTTTCTGATTTCTAATTCCCTGTGTTGTCTGTACAACACCAGTGCTTCCCCCTGCCCCCTTTCTTTAGAAAGGTGGAAAGATGGCTGCCCAGCCCTATAACCTCGGCTTTCTTACAATTCAAGCTCTTGATATTGGGGATTGACGGGTAGCCTGTACCTCTAGAAATCCTTAGCTGTAGGCTTTGATCTTTTCCCCCAGCCTAGAACCAGCCTTGTCACTTACTTCAAGGGGCTTGAGATCCTGTCCTTGACCCTCCTTACCTCACGAGGGAAATTGAGGCCTGGGAAAATTTAAGTGATTTGCCCCCAGTCACACATGGGGCTAGACCCAGGGCCAGATTGGCAAGTTCCCAGTCCACTGGCCACATGCTTCTCCTTTTCACCTGAATTTAAAACAGGAGGGAAGATGAAAGGAATAGAAATGACCAGTCAGAGGAGTAGAAGGGCTCTCATTTGCAAACAGTTTCTTTTGATCTTCACCCCTTTGTTTAAAAAAATCCAACTGGTAGCTGAGCTGGTTCCCTCTAGTTCATTGGGGGGCAGTCATTTCTCTTAATTGGCAAACCCCTCACCCCCAGCAGTCTGTTTAACTTAGGGCCCCATACCCCCTCTCCCCTTCTGCTACTTGGCTGCCAGATGTCATGCTCCTCTTCACAAATCTTTCAGAGCTTTTTATTGCTTATAGGATGGAGTCTAACCCTGCTTTACCCTAATATTCTAAAACCCTTGGCATTTTGCTCACGACCTGTTTTTGCAATTTGACATCCTGCCGCAGAATCCCTTGCTTCTAATCAAATGGCTCCTCCAAACAGGCTTGGACCTTTACTTGCATCTTTGCCCACATTCTGCCCATCTTTCAAGGCAACCACCTCCAGAAAGCTCTCTTGGACCATTGCAGCACCGAATTGTCTCTGCTGCCTCTGAACTTGAAATAACCTCGTCTGACCACTCATTTGGCACTTAATTATATATTATTTTTTGTTGATTAATTTGTAGGTGTGTCTGTCTCCCCAACTAGGTTGTAAGTTTACTGAGGTCAATAGCATGCCTTCTGAGCTGCTTTGTATTCCCCCACAGCATTCCCTAGGGTCTAGGTTGGATGCTGTGCAAGGACCTGGTACTGATCCTAGAAAAATGCTGATGTTTTCCTAACTGTTAATAGGAATCAAAGACTTGATAAATGAATTTATCAAAAAAAGGTATAAAATGTTTAACTGGAGAGGTTTTATAGGATTTGTGCTATGACAGAATTAATATGCAGGTTGAGTATGCCTTATCCAAAATGCTAGGGACAAGAAGTGTTTCAGATTTTGGAGTTTGGAGTATTTACATATATGTAATGAAATATCTTGGGATGGGACCCAAGTCTAAACATGAAATTCATTTATGTTTCATATATACTTTATTCACATTGCCTTAAGGTGATTTGTACAATATTTTAAATAATTTTGTGCATGAAACAAAGCTTCTGTTTAGTACTTATGTGTGTTATTTTCCACTTGTGTCATGTTGGTGCTCAAAAAGTTTCAAATTTTGGTGCATTTTGGATTTTAGATTTTCAGATTAGAGATGCTCAACCTGTACCTTAATTTTTAATTTTTGTTTCTTGAGACAGGATCTCTCTGTGTCCCCCAGGCTGGGGTGCAGTGGTACATTAATAGCTCACTGCAACCTCGACCTCCTGGGCTCAGGTGATCCTCCTGCCTCAGCTTCCTGACCAGCTGAGACTATAGGTGTGTGCCACCACGCCTGGCTAATTTTTTACTTATTTTTTGTAGAGATAGGATTTCACTGTGTTGCCCAGGCTGGACTAGAACTCCTGGCCTCAAACATTCCTTGGCTTCAGCCTCCCTAAGTGGTGAGATTACAGGCATGAGCCACTGTGCTTGGTGCCAACCTCTTCTTTAAATCAGGAGTTCTTGAATGAATTGAGGTATTTGAGTTTGTATAAATTTTTTTAATTTGTGTGATTTTGCTGGCAAACAGTCTGTTGTGGGATTTTTGACTCAGATCCCTTCTAGATGAAAGTTAATAAATGCATGTTATTTTAAATTTGCTGTTGTTGATATTTAGTGCCCTAGTTGCTTTTTTAGGACTCTTCAGGGTTTTTGTAACTTCTTTCTCTAACTTATTTCTTGGATCTCATATTATTACAATTGTGTTATTTTTGGGTCAGGGTTTCACCCTGTCACCAAGGCTGGAGTGCAGTGGCATGATCACAGTTCACCGCAGCCTCACCCTTCTGGGCTCAGATGATTCTTCAGCCTCAGCCTCCTGAGAGCAGGGACTACAGCTGCACACCACCATGTCCAGCTAATTTATTTTATTTTTTTGTAGAGACAAAGTCTCACTGTTCGTCTAGGCTGGGCTCAAATTCCTGAGCCTAAGTGGTACTTTCACCTCAGCCTCCCAAAGTGTTGGGATCACAGGCATGGGCCACCACACCTGGTCGTCTCTTAAAAATGTCTCTAATCTTTTTCAGCTATTATAATATATTTTGTTTTCTTGGTTATTTCCATAGTTTGTGGTTGTGCCTTTGATTTTGATGTGTTCAGTTAGGTTGATGACCTTCACATTTTATGTTTGATCTCCCAAAGGGGATCTACCTGTATGGGAAGGATTTGCTTTCCCTTCTCCATCCCCTCCCCATCCTTTCCTCTGTCTTCTGACCTTGTTTGTATGAAATTCTGGCCTTGAGCACACCTTGCAGTCCTGGCCCATGTCCATTTCCCAGTTAACTGTTTTATATTTGGTCTATATATGGCATGTTCAGCTGTAGCTATGGGTGGACTCATGCTTATGTATATACCCTTTTCCTTTTTGGCATCCCCCCCCCTTAGTCCTAAATTAAGTGTGTAGCAGAAGAGGTAATGATGACACAGGGTCAGCATTAATAGTGTTCTGTTTATAAAATGTTGACCGGTTTTGAAAGGTTAAGTGACTTACCCAAGTCCATATAATCAGTGAGGAGCAAAATTGGCCTTGTGATGTAGCCCAAGGATGTGTCCTGCCCCGTGATGGCCCCAATATGCTGCTGTTTGGAGTCTAGTGACTGATCACGCACATGTAATATTGAAGGAAATGATTTTTTTCAAATGAAGCAACCTGGAGCACTTACTCTGGGGCCTGTTTCTAATTAGATTTCTGTAAGTAATGGATTTTGAGAGTGGGTTCTGGAATTTCTTTTTGGTTTTGGTGTGTTCATGGGTATGTTTCTGGAAAGATAGTCTGTATCACAAAACTGGTGAAGAGCTCCTCTCCCTGCTGTGACAACTGGGGAAGCTGGGTCTGTGGGCCACACCTCTGGTAGCTCCCATAACTGTCCTGGAGCCATAGCAGGAAAGTAAGATAGGATCTGCCTCACCCCCATCCAGTCTCAAACTACTGTTTTTCTTCTTAAATTAAAAGTTTGTGAGCAGTACACTTTAAAGATAGCTAAAAGTTAGAGGTCAATTTTTTTTTAAAGCTCTTATTATAGAAAATGTTACATGTGTACTCAAGTAGACAGACTGTATAATATACAGGCTGTACCTCATATACTCCTTACCACCACTCACAACAGTTGTCAACACCTGGCCCCACTTATTTCATTTACACCCCCATCCCCCTCCCCATGTTATTTTGAAGCAACGCTAGCCATATTTTTCCCTATAAATATTTCAGTATCTTTAAAATATAAAGATTATTTTTAAATAGACTCTTAAGGCTATTCCCACAAATGTTAAGTTATTGATGTCCCCTCCAAAGGGGCAGCCCCACGTGGCAGCAGGGTCTGGGTGCTGGGACCTGGGTGAAGCCAGGCTTGGGGACTGAGCAGTCGAGGCCTGTGCTGCTGGCCACGATCTTGATCTCAGTTCCCTGAGTGGGCGCCACGATGGTATCGGCTTTGCCCGGGGCGGGAACAACAAGATCAAAGGCACCGCTCACTGGGTGCTTCAAAGCCGGTGGAGCAGCCCAGATTGATGCCGAGAATGAGAGCGCTCTGCTGATGTAATCGTAGCCTGTGAGACAGGTTCTTTTTTAAAATTTAAACAAAGACACCCCTTGTTTGTTTAGCGAGGTGAAGCGTGTGCTGTGCAGGGCACGCGGCATCTGGAGGGCTCCTCTGTGGCCTGGCGGGTCCATGGCAGGGCAAGAATGCTGCAAGTAACTGCAATTTTCAGATGGGTTTGCAGATTTTGCATAAAAGACAGCCTGTTTCTGTTAAAAGCAGTAATTTTTTTCTCCTTTTTAAGGGTGGTCATGTTTGTTTCCAAGAGACATTCCTGAGATTTTGAAAGTGTTGTCTTTAGGTGGGGGAGCCAGGTTTTGGAGCACACCTGGTGAGCCAGGTGGGGAGTCAGTTCAGAAAGTAAGCAGGAGGTTTGTGGGCTGCCTTTGGTCAATCCTGTCCCTGGCTCTAGAAAGGTAGCTCATCTGTGGCTTCCCCAGACTGTGTGAGAGGGTTGCCCAAGGCTGGTGGGCAGAGCCATCCAGTTGAGGAGAGAGATGGGTCCCCAGGATATGGCTGAGTGCCAGAATCTCCATCAGCCCAACCTGAACATTCTCCCAATCTCTGTAAAAATCACAGACATGTGGCTGATCTTCTGGGTGTTCCCAGCTTAAGCTGATGTCTCTACTTTTGGTAGTTGATCAGTACACAAATCTGTGAAATTCTGTATCATATATACCTCCTTGAGTAAAATCATAGCCATATTCTGTTTTCTTAGTACATCTTACAGGCAAATAGCCAAACAGAAAAAGCAGCCTTCCAAATTGAGCCAGCTTGTTAGATGTTGAGTTTCTTTCCAGTGTCTTCTCTACATCAAAGATCAGGGTCATTGGGGTCTGAGGAACTCCTGAATTTAAGTCCTGGTGACTAAAGTTCACTTCAGCATACATAGGTGTCCCCACCAAATCCAACATGTGTACAACTAGATTTCTCTTCTCTCCCCGTACTGTTTCTCCTGGGTTCTGTTACTCAAACTAAAAAGCTAGTGTTAGTCTAGACTATTTATTTTCATTGAGGTGTCCTCTCCTCTGGTCCCATGACGCAGAGATGTCCATGCACAGTGAATTGTCTGTAAGCTCCTGGAGGGCAAGTCTGAGAGGCTTTTTCTTCCTTTTTAAACTATAGATCAGCTTCTCTTTTCTTCTGCAAAAGCACCCCAATATTTTGTGAAAAATTTCAGACTTATAGGAAGAGTGATAGAATTTTACGGTGAACATATGCCTACTACCTATATTCTACCTATATTTGACTGGACTTGTTTTATCACATGTTTATCTGTGTATGTGATGTGTTTTTAATATTTGAAACCTAAGCACTTGTATATCTAGAATATGGGGGCTCAGATGTTTTAATGGATATGATAGGGTATGTAAGTCCCTTTTTATATTCTGTTTCTATCACATTTAGATCTAGGTCTCTCCTTGTCTTCTCTTTCGTTCTCTCTCTGGCTGGGAATAGCCCTAGAATTCTTGCTGCTTTATTCAGACACTCAAGGGAGAACCGAGCCTGGAGGACCACGTGGGGCATGGAGTTTGCTGTGTAGACCCAGTTGTGTTTGAATGGCTTATCTTCTCACATTTTTTGAAGCAGAGCTTATTGTCCTTCCTTTATCTTTATCTTGTCCCTCCCTTTAAAGGCCTTCTAGTGGTAGCTTTGTGGCTGCAGTGAGCATATGCATAGTATATTTTGTTCAGAGACTGTAGGGGATGGGGATACTACAATAGTAGAGTATGCAGTTAGCTAGCTAGGGGAGACTTCTGGCGGGTTTAAAATAAATTGGAGAAAAAAATCTCTAAATAGGTTTTTTTTTTTGAAAAAGGAGATTAGGTTTCTCTAGGCTGGCCTAGAACCCCTAGGCTCAAGCAATCTTCCTGTCTTAGCCTCCCAAGTAGCTGGGACTATAGGCACATGCCACCATGCCTGGTTTGCTGTTGTGTGTGGTTTTTTTTTTTTTTAATTCTTTAAAGTAAATAGAACAAGTCACTGTTCTTGAAATGTCAATATAAACCTGTGCTTTTGGGGGGGTAGTAGGATTCCTTTGTACTTGGTAAAGTCAGCTTACTTGAAATATTAACTCTTTCATAGAAAGATTTTAGCTTTCACTTGTAAACCTGCCTGAAGGTTCCCAGAAGCCTAGACTATGTTGACTTATTATATATAAACTGATTAAGTTTTGCAAAGTTAGGATGAGCCATACTAGCTGCACTTAGACTGGTTTCCTGTGAACTTTTTCTTTGCTTTTGTATCTCTTCCAAAATGAATATGTGTGTGTGTGTGTGTGTGTGTGTTTCACAAAGAGAGAGAGAGAGACACACACACAAAGTCTTTTAGAGTAGAAGCATTCATTTCACTGTTGTGAACAGGAGACAGATGGGATCTACAAGCTTACCCGATTCTTTCTCTTGATAGAATGGAGAATCTGTTTGTTTTTCATATGACAGTATATTTTAGTTCCAGCCTGTTTCTTCCCTGCTTATGGGGCTTGAGCTCAGATAGGTTTCATTTTAGGGTTTATGTGCATGTCTTCAGAAGTAGTCTCCTGTGGACTCCAGGGCGCCAAGGGGTCTATGACACAAGCTGGGTAGTGGCTCTACTGATTGTGCCTTTTGTGCCAATGTTGTGCCTGTTGTATTTTGCTGTAGCTATAGAAGGCAACTACTCAGCTTTTAAATAATGAAGCCAAGGCCACTATCTCCAGTTTGATTCTGTTTATAAACCATTTTTTGAATAATTTAGAGCTGTGATCCAGTAATGATTGTGAATTGATTGGTGTCTCCCTACTTTCTGTCTTGGCCTGTATTTAATTTTTGCTCATTTAAAATAGTTTTTACCAGCCAGGCCAGGTGGCTCAGCCTGTAAACCCAGTACTTCGGGAGGCCGAGGCAAGTGGATTGCCTGAGCCCATGGGTTCGAGACCTACCCGGGCAACTTGGCGAGACCTCGTCTCTACAATAAATCAAAAATTAGCCGGGTGTGGTAGCGTGCGCCTGTAGTTCTGGCTACTTGGAAGACTGAAGCGGGAGGATCACCAGAGCCCAGCAGGTTGAGGCTGCAGTGGCCGGGAGCATGCCACTGGACTCTAGTCTGGGTGACAGAGTGAGACTCCAACTAAAAAAAAAAAAATTTTTAGAGGCTTTTAATCCCATAGAAAAGCTGGACAAATAGTTTAGTGTGGCAAAATGTTAGCCGTTGTGCGATTTGTTTTCTCTCTTAAATACAGTGTTTTGGTTTTTTTTTTAGCCCACTTTAAAGACTAGATCATTTGAAAGTTGTCAACATCATGACATTTTACCCCTAAGTACTTCAACATCTGCTAAGACTAAGAACATGCTCCTAACCACTGTGCAGTCATCACACCTAAAAACTTGACATATTTAAATTTCTCTGATTGCTCCAGAAATGTCTTTAATAGATGACTTTAAAAAACCCAGGGCCCATTTAAGAGTCTCATAAGGCATTTAACTTTTAAAGTACTTATATTGAATGAGTACACAGATACTATACTGCTAATGAATAGTGATATACAAGGAAAGATATCTCCCATAATCCTACTACCACAGCAAACCAGACCAATTTCACTTTTCCGTTTCTTTTGTTCTTTAAAAATGAAGCTTGGGCAGAGAGTTTTTAGTTCACTTTTCTAACTATCCATGAGATAATTGGAGGTATCGTGGAATGTAAAAGAAAAAAAGAACACTGACCAAGACTGTGGTGCTGTTTCACCGCATAAGCAAAAATTGTGGTCTTTGAAAATTCTTGCTGAGGGATATGGAGTTTTATTAAGAATACCAGGAAGCCAGTGGCCTTTGAATAATACTTGAACCAAGAGGGAAGAAATCAGTTCTTTCTTTTGTTTGTACAAAAGCTGACTCTTTGATGTAACAGTATCTGTAAATCTTGGGATTCCTTTTTCTATACCAGGTTTCTCCACTTTGGCATTGATGGTATTTGGAACCAGATGACTTTTTGTTTTGGGTCTTGTCCTGTGCATTGGAGGATATTGAGCAGCATCCCAGGCCTAGACCCACTAAATGCTAGTAGCAAAACCTCCTTCCCAGTTATGACCAACCAGAAATGTCTTCAGACATTGCCAGATGTCCCCTGGTTGGGGATAAGAAAGGGCAAAATTGACCTCAGTTGAGAACCGTTGTTCTAGAAATTCTTTAGGACGAATTATTGAGTTGAGGTTGGCTGTACTACTGATAAATTTCTGTGGAGGGACACTTCTTTTTATGTTGAGAATTAAGTTATTTTAAGTCCTGTCCCAATTTGAGAATCCAGAAATTTCTAGATGTCATGGGCCAAGGGATTGAAATCTGTTGGCAGATGACAACTGAGTGTGTGCCTTTTCATGATTTTCACACTTTAACAGAAGTCTTGTTATCTGATACTGTTGGGACCTGTAGGTGGTTGGGTAATTGGAAAAGGTCAATTAAGTTGAAGCAGGGAATAATTTTAAAAGAATGATTGTTTAAAATTAAGTTTTTTAGCTAGGCTCAGTGGCTCAGCCTGTAATCCCGAGCTTTGGGAGGCTGAGGTGAGTGGATTGCCTGAGCCCACGGGTTCGAGACCCGCCTGGGCAACTTGGCGAGACCTCATCTCTACAAAAATAAAAAAATTAGCCGGGCATGGTAGCGCGCGCCTATAATTCCAGCTACTTGGAAGGCTGAGGTGGAAGGATTGCCGGAGCCCAGCAGGTCGAGGCTGCGGTGGCCGGGAGTGGCCACTGCACTTCAGTCTGGGTGACAGAGTGAGACTCCAATTCAAAAAACAAACAAACAAAAAAAACCACTTAATATTTATTTATTTATTTATGTTTTTGAGTTGGAGTCTCACTCTGTTGCCCAGGCTGGAGTACAGTCGCCGCTCCCAGCCACCGCAGCCTCCACTGCTGGGCTCTGGCGATCCTTCCGCCTCAGCCTTCCAAGTAGCTGGAACTACAGGCGCGTGCTACCATGCCCGGCTAATTTTTTTGATTTATTGTAGAGATGAGGTTTCGCCAAATTGCCCAGGCGTGTCTCGAACCCGTGTGCTCAGGCAATCCACTTACCTCAGCCTCCCAAAGCGTGGGATTACAGGCTGAGTCACCGAGCCCGGCTTAAAATTAAGTTTTAATTAAAGTTTGTGAGAGGACATTCAAGCTCAGCCTTTGCAAATGGAGCTGCAGATTTGCACTCCTTAGAAATCTTATGTTAGCCTTAACCTTGATCTGTCGTTTACAATTTATGTTTAAATTTTTTTTTTAAGCAGAGCAAAAATGTATAGATATCTGTTAAGCTATCAGAAACCTTCTGAAATTCTGCTTTTTTCCTGAATCTTCAGAAGTATACTTAGTTCTCAGCAGTTTTTTAAAGTTTTTTTTTTTTTCCTTTTCTTTCTTTTTTTGAGACAGGGTTTCACTCTGTTGCCCTGGTTGGAGTGCAGTGGCATGATTCTGGCTTACCTCCTGGACTTAAGAGATCCTTCCATTTCGGCCTCCTCAAGTAGCTGGGATTACAGCCATGTGCCACCACACCCAGCTAATTTTGTTATTTTTTGTAGAGGTGAGGTTTCACTATGTTGCTCAGGCTGTCTTGAACTTCAGGGCTCAAGCAATCTTCCCGCTTTGGCCTCCCAAGGGTTGGGATTTCAGGTATGAGCCACTGTTCCTGACCTGCCTTTATTATTTTAATCTTGCTGTCCAAAGTGTTTAACTTTGTTTTCATAGAATAAAACTCTATATTTTGCATTGTTTAATATTTAATTTATTTAGAGACTTTTAGGAGGTGAGTTAGCATAAACAGATCTAGAAACACAGCTCATGATGAGAGCGGTGGTGTGTGGAGTACCAGAGAGTAGTTTCCTGGCCAGGAGTCTGTAGTGGGTGCAGGCCACGGTCAGTAGTTAATTGGTCAGCTGATAGTCCCTCTGTAGTCTGAAGTGCAGGGAAGGGCCCCCAGAGGAAGTTTGTGCCCTTTCTAACTGTGAGCCTCCTTAGGAGTCAGAAGATAAGGTTCAGCCCTGGTTCTGTTGCTTTCTTCATGGATTTGGGATAAGCCCCTCAGTGGCCCCAACCCTCAGGTTGCTCATCTATCAAATGGGAATGATGGTAACTTAACTGCTGAGCAGGTTATCCTGTAGGCTACATGTAGGCCACATAACAGGAAATGGCCTTTGTGAATGTTCCATGGCACACTACTATGTTATTAATGAGCTGGCTGTTGCTGAGCCTGAGATGTGCTCTTCTGAGGATGTGTGGGTTGCCTTTTGCTCTTTGACAACTTGAACCTCACAGTGAGAGCTTTAGGTCAGAAGAGGCCTTGCTCAATGCAAACTTATTCCCCGCTATTGAGGAAACTACTTGGGGCTCCTGCCATGCTGATAGTGAAGGCACATTACATGGCTGGTTCTTTGTCATAGGTTTTACTTGATTGGAGATTATTGACTTCTCAGTGATGAACCTAGAGGGCAGTTGGGTGAGGGTGCAAGGGGTGAAGTATGCAAAATTTGGCTGGAGTGTAAGAGGCAGCCAGTGTTATTATCTCAAGTCCTTTATCTATGCTTTGATGTGTATACAAAGTGAGTGACTTCATGAAAATTGTACCACCCTGGAAGAAAAGAAGTAATAATTTCAGTGTAACAATTTAGAGTCTTCTAGAAAGTAAGGCATTTTATTTATTTTTGTCGGGATACCACTTCTGTTCTTTCAGTGACTCATCAGCACATTGATCAAAATTGGAGCTGCCTGCCAGAGTCTTGTGCTGAAAAAGGGTTAGATAAATCTTGCACTGATGTTCATACCTTGAAGGATCCTTTGTTGTGGGGCTTCATACATTAGAAAAACTAAGCCTTTATAAAATGGAGTAGATCCAATTGCTCTTTGAAACCTTTCTCTCCTGGCCCACAGAGAAAGCAAGAATCTCCCAGTCTTGGCTTCAGTAAGTGAAGTTACTTAGTGAGTCCTTGTGTAACCTGAAGAAGACTGAATTGTGTAGCAGTTTGCATGAGGGAAACCCTGGGATTATATTGGCCGAAGGCTGTTACCAGTACAGGATAAATTCCGCTATTAGACCACCAGTATTATTGTTTTGATGTGACAATTGACAAAAGGAGAAACAATCAAGGACTGTTGTGTTAGGGACCCCTATCCACTTATCTATCTCTTCTCTTACTCATCCACCTACAGTCTATCCATCCACCTACCCATCCATTCAACAAAGTTAGATAGATATAAGGTATTAGGGATACTTCAGTGGAAAAGACAGAACTCCCTGTCTTTGTGGAGTCAACACTGAACTGGGGAAACTTAGATTCTAGCACATTGTCATTCTGGAATCAGAAGGACTCTTCCTGCGCAGTTCTACTGGGCTAGACATATGCAGAGAACATTTGATTGAGGAACAGCTAAACTCTGGTCAAATGGCAAAATACCAGCTGGGACGGTGGCTCAAGCCTGTAATCCCAGCACTTTGGGATGCCAAGGCAAGAGGATTGCCTGAGCCCAGGGTTTGAGACCAGCCTGGGCAACTTGGTGACACTGCGTCTCTACAGTAAATTAAAAACAAAAAATTTGCTGGGTATGGTGGTGCATGCCTGTAGTTCCAGCTACTTGGAAGGCTGAGGCAGAAGGATTGCCTGAGCCCAGCAGGTTGAGGCTGCGGTGGCCATGAGTTGCTGCTGCATTCCAGCCTGGACTACAGTGAGGCTCTGACTCAAAAAACAAAACAAAACAAATGATGAAATACAGATGAGGTTCTTATTGTCAGAGAAGTCAGACAACATGATACAGACATGCTGAACTCAGTGATGTATTGCTGTAGACAGCCTGTGAGAACTACAGTAAGGACAAAGCAGGTTGTTGGCCAGGCATGGGTCAACTTGGGGCAAAGGTGTAGAAGAGACAAGAGTGGTATGTGACACCTGTAGTTGAAGCTCAGATTTGCTCAAGGATGGAGAGACCCATTCAATTACATATGTGGCCATCACTGAATGCATGTTTGTATTCAAGGAGGAAAGCATCAAAGGAGGCCTGCATGGGCAGTGGGAGGTGGAAGAGCTTATACTTACTTTAGTTGAGGAGGCCTGTTCCCTTTCCTGGCCTTGGTTTCCTCACCTGTAAAATGAGGCCTGCATTTCAGAGGTCTCCCTGGGTTGGAATTAAAGAAAAAAAAAGCAACATTGTTGAGTAAGAATGTAACGGGTTGCCTCTTTGATCTTTGTGCACTGATCTGCATGAGTGCAGGGGACCTGACTTCCTGGTGCCTGCTACCTTTGGAGTGAATGCAGAATGTCCATTTTGCTGATGACGGACCTCTGATGGCATGTATACAATCTCAGGCAGTGTGAGAGTGTAGAAGCTACCCAGCAACACTGGGCCCTTGTGTGCGTGTCTTCGTAATCCGTACCATGCTGTTATTCATCTTGATCTAAGATAAATTGTCAGTCTATCTTGCAGTGACTCCATCTGAGGCAGAAGTGGGCTTCTGCATCTGGAGTCCTGAAAGCCTGGAAAGAGCTGACCTGTATTGTTTTAAATTGTTGCCTTGAGTGTTATTGCCATGGTTGACTCCCCTTGAGAACCATCACAGAATAAAGTTGCCAAATGTCAATCTCCTCATCAGGAACTCTGTAGCCTTCTATTTACCAGCAGTGTATCTTTAATATATGTTCTCTCAGAGAGACACTGATTGCTCTCCTTCTCTTCCCTATGACCACTTTCTTTCTCTCCTACCTTAATGAAAGTGCAAAACTGCTAATTATAGGTAAACAAAGATTACCAAGGTTTATAAGACTGAAGTGGTGTGTGTTCCACCAATAGTAGTGGCCAAACCTTCCAGAATACAGACTTTCCTTTCATAGAAAAGCTGCATAATTAATAGCTTGCGGTTTTAAAAAGATCATCTAAACTCATGAGCAAATATATTCTTCTCAAT
Organism: Cephalopachus bancanus; assembly: GCA_027257055.1. Lineage (NCBI taxonomy): Eukaryota > Metazoa > Chordata > Mammalia > Primates > Tarsiidae > Cephalopachus > Cephalopachus bancanus. Next base: position 591,204 of record JAPVLO010000573.1, on the reverse strand, counting down.
TGTATCCCAACTCTACCATGATCTTCTCTTTCTTCTTAATTTCTCTAGAAATTACTGGACTCTGCTTATAAAACTGGGGGCTTGTACATTATATTTGTTTAAAAACAAATCAATTTAAGTTTGAGTAATATGGTAATTCAAAGGAGTTTTAGGTGTTACTCAGATTTTCTATAAAGAGCATTCCTGAACTTGGATGAAGCAGCAGTCAGTGTTCCTGATGAGCTGTGGCCCGTTGCATGACTGTTCAAGTCTCTGGGTGCTCATAACTATTAAGGAGTTAATGTTACCTCTTCCATGTTTAAACATTAACCAAAGGGCTTCCTCTGCTATCTGTTATCAACAATTACTTGGAACGTTTTCTGGCAGTGGAGCTTTGTTTTTCCTATGAGGAGATGCTAGAACAGGATGAGAATAGACATTAGGCCACAACAAAGGAAGATTCTTGATTATGTCCAAAGAAACTCTGGCCTCTACATAGAGTTTGCCTCTTTAACATTTTGTAACCTCCTGTCACTGCCCCCTCCCTCCACATTTACTTGGGTCTAGGGGAGAGACTGTAGTGATTATTTCATTGTATCACAGGGAATGGACCTTTCTTCCTATTTGGAATACTCATTAAAGTTGCTCTGTGGCGACAAAGTGATGGTGGGATGCAATTACACACAGTTGAGTGCTTTCTTGCTTACGGATCTGGGGTATTAATGCTCTCTCGGTTACTCATATTTGGGGGGACAAATAAAGGGGATGCTTCTCTCCTGCAGATGTGTTCATTTGGTTATTAGCAAAAGGCTAGGTGACCCAGAAACTTAAACCCCAAGAAGAACAAAAGTACTTTCAAATTTACAAATGGGAAGATCTTGGAGACTCTTGAATAGCGTCTCTGGAGTGCTTTCTTTACCACCTAACTGCTTTGGAGCTGTCGCGCCTAATAGCTTCTCAGCCTACAGGGCCCCACAAAATTTTAGCCTGCTTCTATATAGAGTGCTTTGGAGTGGCCATTTTTTCCCTGCCTCTTATTTACTCTCAAAACCCTTTGGAAAAAGAGCTGATGAGATGCTTTGAGACTTGGCATCAAAAGCCATTCATTGATAGCCATTGCTTGACTCTCCTCTACCCTTGGCCTTCAATTTTGTTAAAAAAAAAGAAAAAAATCGCCTTAAAGAATTCCCTCTGTAATGCAAGAAGACATACTCATTAAAATCTAAACAGTGAAAAAAATATATAAATTAAAAAGGGGATGCTCTCTTACAATAATCACCTTCCTTAGATATTACTAGGATCAGCTAGTGTTTCTTATATGTGCATTTACCTGTACTCGCACACGCTTTTGCATAAATGGGGTTATCCCGAAAACCCATTACTTGACTTGCTGGCCCAGGGCTTGTCCAAATGTAGGGCATACTAGGTGCACAATAACAAAACCCCATCACAGCTTATGGTTTGGCTCTTAAGCCCCTGGTTTTCACCTTCTTCTGGAAGCTTTAGGCTTTGCTCTGCTTTCTGGATATGCCTTTCACTATTCTGGATTCTTGTTGTCTTATTTTCCTAGTAAGGCTCTTCTAGAATGGAATTTCTGAATAGCTCCATGCCTGGGGGCACAAGAACACAGACCCCTTAGTGCAAGATTTATTGTGTGTTTGTTTGTCTTTTGAGTTGGAGTCTCACTGTGTTGCCCAGGCTGGAGTGCAGTGACACACTAATGGCCACCACAGCCCTTCCACCTCAGCCTTCCAAGTAGCTGGAACCACAGGCACATGCCACCTTGCCTGGCTAATTTTTTTGATTCATTGTCGAGACAAAGTGTCGCCATGTTTCTTAGACTGGTCTCAAACCCCTGAGCTCAGGTAATCCTCTTGCCTCCGCCTCCCAAAGTGCTGGGATTACAAGCATGAGCCATTGCACTGGGCAGTGCTAGGTTTATTAAGCCTGTCCATCTGCATGCCCTTTGCCCCTAGAGGTACCACTTTTAGCACCCCAGTCACATGATCTGCTCTGACCTAAGGAGACTGCCTGCCCGCTCATCGTCAGGTTTCTAGTAATTCCACTCTGACCCTGCTCTTCTGTGGCTTTGCTTGCTGGGTACTCTGCCTATGTTCTCAGTTTATTTCTCTCGTTCCAGTTTTTTTTTTTTACCTGAGATATCCTCACTAGAGTTCTTGATGGAATCAAGACTGCCATCTTTGTGCACTTGGAAGCTGGCCTGTCTGCTATTGAGGTGAGGTGCCCACACCGACACCCCTGACGTAGATCTGGCCAGCCACCTCTGGTCAGCCTGCCACCTCCTCCCATTTCCTCCAAGATTTGTTTGATTTCAACCTCTGTTGGCTGTAGAAAATGATTCTCTCTGATTCTCTCACTGTGGTTTATGATTGGATCAGTTTTCCTAAGTCTGATATAGGGTCATTTACATCAGCAGCAAGGTATTCTCTTAAGATCTCAAGGTGACCCCGCCACCTGAATTCCCAAGCATCCCACTAACGCAGGGTGTGGGGAGAGAGGAGTAGACAACACTTGCCTCAAGAAGTGTTGCCTGTATTTTTCATCATTCACCATCAGGGCATACTGAATCTCTCTGACTGTTTTTTCTAAGTGTCCCTGCGGTGTAAGGGGAGTTCAGGGATGCAGAGTGATTTAGGACACTAGACTCTCTGTGTTTTCCTTGTCATGGGTTTCTCTGAATCAGTCAGTCACTCCCTCGCAAGCACCATCGTTTTCTTTCACCTTGGGGTCCCCTAAGATCTTGCAAAGTGTTTCAGCCAAGGTCCCCAATCAAGGAGAATGGTTTCCTGTCTGCACTCTAGCGTTAATCCCCTTATCCTCTGACTGAAAGTCCTGCCCTGACTCAGCAATGCCCCAGAAAGATGGTGCTCTGGTCAACTTTCTTGCTTTTGGCCTGGTTGTTGTGGCTATCATGCCAATCCACCAATATGCCATACCTGTGCAGTCTCCTACCTTGATGAGGTGCTGTCCCCTGTCCAGGAGTATATCAGCAGCCAGCCCTCACTTTTTTTTTTTTTTTAAGCTCCCAGTGCCTCAGAATCCCGGATCTGAGGCCTACTCACCTGCTTCTCTGGCAGATCATTAGGCTCCACACTTGGGAATGTGGCCTCTGCTCCCTGGGCCTGGGAATTGTCCTGAGTAGCTGCTCCTTTACACACTTGCTCCTTTCCCACTCCAACCCACTTTGGCTCTTCTATCCACAGAATGGGAATAAATTAATTGGTTTTAAGAGGGAGTGATGTTTAAAGATTGGATTTCTGTGCTTTTCTTTACCATAACTTTCATAGTTGTTGTAATAGACAAAGAGCTGAAATACAAAATCCATGAGTCTTCTGCACTAAGTGGGAGTCCTATACTTTCAAAGGCGTCTAAGGATGTGACTGGAGGGGAAGGATGCCACCTGGGGATTTTAAATACTTCTAGGCCATTGAATAGGATTGAAGAAGGACCTTAAGGGCCATCCCAAAACCAGGGCTTGTAACTTAACATGCCATCTCGTTTTTCTAAGCTTCTACAGATTTGGTATTCCTTTTAAATTATGAAGATGAGTGTCTTAAACTCTTGGTTGTCATGTGTTGACTGGTGCTGCTAATATATTAAGATTGAGACTGGAGGCCATAAATTTGAAAATGAAGGCGATAATTTGCTGCCAATGCATTTCTCTCTTACAATTAAAATAATTTTTTTTTTAAAGGAAAGAATCCCACGTTAGACTTGTTTGTCTGTGATTTGTCTCTGTTGGTATCCCAGAGGCCCCCATGGAGGCTGACTAGGATGTGGCTGGAAGCTGGGAAATGGACAGAACAGGTCAGTGTGAGTTTGGGACTAGCCTGTGCCTGCATGCACTGTGTTTGGGCATGTGTCGGCTCTTAAAATACTGTTCATCCATCAACATACTGACCCCCTTTTCAAGTTTCATTGTTCCATTTGACTATAAACGTGGCACCTGTTACAAAACCAGTTTCTGTGATCTAGAACTAGAACAGTGTTCTCAGACTTGTGCATTCATCAGCATCATCTGGCCCCACCTCTAGAGTGTCTGGGGTGAGGTCTGAGAATTTGCATTTCTAACAATTTCCCAGATACTGCTGCTGATTTGGCAACCACCCTTTGACAACCACTGATCTAGAAAGTACAAGGAAATGAACACCATCCTCAGTCTTACCACATGGAGAGAACTATTGTTAACATTTTAGGGTGTAATGAATATATACATATATGGACGTATTCTTTTTATTTTTTGAGTTGTGGGTTTCACTCTGTTGCCCAGGCTGTAGTGCAGTGGCACCATCTCTGCTCACCATACAACCATGACTTTCTGGGTTCAGGTGATCCTTCCACTTCAGCCTCCTGTGTAGCTGGGGTTACAGGTATGCTCTACCATGCTGGGCCAATTTTTTTTATTTTTATTTATTATAGAGACGAGGTCTCACTATGTTGGCCAGGCTGGTCTTGAACTCCTGGGCTCAAGCAGTCCTCCTGCCTTGGCCTCCCAACGTGCTGGGATTATAGGTGTGAGCCACTGTGCCTGGCCTATATGGACATAATTCTTTTTTTTTTTTTTGAGTTGAAGTCTCATTCTGTCGCCCAGGCTGGAGTGTAGTGGCACACTCTCAACCACCACAGCTTCAACCTGCTGGGTTCAGGCAATCCTTCTGCCTCAGCCTTCCATGTAGCTGGAACCACAAGCATACGCCTCCATGCCCAGCTAATTTTTTGATTTATTGTAGGGACGAGGTCTCACCAAGTTGCCCAGGCTGGTCTTGAACCTGTGGACTCAGGCGATCCTCTTGCCTCCGTGTCCCAAAATGCTGGGATTATAGGCATGAGCCACCATGCCCAACTTCTTGGACATATTCTTTTTTTTTTTTTTTTTAATTTATCAAGTGAGTCGAAGTTTATTCAGGAAGCAAGCATGACAACTCTTGCAGCAAGAGGGGACTGAGTAGGTTGCCATGGACATATTCTTAAAAGCAATGATCATTCTGTGCTGTACATAGTATTGCTTTTTCAAAAACAGCCTTTTTTCTTTTGAAATAGTGTTATATTTATGAAAAAGTTGAAAAAATAAAACAGAGCTCCTATACACCTGGCACCCAGTTTCTCTTTTTTTTTGAGTTGGAGTCTCACTCCTTCGCCCAGGCTGGAATGCAGTGGCATGCACGCTCATGGCCATCCCAGTGTCAACCTGCTAGGCTCTGGCGACCCTTCTGCCTCAACCTTCCGGGTAGCCAGAACTACAGATGCGCACTACCATGCCTGGCTATTTTTAATTTTACTTTATTGTAGAGACGAGGTCTTGCCAGGTTGCTCGAGCTGGTCTCGAACCCACGGGTTCAGGCATTCCACTCGCCTCAGCCTCCTTACAGCCTGAGCCACCGAACCCGACCCCTGGTTTCTTTTATTGTGAATATCTTATGCTTTTATTTTTGACACAATAAAAACCAATATTGGTACATTGCTATTAATTAAACTCCATACTATTATTGCTTTTAATGTATTTTCATAAGATTCAAATACCAGAAATACATAGTGCCAGAAACCTCTTCACTCTTCCCATCCTACTTCCTTTGTATTTCAATGTAATTTTAGTACATTTATATACACATGTGATTACATATGCACACATACCCATCTGTCTTATTTTGTGACATGCTTTTTAAAATTTAAATGTGATGAAAGTTTCTCTGTATCAGTGTATCTAGATCTACACCATTATTATTATTATTTTAGATTTTAAAATATAGTTTATTTAAAAGTAAATTAGAGAAAGAGAAGGGAGAGAGAAGATTCGAGGTGGGGGAGGGGGGTCCAAAGCCAGGAAACAGGGTGACAGCCATAGCTCAAAGAGCACGTGGCCACATCAGAGTCGAACAAGGCAATGGCCCATGGCTGTTCTTGCTTGAGTCCTTTTACCCGTTCCCCTTGATGGGGGAAGATCATTAAGGTGATTGGGTGGTGGTCTGCTCCAAGTCATCACTAAGGGGCAGGCAAGCTCAGGTACTGATGTCAGATGATGGACAGCATGATCTGCACCTTTATTATTATTATTATTTTTTATTGTAGAGATGAGGTCTCACCAAATTGCCCGGGCTGGTCTTGAACCCATGGGCTCAGACAGTCCGCTCGCCTCGGCCTCCCAAAGTGCTGGGATTATAATCTGAGCCACCGAGCCTGACCGTACACCATTATTTTTCAGTGGACAACACACATTGTTTTGTACCCCTTTAACATTTAGTATATCTTATCTGTTTCCAGATTTTAAATCTAGTAGATTAAAAGTGAGGTCTGACACACATTCTTTTATCTTACATTGGAGTTTAGACATTGTTTGCCTGCCTTTGTGGAGTACTTAGCATGTTCCAGGCACTGCCAAGCACTTAACATATATTATCTAACTCAGTTATCAAAATAATCTTATGAAATAGGTATCCTTATTATCCCTGTTAGCAGATGAGGAAACTGAGGGTCAGGGAGGTTAAGGGAGTGAAACTCTTTGATGACTTTCTAGCTGCAGCAGACTTTTTCTGGCATTTTGGGTGTCATGAGCCATTCAGCTTAGTATGCACATTGCTTGTTTGTTCAGCCTTCCTGTGCCACACCTAGTGCTAGAATATGAAGGTGAAGGATGTCCTTTAGGAACTCAGTCTCACAGTTGAGAGGGGATGTGTATAAGCAAATAATTGTGTGATAAATATTACACTAGAGCTGTAAGTTGTAAGAGGTTGTAAGGTGGGTTTTGGATGCTTCAAAAAATCCACTGGAGGTGAAAGGAATGTGTCTGGAACTATGGTGGTGCAGATTGAAGTGCAGCATCAGACTTGGCAATCAGATCTGAGTTCTAATTCTGAATGTTACTTTTTAGCTGAGTGACTCTAGGCAAGGCACTTAATGGCTCTGAGTTTTTGTTATGATTATCTTAAAAAACAATTCAATGGTTGTTAAGATGAAATGAATACATATTAGAACTAGCTATTGTTCTGCTTAATAAATACATACGTATTTTATGTTCTGTCACATCAAGTGAAATGTGAGTGAAATCTTGCCTTTAAAGGTTCTTGGAAAGTTCCAAGGAAGAAACCAAATCTCAGTCTTCTTTCTTACTATTTATCTCTGAAGACCAAATCCTAAATTTATGCTCTCACCTTTGCCTTCACAGAGCACTCTCTTGACGGACCTCACCCATGGCACTATACCTCGCTCCCATGTGCGTTTCATTCTGTTTGCACCATCTCTCTTCTGTGCAACTACAGTTTCTTGGAGGGCAGAATCTGTGCCTTTCATTCTTATTTTCCCTCCTGTTTAGTGGAAACATATCAAGTATCAGTTGCAGAACCAGATGCTGTAGAAGGAGCTCACATCCTATCTGCCTAGTCAGATCAAGCTTAAATGTTACAGTTTTTGAAGGGTTTTTTCAAAACCTTTGCCTACTATCCTTTCCCCCTTGGTTTTTTGACATTATCCTTTGACACCCAAACTTGAGTTTTTAACACAGAAGAGTCATTGAACATTTTGTTAAAGATTTTTAACAAATTATATCTTGATTTATGAGTCATCTTCATTATGAATTAACTTAATCCTCAGGTCTTTCACTGGGAGGAAAGATTTATGATGATATTTCCCCCCCACTTAGAAAAGTAGAACAAAACCTCAGCAGGCTTGTGTCTCGTATAGCCAGGACAATTCTCACCATACTGCCACAGGTTAAATAAAATGCTGCTTGCTCTTTTCCTCTTCTGCTCATGCTTGGGGTAGAGAGCATCTGGCAAGGATTCTGGGCCAGCAAAGCTGCAATAATTCTGTTAAGAAGTTTTGGTTGAAGGGAGGCTAAGTGAGTTAAGAGAAAGACTAGTTTCTTTGCTGTATAATGGTCTGGAGAAGTTTCTAAGTTTATTCTAGGAGTATTAGTAGTTAAAACTTGTCCTATGTCAACCTGAACTCTCTAAATAGTAATCTTGAGAAATAAATCTTTTTCTCCTAGCAAATCAGCCAAACTTATAGAGTGTATGAAAGTTCACACCTAGATTTGAAGAGTAGGATTCTCATTTTCAGAGGACAGTAATAAAGAGCCATACTAGGTTTCTGCTTTTTAAAATTTTTTTTGAGGCGGGGGAGATTGCACCCCCTAAAGAGAACCAACTATTCAGAGAAGTTAATCACAGGTTCTTCTTCTATTCAGACTTAATCTGGTCATTCAGAGGGCCTTGCCCTCCCCTTCAGAGGCTGCCGGCACCTGACCCGGGCCTCTGAGGTCTTCCTCTTCGGCCTTCAGAAGACTCAGAGGGCAGGAGCAAGTCTGATTCTTTGGGTGAGGGGTTGGGTTGAACCTTTTAAAATTAATCTCGGCCAGACTCGGTGGCTCAGCCTGTAATCCCGTGCTTTGGGAGGCCGAGGTGAGTGAATTACCTGAGTCCAAGAGTTCAAGACCCACCTGGGCAACTTGGCGAGACCTCATCTCTACAATGAATCAAAAAAATTGCATGAGCCCAAGGGTTCAAGACCTGCCTGGGCAACTTGGCGAGATCTCATCTCTACAATGACTCAAAAAAATTAGCCGGGCATGGTAGCGCGTGCCTGTAGTTCTAGCTACTTGGAAGGCTGAGGCGGAAGGATCACCGGAGCCCAGCAGGTCGAGCCTGTGGTGGCCGGGAGCGTGCCACTGCACTCCAGACTGGGTGACAGAGTGAGACTCCAACTCAAAAAAAAAAAAAAAAATTTAATCTCTGGGTGTGGACTGTAAAGGAGACTAATCAACAGGGATTTACTCTCTTCCATAATTTATCACTGCAACCAGAAGCTTCTGACAGTTTCAACCAAACTCTTTTTAAATAAAAATGACCAAAATGTGACAAATGTATTTCACTGGGGTGTTCATTTTATGGACAATTGTTCCTTATTGGGCACTTGAGTCACCCTCATGAATTCTTTTCTTTCCCTCCCCATTTTCAGTCTTCAGTTCTGTAGCATGTTTATTGATGGAAGTAAAAGGGGCCTTAGGAAATCTTTCTTCATGTAAATAAGTATTTACATCTCTTCTCACACTTCTGTTTTCCTCAGATATTAAAACAAGAGTAGTGTAAGGGGTCTTAGAAGTCCTATCACTGCAAAAAGAATTAGCTTAAGGTGGCAGTGGTGGTGGTGGCAGCCCGGAAAGAAAACCAGGAGTCATTGGCATGCTGCCTGGGTGTACCTGCTTGTTCATCAGCTGCTTGGCACAAAGTTGCCTGGAGTAGTACACATTTGTATTTATTGATTTAAATTCAGAGGAGTTTTTGAGTATTATTTTTCATTTTAGAAATTAGGCTTCACCCTAATTGCCAATACCAAAATCCTATATATGCAGTTCTAAACTTGGCAAACTGATAAAATGAGATAATTTTTTTACTTTTATTTTTTTTTAATTTCATGTTTACTCCTTTTTTACTTGGCTGAGGACAAATATAGATAAAGTCTTGGCCTACTGAAAGAACCTTTTAAATTTTATTTTTGTTTTTAACCTGCAAAATGTGGTGAAGATAGAGCCATTGATTAAAAACAGATTTGCGAATGTTTAAGCTGGGAAGAATCTCTTGTGCCGTTTTGCCTTGCACATAAGACATGATTCTTTGATGCAAAATCATGCATAAAAAGCCTTTGTGTGTGTACCTCTAGTCTTATGAACCTCTCACCTGTTTCAGGAAATCATCTTGAGCAAACCTTACCTTACCTTCTTTGAGGATCTGAGCAATTTTTCAACAGAGCTTTGTTTACAGAGCTAAGGGACGCAGCAGAGAGCCTAGGTGATGATGTGTAGATGTGCCCAACCAGCTACCTGGTAACCTGACTTCTGTGAAAACCTACTGAAAGCAGGCAGACTTTTTGTTTTGTTTTGTTTTGGGAAAACAGACCCAGCTATTTCATATGGCACATTAAGTCATTTAGTAGCACCAGAAACTGTTAACTTTTGGCCCCTTTTCTTTTTGTGGCTAGACCTTCATTGTCAAAGCTCGTCGGTAGCAAGAACTTTGGCCAGCGAGTTGAAGACTTGGGTTCTGGATGAGCTGAGTGACCTTGGGCAAGTCTCTTGATATCCCAAGGTCTTTCTCCAGAGTGAGAGAATGGAACTTGATCCTCCAGTGGTCTCTTTTCCCTGATTCCTATATGGATTCCCAGGAGCTGGTGCTACACCTGGGGTTAGAGATCTGAAATGTGAAAAGGACTATTTGAGGTGTCCACTTTGGAGCTGCAAACTCTATTGACTCTTGTGTCTTTCACCTGGAAAAATGAGAACAGCTTCTACTCAAATTAGGGGGTGACTTCAGATTCCCCTATGTAGATTCTGTGAACCAGTGGTAGGTCCCCTCTTTTATATGACTGATGTTGTCCTTTTGGGATGGGCACATTTTGGTCTAAGGATTTAGAGATTTTCTACAAAGATATGACCATATTAAAGCCGATTTGTTCCCTTTTATCACTAATGACCATTCTTTTCATAACTGTAGGCTTTATCTGACTGTCTCAGGTGTTCTGAAAGAGTTGTCTAGCACTTAAAAGCCATGATCAGAAAATGTTATTTTCTGTATTCTTTCCTCTATTTCCCCCTTGTTGAACAGCACAAAACTACCAAGTTTTATGTTCCACTGGGCAGCTGCTGCCCTTCTGATGTTTTTCTCTCCCTTTCCTCCTCCTCCTTCTGTTTCCCTCCCCCGGGGGTCTTCCCCCCACCCCCACCCCCATTCTTGCTCCGTTCTGAAGGGAGCTGTACCTTTGTGGTTCTTCTGCAGCTGCTGGACTTTGATGGGGACATGCTTGCTGCCTCTACACTTGCTTCCCTTAGCAACCAGTCCTTTGACGATGACCTCTTGCTGTTTGCCTGTTGTCTTTCATGTTGGATTATAGATGAGAGATTTACCAGGCTGGGGGTAGGGGCCTGCTGTTAGCACATTTCTTTTAGGGTTCCCAGCATCCCTCAGCCTGAGTTTTCGCTCTCCAAAATATGAGGTTTGGAGAGGGTGTGTGTGTATGTGTGGAGGGCATGTTATTGCTGGGTCAAACAGAGTTTTAAGTTGGTAGGATTGTCCTAGTTGTGAGCTAATTTGGAAATAGATGCTGCGAGGATTATTAATGCTACTTGATTTGCTTCTTATTTTTATTATAGTGTGATTAACAACATAGGAGGGGGGAGGGGTACCATTCGTTCCTCTTTATACTCCCCAAGTGTTTGTGTGTTGGCACTAAACTTGCTTCCTGGTGTAATCTGAGCTTTGGGAATTGCCAAATTACCTAATCACTTCACATTTTAACAACCATATTTTTCCTCAAAGCATCAAGTTTTCTCTTTATTTAAAGCAGCAGTATTCCCTGACATGTGGCCTTTATCCTGCATGGACAGCTCATGTTTTGCTGTGAAGCTAGTGTGTGCATTTCTGTTTAGCTCAGTGGACTTGTCTGGATAGGTATGGACAAGGACATTGTGGGACAGCAGAAATTTCAAAAGAACCCTCAATTAAGACAAAAACAAGCCATTTTTAAAAACTTGTCCAAATAGCAAAGACTGAAATAAGATTAGCACCTATTTTTGTAAAAAGGTATAAGAAATAGACACCCTGCTGGTGGGGAAGGTTATTTGTAGCAGTACATGTATCAAAATGGGTGAGTGGATTGCCTGAGCCCGCGGGTTCGAGACCTGCCTGGGCAACTTGGTGAGACCTCATCTCTACAGAAAATAAAAAAATTAGCTGGGTGTGTTAGCATGTGCCTGTAGTTCCAGCTACTTTGGAAGACTGAGGTGGAAGGGTCGCTGGAGCCCAGCAGGTCAAGGCTGCGGTGGCCGGGAGCGGCCACTGCACTCCAGTCTGGGCGACAGAGTGAGACTCCAACTCAAATATATATGTATATATATTTATTTATATATAAATATAAATATATATATATATCCCCCTTGGTTCAACAGTTTTTTCCCTCTGAAAAAAGTTTTTTTTCTTGAAAGATACATATCAAGAGTTATGTGTGAGGATGTTCACTGACATGTTATTTGTAATAGAAAATTACAATGAATATCCAACAATGAATATCTAACAATAAAGGGGCTAGTTAAATCATAGTATTTTTGTTCTTAGAGTACTATGCAGACATCAAGGTTGTTTGAGAGTATTTAATGTTAAGGGGAAATGTTTATAGGTGAAAAAGCAGAATATACAGCAATATATACAGCAATATATCTTATGACTTAACTTTGTTTATTAAAAAATAAGAAAAATTGAATGCTGTACACAGGGAAAGAAAGACTATATGGAAATTCTACCCTCAAACTGTTTCTGTTGTAATGGGATTTTTTTGGTGCCTTCATTTTCTTCATATTCCAAGTTATTCAATGACAAGGTATTACAAGTTGAGCATTCCTAATGCGAAAATCTGCAATGCTCCAAAATCTGAAACTTTCTGAGTGCCTACATGACACTCAAAGGAAATGCTCCTTGGAGCATTTTGGAGTTTAGATTTTTGGATTAGGAATGCTCAGCTGGTAAGTATAGTGCAAATATTCCATAATCTAAACAAATTCCAAAATTCAAAACACTTCTGGCCCCAAGTATTTCAGTTAAGGAATACTCAACCTGTGCTTCTGTAAGCTGAGAATATTTTTAAAATTTTGACTCCTCACTCTCCGAAAGTACTTTGGGAATATTTTCATCTAAAGCCAAATATTTAATAGGCAAACCAAGAAAATTCTTTGCTCTGATTTTGCTGTTGTTGTTGTTAGAATGTGTTTGTGGGTTTGTGTTTTTAAAAATTAAACCATCATTTCTCTTTGCATGAGAGAGAATGGCTTTGGGATTTTAAGACGTTATACTTTTATCCCAAGGTGGTTGTATGCCTTAGCAGGAATTCAGAAAAATAACGTGCCATCCTTCTGTGATCATGTAATGATGCCTGACTTCAAAATGACTTACTAGTGTATGGGAATTGTTGCTTGGACTTGTTGTTTATATCAAAGTCCAGGTGGACTGTTCATTTGCTAAAGGTGGACAAATGGCAGTGAACTTAAGAGCCTTTCTATTTGCTGGTGGTTGAAATCACTAGTTATAAACCCTGTCTTTATTTGGAAATGTTCACAGTTTGGGAAGAATGAGAAGTGTTAGCAGATGATGATTCTATGAGCAGGTTTTCTAGAAGTATCAGAGTGGTAGGAGAGGATTTTAGGGACTGGGGGATGGGTTTTATTCCTGTTTGGCAGTAGCAGGTGATGGCTGCTGATGGGTGAAATGTCTGTGATCTTTGTTGATGTATACTTGACTATGAGGTAGATTTAGTTAGGGGGTGAGTAGCTATGAAATCATGGACTGACAAACCTTGTGCTTCTGCAGGCTTCACTGTCACCAGTTACTTGGGAAACCTGTGAGACTGGGGAGAAGGTAACTATAGCAGTCACTTCCTAGGGAAGTGTTGAGAGGCTAGCTCAATGCTGGAACATGGGTGAAACTAAAATGTCATATTACTGTTGAGTTCATGATTTGGGAGAGACTAGTGAGGGAGTGTTGACTTTCTTAAAAGGGTCAGCCTTAGCTCGGCTTGGTGGCTCAGCCTGTAATCCCGCGCCTTTGGGAGGCTGAGGTGAGTGGATTGCCTGAGCCCGTGGGTTCGAGACCCGCCTGGGCAACGAGACCTCATCTCTAAAATAAATCAAAAAATCAGCCGGGCGTGGCAGCACATGCCTGTAATTCTGGCTACTTGGAAGGCTGAGGCGGAAGGATCGCCGGAGCCCAGCAGGTTGAGGCTGCGGTGGCCAGGAGCGGCCACTGCATTCCAGTCTGGGCGACAGAGTGAGACTCCAACTCAAAAAAAAAAAAAAAAGGGCCAGCCTTTTAACTCTATTTTGAATCCTTTAATTAAACACATGTGAGAACCTGCAGATATGTAGGTAGAATGTTCTTCAGCCGTAACTTGTTATCAATCATATATTACATTGTATGGATATGCCACATTTTATGTACCCACTCATCAGTTGTGAACATTTGGATTGTGCCCATTCTTTGGTTTTTATGAACAAGGCTGCTATGAACATTCATGTACAAGTTTATGTGTGTATGTTTTCATTTTTCTTGGGTATATACTTATGAGTGGAATTGCTGGGTCATATGGTCCCTCTATGTTTCACGTTTTGAGAAACTATCAGACTGTTTTCCAACATATCTGTATCATTTTCCATTCCATTGGCAATGTATGAGGATTCTAATTTTTTTTAATATCACTAATACTTGTTATTACTTTTTTTTATTATGATCATCCTATAGTAATAGGTATGAAGTGATATCTCGTGTTGGTTTTGATTTGCATTTCCTTCATGGCTAATAGTGTTGAGCATCTTTTCATGTGCTTATTGGCCATTTGTGTATCTTTGGAGAAATGTCTGTTAGATTATTTATTCATTTTAATTGAGTTACTTGTTTTAGTACTTGTAAGAGTAGTTATGCTTTTAAAGTATTGAGGACCACAAAGAGATTTTCTTTATGCGGGTTATATCTATTGACATTTTCCAGGTGTGACATTAGAATAGAATATTTAAAATATTTTATAAGCCATTGAAAATAGCTAAAAGCAGCCGGGCTCAGTGACTCAGTCTGTAATCCCACGCTCTGGGAGGCTGAGGTGAGTGGATTGCCTGAGCCTGCGGGTTCGAGACTCACCTGCACAACTTGGCAAGACCTCATCTCTACAATAATTCAAAAAATTAGCCGGGCGTGGTAGCGTGCACCTGTAGTTCCAGCTACTTGGAAGGCTGAGGCGGAAGGATCGCCGGAGCCCAGCAGGTCGAGGCTGTGGTGGCCAGGAGCGGCCACTGCACTCCAGTCTGGGTGACAGAGTGAGACTCCAACTCAAAAAAAACCAAAAAAACAAAAAGAAAATAGCTAAAAGCACATTACATGTTAACAAAAATAACTTTTTAATAACATATTGTTTTGTTTTGGAAAATATAGTGAGAAGAGTGACCTTATTTTGCATTTGAATAAATCTCTTTAATGCCTGCTTTAGAAGTCAACTGGATTCTTGCTCTACTTCTTACCTAGTCTTGTTGCAATATGCTTTGGTTGATGAATTTGAGAAAAATCTGGCCTTGCACAGATATGTAGTTTGAAAAAGGAGGAGTATTTTATTGTAAGGTGAGCCCAGTTTCTCAGCCAATTATGACTCCATCTAAAGCCGTAGCTGGACCTTTAATGTATTTTGCGTCTTGTCCTCTTTTATATCTTGCCAAACTCTGAGAGTCTACTGTATAGCTACTGGCAAGAGGCCTCTGCTAAAACAGTCTATGAATGTATCATTTTACACCTCTTTTTTCCTTGTTTCCCCCTATGATGGCATCTTGCCTGTGTTTCTTCCACATCTTTCTAAGATAATTGTGGATATTCTTTGATACTATATCAAAACTCAACAAGAAGTGGTTTCTTAAAGGTTTGCTCCAATGTGGAATTTGAAACCACATTAATGAGCACATTCTCTTTCACATCGAAATCCATTGATTGCATTTTGAAAGGATCTTTAGTTGCCTGTGGTGGTTCATACTTATAATCCCAGCACCTTGGGGGTGGAGGCTAGAGGATTGCCTGAGCCCAGGGGTTTGAGACCAGTCTGGACAACTTGGTGAGACCTTGTCTCTACAATAAATCAAAAAATTAGCTGGGTGTGGTGGTACGTGCCTGTAATTCCAGCTACTTGGAAGGCTGAGGCAGAAGGATCACCTGACTGTGAGTGTGCCACTGCACTCCAGTCTGGGCAACAGAGTGAGACTCCTACTCAAAAAAAAAAAAAAAAAAGAAAAAAAAGAAAAAAAGAATCTTTTACTAACAGATGATTTTATATTATGCGTTTGTCATTTATAAAATATTGATTCATTTAATCATGTAGTTCTTCCATATACTAACACATTTCATCATGCAGTATCTAAGAATTCACATTTGTTAGCATCCTCATCTATCTTGATAGGAAAGTCTTTAAATATCAGGATTCTGTTAAACTCATGGCAGCAGATATGTTTCCCCAATTTTTGATATTTCCTTGCAAGTTCAAATTGTTTCATTGCATTGTCAACTGCTTTCCTTGAAGTGATGGACTCACTTCATTTATTTTTGAGAAGTCCCGTACCCATCTGTATGACCACACTGTCAGTTGTTCTAGTCTAAGTAAAAATGGTATCTATGAAAAATTGGCTAGCTTGGCTTACAACTCAAAATCACACAAGTATTTTTGTCTTGATGCAACCATTGTGCTTTGCTATGCAGCAGAAATGCTTTACTCATGCTTCCCATTTCACCACATGCAATATTCTTAAAAAATGTACTCAAGGGTTGAGATTTTAAATATTAGTAGTTTTATTGCTTCATCAGCATTCTTTTAAATTTCAAGTATACAGTGGTCAAGAGTCCAGTTCGGTGTCACTGCCATGATTCATGAAAGTTTTTCCCACCATTGCTTTTGTACTATTGGTGTAAATGTTAGGAGAGCATAAAAGGCAAATAATGTCTTTGTGTTACTACAAAAATCGTTTTGTCCTCACAGATTATTTGAAAAGGTTAAAGGACTTTCCTCACCCCTCTGCAGTGGGCTTGCCCATCAGATATTGAGAACCATTGGGTTAGACAGCGTTTAATGGAATCTGGAATAAAATTGTTTTGAAGGTGCTTGCTTCTCTGTTATCTGAGATTGGCAGCATAAACTTGCATGGTGATAGTGGCAAAATATGTATAGTGTTTTGTACCTTGTAGCTGCACCATTTTTCCCAGTCTTCACTAATAATGTAAAATCATAACCACAAAGTTATTACCATTGAGGCTCCTTTAAAAACAAATTTCTTCCTCATTTTCTTCTCCCTTTTCTTTCTCCTTTTCTTCCAAGAGAGGGACTTCCTCACCACCTACTTTTCTCAGATGTGCTGCTTTCCTTATTTCATATTTTGATTTTTAAAAAGCAGTGACTATTTAGGGCCTTCCTCATTTCTTTGTTTCTCAGGACATTCCTTACACTGAAAACCCTTGACTGGTATCTAGTTCAAGCTCAGGCCAGTGGCTGGCAATGACCTGGCCTTTGCTGAATGGCATGAGACTCAACTTAGCGGTTCATGGAATTGTAAGGTGAGCCCAGTTTCTCAGCCAATTATGACTCCATCTAAAGCCATAGCTGGACCTTTAATGTATTTTGCGTCTTGTCCTCTTTTATATCTTGCCAAACTCTGAGAGTCTACTGTATAGCTACTGGCAAGAGGCCTCTGCCAAAACAGTCTATGAATGTATCATTTTACACCTCTTTTTTCCTTGTTTCCCCCTATGATGGTACCTTGCCTGTGTTTCTTCCACATCTTTCTACTCACTTAAAAAAAATTATTCATGTAACTAATTCTTGCATTGTGACATTATAGACATTCGGCCTCTCTAGTTACTTAGTGTGAGAGAAATGCGAATATTTTTTTATAGGGAAGGTACTCCCTTTCAATTGCCAATAGTTCTCCTAAGGACCCTCTTATGGGTTTAATTGTGTCCCCCACCCAAATTCATATGTTGAAGTCCTAACCCCTGGTACCTCAGAATGTGACCTTATCTGGAAATGGGGTCTTTACAGAGTTAATCAGGTTAAAATGAGGTCGTTAAGGTGGGGCCTAATCCAATATAACTGGTATCCTTATACAAAGGGATTTTGGCCATCCTCATGCACACAGGGAGAACTCAGGTAAAGATGGAGGCATTGATTTGGGTGATGATTCTATAAGCCAAGAAATACCAAAGATTGCCATCAACCCACTAGAAGCTAGGGAGAAACAGGCATGGAAAAAAGGAATCAATCCTGCTGACACCTTGATCACATACTTCTAGCCTGAACTGTGAGATAATAAATTTCTGTTGTTGTAGCCACCCAGTTTGTGGTAGAAAGCAAATACTGGTTCAAGGCTGAGTGCTGTTTCCCATGGTCCTGTGGTTCTGTTACTCACCTTGGACTTTTGTTCTGCAGGTCGCACCACAAATGGTCTCCCAGGGTAATCTGTGTGCTCACCTTGTGAGACAGCTCCTTAGAGCAGTGCTCTGTGAATGCCCACTAATGAAGAATGTAAGATTGAGAACTGTGTCTTTTTTTTTTTTGAGTTGGAGTCTCACTCTGTCATCCAGACTGGAGTGGAGTGGCATGCTCCTGGCCACCGCAGCCTCGACCTGCTGGGCTCTGGCGATCCTTCCACCTCAGCCTTCCAAGTAGCTGGAACTACAGGCACGCACTACCATGCCTGGCTAATTTTTTTGATTTATTGTAGAAATGAGGTCTCGCCAAGTTGTCTGGGCTGGTCTCAAATCCGTGGGCTCAGGCAATCCACTCACCTCGGCCTCCCAAAGCACTGGGATTACAGGCTGAGCCACCGAGACTGGCCGAGAACCATGTCTTTTGAGAGGATGGACAGAGATAGTTAATGTACCCACAGACAGGTGACTGCTGCCAACCCTTCTGCCTATACCACTTCCCCTGAATTGATTAGAGATGTTGAAATCTGACTGGCCTCCACTTGCTCCTCTTTCCTGTGGAGCAAGGAACATTGAGCCAGCATGGGTATATCTGGCTTTATTTTCACCAAGTGCTTTTTCTCCATGGGACCCTCCTGTGGGTTCCCAGCTGACTGCTAGTTTGTACCACACAGCTTGGAGACATGGCCAAGAAAAGCGAGCTGCTGGAATGCTAAGGGTCCTAGAATATTACCCTTCGTGGTAGTTTGATTCTTGCCAGGATGTCCTTGTAAAACTTTTATGAAGATGTTGTTGTACTTGCATTGGAGGTTGAAAATTGCTGTTAGCCTTGCTAAGTCCCATGTCCCCCAGGAACGTGAGATGCTAAGGAAATGCTCTGGCCCTCCCTTCTGGACGGGTACTCCACTGCAGCAGCTGCTTGTGCAGAAAGTTGAGCTGGCTGGATGGATTAAGGGACATCAGCTAGGCCTTTGTTTAAAAATATTTAAAATATGTTTGAACCTCCCTTTATCAACAAAGAACAATTCCTTTCAGCAGAGAGAAGTTTTTCATTTCCATGTTGTTTTACCATTTTGTTTGGTTCTTTTGTATAT
The DNA here is from genome assembly GCA_027257055.1 of Cephalopachus bancanus. Classification (NCBI taxonomy): domain Eukaryota; kingdom Metazoa; phylum Chordata; class Mammalia; order Primates; family Tarsiidae; genus Cephalopachus; species Cephalopachus bancanus. Next base: position 572,135 of record JAPVLO010000573.1, on the reverse strand, counting down.
TAGCGACTTTGGGAAAGGGTTCCCATTCACTTTTTAAAAACCAAGTATGTGAGGCGTTGCATAGTTGTGTTCTATTTTGCTTAAGGGAAAAGAGCAGTTTGCTTCTATTAAGAACATAATGTTTATGAAGATAATCTTCTCTGGCTTGAATTAATTTTTTCTGTTGCCAAGCTTTGACAGTTAAAAAACAAGAACATGATTGAGAGTGTGTATTTAAAACATCTCTGGAATTAGGATTCATGGAGGTATATTAGTAATGAGAATGAGCTTTGGAAGTTACAAAGAAATAAAGATAAAAGAGTTTCCTATGTCAAGGTCTGCTGGTGTGAGAGCCAGGAGTATAGCTTCCTCAGGTTCCTTAACTATTAGGTTTTTTGAGTTAAATTTCAGAATAAGGTAGCATTTTCCTAAAATAAGATACAGGTTTTCCATTGCTATCCTCTGTGATGATCATAGTGTGTATCAGGTTTCTGCTTAACTTTAGATCTTCTTTGGGCATCTTCCCAGTGTTATTAGAAACCTGAGATACTTCTCTACATACATGCAGGAGAGGCCAGCATGTTGCACAACCCCATTCATCTTAGAGTGTGCAGATTAGACTAGGATGTCAAGGGCGCTGGGCGGTGTGCAGCCTTGCATGCAGGTGCTAACAGGAAGCATGGTGGGTGGAGGTTCCTGCTTCTTGGGTCCATTAATATGTAGTTATTTTTAGAAATGGATCCTAGCCATACCCCTGTTATTCTCTGTCCTTAAACCATATCATTCATCTTGAGGAATATTTCGCCAATTCTGGGTTATGGCTTTTCCTTTTATCCCTAACTCAGCCATGGCTTGATGGGGTGAGGCCACAGCCTGTGAGAGATCAATCTGGAGATATAAGTTGTCTCTTAAGATTGCTTTAAAATTATTTGAGGTCCAATTCTGAAGTTTAGGAAGAGAGTTTGCTTATGTTTCCCCTTTTTATATCTTTCTCCTCCAAGTGTTCTTGTTTTTCAGTTGATTCTGGAGACCAGAATTGGAGTAAAGAAGATGAAGGGGGTTTTAATTAAACATTAGAATATTTCAATATTCAGGGCTTTTGACACTGGGCTTATTATATCTTGAATGGATATTTCTCTCCAGCCAATTATGCATCAGTCATTAATAAGACATTGAAGAAATGGCACTTAAATAGATACATTAGGTTGAATCTCATAACCTTACCATTTTTGTAGGTCAGAAATGGTTGGATATTGGCAACTTCTCATGGTTTTACCTGGAGTTCTTTGGAGAAGCCAAGTATTGTTATGCTTTAGAAGAACAGGGATCTGGGACCTACATGCATTGTGCTGGACTGGAATTCTCATCTTGACACTGCCTGTGTGTGACATTGGGTAGGTTAACCAGTGGCATTATATTGATGTTTACTGCTCTAAAAACAGGGATGACTTTGGTTCTACATTGTAGGGTAACTTTAAAGATTAAATATATCATGTATATAAAGTACCTAGGATAGGGCCTGGCACACAGCTCATTCTGTGTGTGTGTGTGTGTGTGTGTGTGTGTGTGTGTATTATATTATATTATATTACTTAATCATTCTTAGACCTTCACAGCTTTATAATTTCTGTCATGTGTGTGCCACCCATCTAGTCTTAGTCAATGTGGGCTGCTATAACAAAATACCATAGTCTGGGTGGCTTAAACAGACATTCATTTCTCACAATTCTAGAAGCTGAAAGTCTGAGATCAGGGCCCTCTTTTGAGGGCCCTCTTCTGGCTCATAGAAGTCTGTCTTGCTGTGTCTTCACATGGCAGAGAGGGGGATGGAAGAGAGAGAGGAAGGTAGAGAGGAAGAGAGCACACGTATGCTTTCTGGTGTCTCTTATAAGGGCATTAATCCAATCTTGATGGCTTTGGCCTCACTCTTATGCCCTTATCTAACCCTAATTACCTCCTAAAGGCCCCATTTTCAAGTACACATTGGGGAAGTTAGGGCTTCAACAAATTAATTTTTTGGGTGGATATAATTCAGTGCATAGCAGTCATTTATTTAATATTTTGCTTTGAAAGTGACTACAGTTTTAAGAAACGAGAATAATTTATTGATTCTTATATGCTTTTTTAAAAAATTATCTCAAATTGGACTATCTTGAAATCCATGGCAAATTCTGGTTTAATTTTTTTTCTTGCCCTCTAAAAGATGTAATTGCTGATAATGGTATTTTTTAAAGATAAAATTTTATCAAGAATTTGTGCTGGTTATGTTATTCCAATTCCTGTTAAAGTAAATAAATGTCTACTCTTTTAAAAAGTCCACCTGTGTACACCTTGAAACCTCTGTGGATTGGCAGTGGACTTGTGGCTTGTGCTTTGGGAAACATAGATGCCGCGGATGGTTTTCAGATCATGTTTTGTGGAGTAGTCTCAGAGCCTGTTCACATAGTCCACCCTGCTTTGCTTTTGTTGGTCTTGTGCACTGCAGTTTTTATTTAAGGTTTGATTTATGGAAAGGACTTTCACTACAAAACATGGTTTGAAAATCATAGCAGTGAGCTATCTTTCCATTTGCCCCACTAATGACCTGCCGAGGTCCTCATACTGGGCAGGATGGGGGTATAGAGTTGTTTTCCTCTCTGTGAATGAGTTGGCCTACCTGGCTGAGGGAGAGGTGCTCTGTAACTGGAACATATTGAGTGCCTGAGAGATGGCTGGAGACAGGCAGATGTCACCTTCAACAAGGGAGTGTGCTTTTTGCAGACTGCTTTCTGGAGATATGTTAGTAAACTGATGTGTGGGGCCTTCCCCAAAATAGCGACTGGACAGGAATGTGACACAGATAACATGATGGAGAAGGGTGGCAGATAGTCCCTGCTTATTTATACCTGTAGATCTTCCTGGTAGATGGGAGTATCTGGTAGAATTTTTTAGACTTTCTGAATGGACTTTATTTCCATTTCATTATTATTGTTGTTATTATTATTATTATTATTTTAAGCAGCAGCCTTCTGCATCCAATGAAACTCAGACAAAGGCTTCTCTTGATTCTTCTTCTCTTCCCTCTTCTAGGGCTGGTGTTTTATAAAACTGACAATGCAGTATGGAGAATTTGGGGAGCTTGGTTTTTGTTTTTTGTTTTCCCCCTTTTCTTCTGCAGTTAAGGACTTGGTCTGGAAAGAAAGAGGCCTGTCTTTTGGTCCTTTGAAGTCACCCAGTCTGACAAAGACAGTTTCCTTGCTCCTTCTTGAACCATGAGCTGAGCAAAAAATTGCTTAATTGCCAAAAGCAGGCCAATGTGGAAGACTTCATGCACTCCTGCCTTGCCTTTGTGTGTAAGAGAGCTGATAACCGAGCGAGGCTTTTTTGCTTCTTGAGACCTCTCTGGGCATCTCGCCAAGGGCTCTATTACCTCAGGACTAGGGTATAAATAATCTCAGAGGGCTTTGAAATCAGACTGGATCAATTCTGGAGGAAAAATACAGCCTGTTAGTCATGACTTCTTTCCACTCTAAAATGTAGTCTTAGCAGTCAGTTTGGGTCCAGCACCAGGAGACACTGGCCATTTCCCCCTCGTAGCACATTTTGATTTTTTAAGACGGTAGATGAATTTGAATTTGGTCTAGAGAAGGAAATGTACCTATTGTGCAGAATGGACTTTTGTTTAAGGCTGCCTCCTTTTGGAAGTGGAATTATAGAGCATTGTAGATGGAGCATCTTTGGGTGTTATAACCCTAAGCTTTATGGTTTGGAGCCAGGATGGTGCTTTCCAAATTCTGTCCTTCTAAAGTAGTTTTACACTTTTGAGATTTTGCTTTGGTGGCACTGGCTATGAGATAATACTCAGAGCTACAAAATTCCAAGCTGAGGATATTCATCTAGAGCCACTTTATGGTTGAATCCTTGGACTGATGCTTCACTGTGTCACTCACAGCACCTGCCACAATACATGTATGTCAGCCAGAGGGTGGGTGCTCAGTAAATTTACTTTGTAAGTTTATAATAAACTTCCAAATTACTTTCCAATTGGATAATAATGTCTGCTTTTTCTGAAGCCTTGACTATTACACTGAATCATCTAGAGATGGGAAATAAATGTCTGTTATACGTAGTTTGGGATCTAGAAAACTTTGGAAAGGGAGTAGGAAGTCATAAAGGATGCTTTGAAAAGCATTACTCAGCTGGGCTCAGTGGCTCAGCCTGTAATCCCAGCACTTTGGGAGGCCGAGGTGAGTGGATTGCCTGAGCCCGCTGGTTTGAGACCAGCCTAGGCATCTTGGCGTGACCTCATCTCTACAATAAATAAAAAATTAGCTGTGCACAGGAGCGTGTGTCTGTAGTTCTGGCTACTTGGAAGGCTGAGGTGGAAGGAAGTAACAGAGTGAGACTCCAACTCAAAAATAATAATAAAAAATAAATAAAATAAAGAAAAGCGTGACTCTTCTGTCTCCTTGTTAATAACAGCTGAGGTTGCAATTCATTGGTCTGTCAAAAACTATTTTGAGTGCCTGCTAGGCAAGCAATAAAGTAGTGATAATACAGTTTTGCTTTTGTACTCCTCCTCTGAGGGAGGGAAGGTATATGACACAGAGATTAAGAGTGTCAACAGGGGTAGGAGATAGGGAGGCAGTGTCAGAGTGCCTGGTTTGAATGTAGGTCTAGCAGACTCTTGTTTCTTTGGGTCTGTCACCTGAACTCAGGTTCCTCTTCATTGCACAGGGCAGTAATCACTCTGATGCCCACTTTATAGAGAGGAAGTGGATGTGTCCTAAATTATGAGTTGTAAACACTGATCATCTGAAGTGGGTACCACGATGAGGAGGGGGTATAAGAATGATCCTTGTGGGGTTCAGAGGACACCAGAGCTTCAGGCTCATGACTGGCTACATTTGCTTCTCTTACCCTTTTTGGGTACCAGTTCATCCAGTGCCTTCGTTAAACACATTTCCCAGTTTAACTTCTCTTTTAGCTCAAATTAAACAAGTGACTCTCTTTTCAGAACCAAATGAATTGTATTGGTATGTTTAGTTCTTGCATCTTGTAGTTTAGATAGAAAGTGAGAAGACTAATTTGGCCTGTTTTCTTTGGTCTAGGAAAGTCATTTTCAGGGTGTCTCTGAGGTTCACTTACATCAGAATCACCTGGCAAGCATGTTAAAAACCCAGAGTCTGGGCACCAGATTCTGACCGGGGTTATATATGTGGCTGGACTGTGCATTTTTTGTTTGCTTATGCTTTTTTCTTTGAGATAAACTTTATTTTTTTGTGTTTTTTATTTTATTTTATTTAAAATACTAGGGTACAGTTCAGGGCTAGGTATACAAATATTCACCATGCAGGTACCCTTATTGATGAAGTGTGGCCCCCCCTTTCCCCAGGCAGATATAGACTACTGTCAATTCCACTCCCTATCCCCCCCACTCCCTATCCCCCGCCCCTTATCCCCCTGCCCCCTATCCCCCCACCCCCCTCCCCACAGTTTCTCGCCACTTTAAATCCTTTTCTTATAATAATATGGAAGTTGTTCAAGATCCACTTATGAGTGAGAACATGTGATACTCAGCTCTTTGTTTCTGTTAGAGATCGCTCAGTATTATAAAACTCTAATTCCATCCAGGTTGCTGCGAAGTTCATGAGAGAGAAACTTTATAAGAAGTGAAATATACAAATCTTAAATATATTATCCCATGAGTTTTGACAAATGAGTCCCCTTGTGAAACCCAATCTCTGTTCAGATAGAGAACAACATGACCACCAGCCAGAATGTTCCCTGGTACCCTTCACAATCAATCCCCACTGGGTTATGTATTTTAAAAAATTTGTTTTTGAGTAGGGGTCTCACTCTGTCACCCAGGCTAGAGTACAGTGGCGTAGTCACAGTTTACTGGAGCCTTGACCTCCTGGGCTCAGGTGGTCCGTCCATCTTAGCCTCTGGGTGTAGAAGTTGCATTATTCTCCAGAGTCTCAGATTGGAGCCCGTCCTCTGCTAGGCTCCTGCTCACTCCAATACTTTCTTGGGGGGTCCCTTGCAATTCCATAGGTAGGACTTCCCAGCTACCTATTCTTCTTTGGCTGTTCCTAGTCACTGTAAGTGTGGAAGATTACACCATCGTTGGCTTCTACTTGGTGCTTTACTTGACTACATCATCTTCCTTTGTCCTGTTGCTGTTTACTTTTGGTGACATAAAATTTTGTTATTTGGCATGCTATCTCAGTCTGTTCCTGCTGCCTTAACAAAATACCCGAAATTGGGTGACTTACAAATAATAGAAATTTATTTCTCACAGTTCTAGAGGTTGGGAAGTCCAAGATCAAGGCACCAGCAAATTTGGTGTTTCATGAAGGCTCTTCTCAGCTTCCAAGATGACATTATGCTGCTGCATTCTCACATAGTGGAGGGGGAAGGGCAAAGGGACTAACTCTCCCTCAGGCCCTTTTATAAGGGCACTATTCCTTCCAGGAAGGCAGAGCCCTCATACTCTAATCACCTCTCAAGGGGCCCACCTTTTAATACCATCACTTTGGTGGGTTAAGTTCCAATGTATGCATTTTGGAGGAACACGTACATTCAAGCCATAGCACATACAGTATCTCATTTAATGCAGAGCCAATGGTTGACACCCCATGCTCCCTTTGGGGAGAGAATACACACATGGTAGTTAACCTTAGAGTGCCAAAATGTAGAAGGCAGAGAGACCAGTGATAGTGAGCTAGATGGTTCTGGAAAGATCATGTAGAGGCAATGGAGCTAAAGCCAGATCATGAAGAATGGATGGGGCCAGAGAATGGGCAGGCAGGAGAATGGGGGATAAGGACCTCCGAGTGACTTGGGTGAATTTAGGATGACATCTTACTTTTAAGCAGCATTTGATACTCTTTATGTATTTTTCCTTTCTAACAACTCTGAATTGGATGCGACAGGTGGTTAAATCCTATTTATTGTTGAGAAATTCAGGTCTAGAGAGAAATGATTTGCCCAAGACTGCATAGCAAAATTAATGGCAACCTGATCTTCTCACCCTTGCTATTTTAGTTTCCCCACTAGTCTCCAGCCCCAGACACCTTTCTTGCTGGCTTCTTGTGATGTTTTGTTTTGTTCTGAATTGCATGGTGCTACTAAAACCTTGTCTTCTTAAACCAGCATTTCTTCTGTACCCTAGTAGCATCAAACACATTTCTTTATCTTCTAGATTCAAGCTTGTGCTGACTTGAATTTGATACTTTTCAGAAAACTTGAGGAGAATAGAGTAAGAATATATTCAGACTTTTTTTTCTTTCCTTGAGATTATAGTGAAATAAACTCTGGTTGCCAGCCAGATGTGGCTAATTAAATTTAAATTAATTACAGTTAAGTAAAACTTAAAATTCAGTTCCCCATTTCTGTTTGCCACATTTTAACTGTTCAATAGGAGCATTTGACTCCTACATTGTCAGTGCAGCCATAGAACATCACCATATTGCAGAAGGTTCTATTGGGCAGCACTCATCTAAAGCTACTATCTCATCTGAAATTGTTGTCTTAACTGAGTGACTGCTTCATAACTTCTGACCCTCTGTAACCTCTAGCTTTTCCATAATTCCTGACCCTACAAGGTAGACTTGGCTTGCAGAGGGGTGCAATGAAGTTAGTTGCCTGTGATACTGTCAGATGTCTCAGGCCATGCTGCAATGTTCCCTGGGTCATTTCCCTGAAAGATAGGAGGAATCATTTGTTTTTCACAGACAGGGAAAACCTCTGATTCTGACTATGATAGTGACTCTTGTAGAGGTGCTCCAAGCCGTGATAGAATCTTGAGCCAGTGTGTTATCATTTCTTCCATATTTTTACAGGGAATGCTCAATGTGTTATTAGTGGCATATTTACACGGTTATTTGTGTATGTATCCATGTAAACACATGAAGATATATCCCTGTATTTGGGAAGGATACAGGGGAGGATAGCTGCAGCCAGAAAAGTCCCTGGGACTCCACCCTTAAGAATATTCTCAGTTGTGGTTACTGGTCTGTGACTGGAATTTGGTGTGCATATTGTTTGAATTTGCAAGAGTAAAATCCTGAGTGTAGAGTTCTAGGTAGGGGACTGTCCTTCAAATGCATTGAGGTGAGTCGTTTTATATGCAGTGGCTTATAGGTGAGTGTCTTTTTGAAAGGATGAAGCAAAGAGGATTATTTTATGTCTATATGTATGTATATGTGTATACGATACACATATGTATGTGTATGCGTATGTGTATACGGCCTCTGGCTAGATGAGAAGACTGTTGACATCCCAAGGAATGTCAATCTTTACCAAGGTTAGGTTTTATGAAACATGGAAAAGAACCACTTTCATACTGACTGTCTTGAAAAGGTGTTGTCTTAGGTCCTTGGGTTTTCCATGGCTGGGTTTCTGAGCTAGACTTGAATCAGAAAAGCAAAGTTTTATTTTTATCTCTACCAGGTTATTGTGTATTTATGAATTAAAAGTCCATCTATATAACTGAGACTTCTGGCAATGATCAAGTGGTCAGCATTGAGATCTTCATGACTTTTGGTTGAGTTGTAGAGTTCTGTGGTAGAGTTATTCTCATTTTGGAATGCTTTCTTTGCTCATAGTCTGAATCCAGCATTTTCCTTTTAAAAACCAAATATACACTTACTTGAAATATTTACATAAAATAAATCATTTAAAAATAATAATGTATATGGTGGCTCACACCTTTAATCCCAGCATTTTGGGAGGCAGAGATGAGAGGATTGCCTGAGCCCAGGGATTTGAAACTAGCCCGGGCAACTTGGCTAGACCTCCTCTTTAAAATAAATTTTAAAAATTAGCTGGGTGTGGTGGCATGTGCCTTTGGTTCCAGCTACTTGGAAGGTTAAGGTGGAAAGATTGCCTGAGGCCAGCAGGTCAAGGCTGCAGTGTCTGTGAGAGTGTGCTCCAGCCTGGGCAACAGAGTAAGACTGACTCAAAAAAAATAATAATAATAACAATGTGTAGTGAGTTTTTGACAGATGCATGCACCTATGAAACCACCACCACAATCAAGATACAGAACATTTTCAATATCCTTGAAGGTTTCTTGTTCCTTAGACGTTCATTTCTTCCTTTACCCCGTACTCAGACAATCACTGATCTGTTTTCTGCTATTATATATTACTTTATGATTTCTGAATTTCCACATAAATGGAAGCACACATTATTTACCTTTTTTTTTTATTAATGGGAAGGTAGAAACACTGGGTTCTTTTAAGCACTGGATGATTTTTAGGTTCATCAAACCTTTTGAGGCATCAGTGTTTTGTTGCTTTTTATTGCTGAGTAATAGGCCATTGTTAGAGTGCACCACCCGTTATTTATCCATTTGCCTGTTGATGGACATCGGATTGTTTCCACTTTTTACCTATTGCAGATGAAGCTGCTATGGATATTTGAGTACAGAATTTGCGTGGACAAATATTTTCATTTCTCTTGTGTAAATATCTAGGAGTAGAATGTCTAGGTTACTTGGTAGGTGTTTTTTTAAACTTTACAAGACATGCTAAACTAAATGTTTTCCAGAAGTACTGTGCCATTTTGCACTCCTAAAAGCAATGTATGAGAGTTTCTGTTGTTCTACATCCTTGTCCACACTTTGTATTGTTGGCTTTTTAATTTGTCATTCTAGTAGGTATGTAGCAGTGTCCTGTTGAAGTTTTATTTTGCATTTCTCTTAAGACTAATGATGTTGAACATCTTTGTGTTTTTATCATCCCTATCTCTTTGTGAAGTCTCTTTTCAAATATTTTTCCTGTTTTTTGGTTTTTTTTGAGTTGGAGTCTCACTCTGTCACCCAGATTGGAGTGCAGTGGCCGCTCCCAGCCACCGCAGCCTCACCTGCTGGGCACCGACAATCCTTCCGCCTCAGCCTTCCAAGTAGCTGGAACTACAGGCGCACACTACCATGCCTGGCTAATTTTTTGATTTATTGTAGAGATGAGGTCTCGCCAAGTTGCCCAGGCGGGTTGCGAACCCACAGGCTCAGGCAATCCACTGACCTCAACCTCCCAAAGGCACGGGATTACAGGCTGAGCCACTGAGCCCGGCTTTTTTTTTTTTTTTTTTTGGGTTGGAGTTTCACTCCGTCGCCCAGACTGGAGTGCCGTGGCACACTCATGGCCACCCCAGCATTGACCTGCTGGGCTCCGGTGATCCTTTTGCCTCAGCCTTCCAAGTAGCCGGAACTACAGGCATGTGCTATTGTATGCCTGGCTAATTTTTAAAAAAAATTTATTGTGGAGTTGAGGTCTCGCCAAGTTGCCAGGGCTGGTCTCAAACCCGCAGGCTCAGGCAGTCTACTTGCCTCAGCCTCCCAGAGAGCTGGGATTACAGGTTGAGCCACTGAGTCCAGCCTTTTTCCTGTTTTTAATTGGGTTGGTGGTGTTCTTATCATTAAATTTTAAGAGCTCTTTATATATTATGGATAATAGTCCTTAGTCTTTTTTGAGGCTTATTGTTATATCTTTGTTGTCAGGTAAGGAGATCTAATCTTTATTTCAGTATTTAAAACTGAACTCCCAGCCGGGCTCGGTGGCTCAGCCTGTAATCCCGCGCCTTTGGGAGGTTGAGGTGAGTGGATTGCCTGAGCCCGTGGGTTCGAGACCCGCCTGGGCAGAGAGACCTCATCTCTACAATAAATCAAAAAATTAGCTGGGCGTGGTAGCGCATGCCTGTAATTCCGGCTACTCGGAAGGCTGAGGCGGAAGGATCGCCGGAGCCCAGCAGGTTGAGGCTGCGGTGGCTGGGAGCGGCCACTGCACTCCAGTCTGGGCGACAGAGTGAGACTCCAACTCAAAAAAAAAAAACAAAAAACAAAACTGAACTCCCTCCAAAACAAACGTATTTCATCATTTTCATTTTGCCTCATCTTAGGTAATGGCATTTCATTCCTTGGGGTATCCTTAATTCTTCTCTTTCTCCTCCATCCACATCCAACCCATCAGCAAATCCTGCTGGCTGTACCTGCAAAATATATCCGGAATTCAACCAGTTTCCACCATCTTCCCTTCTTCTACCCTGTTCCCAGCCACCTTTATTTCTCTTCTGGGTTATTATTATTATTATTATTATTATTATTATTATTTTGAGTTGGAGTCTCACTCTGACGCCCAGGCTGAAGGCAGTGGCACACTCCCAGCCACCACAGCCTCTACTTGCTGGGCTCTGGCAATCCCTCCGCCTCAGCCTTCCAAATAACTGGGACTACAGGCAAGCGCTACCATGCCCGGGTAATTTTTTTTTTATTGTAGAGATGCGGTCTTGCCAAGTTGCCCAGGTGGGTCTCGAACCCAGGGCTCAGGCAATCCACTTACCTCAGCCTCCTAAAGGCGCGGGATTATAGGCTGAGCCACCGAGCCCGCCTCTCTTCTGGGTTATTGCAAGAGCTCTCCCTTCTACTCTCTCACTTCCTGTCCCTACCCCTTCCCCAGTGTTTCCTCAAATATAGCAGCCAGAGCAGTCCTGTTAGAACTTAAGCCAGACCTTGTTTCTACTCTGTGCAGAAGTTACCCCAGCTTACTTACAAAGCCATGTAAAACCCTCTGTGTTCTGACCTGCCATGACCTCTCTCTCTTCTTTTCCCTTCATTCTCCCTTTTGCTTACTTTATTCCAGCCACACTTGCCTCCTTGCTGTTCCTCACACATAGCAGACCTGCCTGGCACAGGGATTTTGCACAAGTTCTTGTTCCTTCTGTTTAGAATAATTTTCTTTCCCCAGGCTTGACTCTCTCCTTGTCTCCTTTAAGTCTTTGTTTGCATATCACCTTTTGCTCAGTGTGTAAGTTTAATTTTGAATCAGTTCCCCTCCCCTCCATTCCAAACACCAAATATAAAAAGAAAATGAAAGATGTAATTATGCTCTAGAACAAATAAATATACCTATAAAAAAAAACACACAAAGTAAAGATTGTATTGAAGCCACTGTCCTGCTGTGCTTTGAGTTTGAAAGTAGGCGGTGGTGCTAGGAGTTCTACTCTAGTGGGGAAGTGGGAACTAAAAGTAGCCCAAGTAGGGAGGGACTGGAGCCAGACCTGCTGCTTAAAAACAAGGTCTGGGCTGGGCTGCTTTAGCTATGAAAAGAGGCTAAAAACATCTGTCAGTTACTGCCCAGGTTAAAGCCTAGAGCAGTAGGAAGAAACACACAAAACCTAATAGCCCACTGTCTCATGACAGCCTCCCATGGAAGCTAGGAGGTAGGTGGGAGATGGCCTTGAGGTGTACCTCACAATTCTCCCTGCTCCAGGAGGATTATAGTTGTCTGCCAAGCCTCTCGTGAGCTGTAGTTCAAGCCTTTGTCTGTGTTGCCTCTGTGGATACATGCGAGGATCTTGTGGGTCAGCTGTTTCCCTCGCCCCTCTGGTCCATGGGCCCACAAACACTCAACTTCTACATCTTTTGACTGGAAGCATTTGGATCCTCCAATCTGACCTCTCACCTGTTAAATACCAAGGCTAGTGAGCTTCCTAGGAATAAACATCAAGTTTACCCAACTGGAAATAGAGATCTACATCAAGTATAGTTTTTATTTTAGTTTATTTTATATATACACACATACATTCACACATGGCCTTGCATTCACTTAGAAACGCAGTAAATATAGGTATCTTCTGTTGGTTACCTTGAAAATCAACTAAAACTGCTGGGAAAACATGTATATTATTCTGACACCTAAAAACTGAATAGTGGAGAATTCCGGGAACTTGTCCCCGACTCCCTGCAACCTAGCAGACACTTCACTCTCCGAGAACCCTAGAACGTTGGGGAATGGGAAATGGTAAAGCAAAGGATCTCAAAACTAAAACTTCAGAGGATGGACCCTCCCTCCCTTCCTTCCTCTTTTTAATAATCCTTCTCTGGTATCAAATGCTGGGCACTGTGCTAAACTTTCAAGGTGCCCTGTTGCTGACTAGTGTGGGTTTAGGGAGAGGCTTTAAAAGACACATAAGGACAGACCCAGCCTGGGTTATGACCTCCCCAGTCCACTCTTCTTTGAGCAGTAACTTTTATAAACAGACGTAATCAGGCATAGGTAGCTTAATGAGGTGAGAAATGGGCAAGGAACTGTCCTGGCTTGTGCTAATAATTCCTGATATATAGTGGCTGTCTCCAAGGAGCCCAAAGCACAGCTCAGACATTATCTCATTAATCCTCCCAAAACCCCCATGAGGTAGTCAGGTGGCAGGCATTCCCCCTTGCTCTCAGGATCAGAGAGAATGGGGCCCTTATGCGACTTGCCCAAGGTCATACTGGGTGGCAAAACCCAACATATAATTTATTGCTTTTAAAACGCTTGTGCCTTTGGTTTCCTCCACTCCCCCGCTATTAACAGGCTACACAGCAATATTTTAATCAGGTGATTTTTATCTAGTGTCCCTTCCTGAAGCACTCTTGGCTCTTTCCTTTGGTTTGGAAACTCACCAGGGCAATTACAGAGAAGCAGGGGATGGAATGAGAGGAATCTATAGCCTTTGGGTATAGCTAGGGATTCCTTAAAGAACCCATGTTGTCATCTCTCTCACTGGGGACTTTTGCCCACTCTGGATTCATCACTAGCATTCTGCTTATATGCATTCTTTGTGTTGGGTTTCTTGCTTGATTACATGGTCTTGGGCACCTCAAATGGGGGTAGTTCCAGTCCCACCCAAGTTCTCTTTCACTGTATCTCCTGTGAGGCTGCCATCATTTTCATTCCGTCCATGGTAGTATTGGGCCCCCTGGCTAGAGCTCTTTTTCCTTTTGGGTATGACATCCTAATCTACCCCTCTCCCATCTACTTTGTACTTGTAGTTGTTAAGTCCATTGACTCATGCCATCTCACTCAGATGGGGCTGTTGCCATTCCTGTTTTACAGATCAGGAAGCTGAACCTTGGGGGTAGAGAATAATTTCCTAGAATGGTAGAGTTCAGCTGTGTTCTTTTCCTCTCACCATGCCACTGATGATAGTCTTGCCCCACTATATTTTCTTCCCCTTTCCCTCCTTACCCTTTATTTGCATAATTCTTTAATAATGGCTTTATTGAGTTATAATTCACATACCATATAATTCACCTATATAAGAGTACAATTCAGTGGCTTTTTAGAATATTCAGAGTCATACAACTACCACCACAGTTCATTTAAGAACATTTTAATCATCTCAAAAGGAAACTCTGTACCTCTACCTCCCTAATCCTAAGCAACGACTAATTTGCTGTCTATAGATTTCCCTTTTCTGAACTTTCACAGGGAATCATATAAGATGTGGACTTTTGCAGCTGGCTTCTTTTATTCACCATATTTTCAAGGTTTATCCATGTTGTAGCATGTATCAGTACTCTGTTCTTTTTTATGACTGAATGATATTCCTTAGTGTGGATATACCATATTTTATGTTTCCATTAATCAGTTGATGGGCATTTGTACTGTTTCTACTCTGGTTATTATGAACAATGCTGCTGTGAAAATTCATGTACAAGTTTTTGTGGGCATAAGTTTTCATTTCTCCTGGGTGTATGCTTAGGAATGGAATTGCTAGGTCATGTGGTAACTCTGTGTCTAATTCTTTCAGGAGCTGCCAAGACTATTCCAAAGTGACTGCCTCATTCTGCATTGCCACCTGCAGCCTATGAGGGTTCTCATTTCTCTATATTCTGACCAACACTTGTTATTATCTTATCTTTTTTATTATAGCCATTCTAGTGGGTATGAAATGGTATTTAATTATGGTTTTGATTTGCATTTCCTTGATGGCTAGTTTGAGCATCTTTTAATGTGCATATTGACAATTGCATTTATTTTTTTGAGTCATGGTCTCACTGTTACCCAGCCTGGAGAGTAGTGGCACCATCACGGCTCACCGCTGCCTTGATCTCCTGGGCTGAGGCAGTCCTTCTGAGGACTGGGACTACAGGTATGTGCTACCACACCCAGCTAATTTTTTTATTTTTTATAGAGATGAGGTCTTGCTATGCTGCCCAGGCTGGTCTCCAACTCCTGGGCGCAAGCAATCCTCTTACCTCAGTCTCCCGAAGTGTGGGATTACAGGCATGAATCACCATGCCTGGAGGTATGCCCACTTTTAGTGGAATA
This sequence comes from Cephalopachus bancanus, assembly GCA_027257055.1. Taxonomy (NCBI): domain Eukaryota; kingdom Metazoa; phylum Chordata; class Mammalia; order Primates; family Tarsiidae; genus Cephalopachus; species Cephalopachus bancanus. The sequence continues at coordinate 557,073 of JAPVLO010000573.1, read as the reverse complement.
ATTTTGCTTTTTATGGAGTTGTAGAAGTTTTTTCTTTTTTTGAGTTGGAGTCTCACTTTGACACCCAGACTGGAGTGCAGTGGCCATTTCCGGCCAATGCAGCCTCGACCTGCTGGGCTTCAGCGATCCTTCCGCCTCAGCCTTCCGAGTAGCCGGAATTACAGGCATGTGCTACCACGCCCGGCTGATTTTTTGCTTTATTGTAGAGATGAGGTCTCACCAAGTTGCCCAGGCGGGTCTCGAACCCGCGGGCTCAGGCAATCCACTCACCTCAGCCTCCCAAAGGCACAGGATTACAGGCTGAGCCACTGAGCCCGGCTAGAAGTTCTTTCTATATTCTAGATGTAAGTTCCTCACCAGATATATGATTTACACATATTTTCTTTCATTCTGTGTGTTGGCTTTTCACTTTCTTGATGATGTCCTTTACAGCACAAAAATTTTTAATTTTGATGTTCATTTCATCTGTTATTTCTTTGATCGCTTATGCTTTTGATGTAACGTCTGTTGCCCCATTTTTATGTTACCAGGCGCTTGGGCTTTTGTATCTAATCCTCAGAAATATAAGCAGGATGGGCAGGATGAGAACTGCCCTTCAGATGAAGTTACATCACTCTCCTAGGGCCATACAGAAGTTAAATGGCCATGCTGGGATTCATCCCAGGCCATTGTGACTCAAAGCTCATGTTCATTATAACACAGCACAACTGTGGTTCCCTCATGTCAGCATAGAATGCTAGACTCTGCATTAAGCTGGACACTAAAATGTTAAGAATCTCTTTCTCAGAACAGTTGTTTGGTAAATGTTGGATTATTCTGTCCATTTTTGTTTCTGTTTTTCTAATTAAAGAGATTTTCCCCCCCAAAAAATGAACTTAGAATCTTGATTAAGAGATAATGAACCTGCCTCTCAAAAGCCTACCTTCCATTGCATTCAGAAAACTACTCAAGATTACAACAAATGTCGTCTATTACATCCCACTGAAGTCTTGGGCTTAAGCAGTTCTCCTGCCTTGGCCCCCCAGATTGCTGGGATTACAGGCGTGAGCCACCACACCAGGTTATAAATTTGCTCTGTGTATAACACAATTTAAAAGTAACAAATGGTAGTACTAGGTAGTAACGTGCATTGTCAAAAAAAAAAATACGTTCCTTTCCTACAACAAACATCATGGCCTCCAATTGACTGGTCCAGCAGGACGAGTAATCATTTGTCTTTGTTTATAACGAACTCTGACTTGTACTTTATAGTAATCATTGGAGGACTTATGCTTTCAGGCATCCGGTGAAAGGGTTATGTTTGTTTTTGTTTTTATTTTTTGGGTTTTGTTTTGTTTTGTTTTGTTTTTTGAGTTGGAGTCTCACTCTGTCACCCAGACTGGAGTGCAGTGGCCACTCCTGGCCACTGCAGCCTCGATCTGCTGGGCTCCGCAGATCCTTCCACCTCAGCCTTTCAAGTAGCTGGAACTACAGGCATGCGCTACTATGCCCAGCTAATTTTTGATTTATTGTAGAGATGAGGTCTCGCCAAGTTGCCCAGGCGGGTCTCGAACCTACGGGCTCAGGCAATCCACTCACCTTGGCCTCCAAAGCGCTGGGATTACAGGCTGAGCCACCAAGCCCGGCCTGTGTTTGTTTTTGTTTTGAGTGTTTTTGTTGCTGTTTTGTATATGTTGAAGAAAGGAAATGAGATTATGGTGTAACTTCATGTTCCTGTGCTTAGGTGGTCATCTTAAACAAGCTCAAAGTGTTAGACTAATTGGAGCTGTCATTGATTAAATAGTATTTATTGTTGATTCCATCTCATGTATCAGTATATAATAATACCTTTCTCTTGTGCTTTTCTTGCTGAATACCTGCAGGCCCCCCTTCTTGCCTTGGTAACTAGCATGTGTACACAATTCTGTATATGTATTCCAAATCATACAGAGAATTTTCTCTTGGGTTGCACTCAGCCCTGCTGGACCAGCTGATTGGAGGCTGTGATGTTCATTGTAGGAAAGGAACTCATCTCCTTGACAATGCACATTACTACCATTTGTTACTTTTAAATTGTGTTATATACAGAGCCAATTTATAGCCTGGTATGGTGGCTCATGCCTGTAATCCCAGCACTTTGTGAGGACAAGGCAGGAGGATTGCTTAAGCCCATGACTTCAAAGCCAGCCTAGGCAACATAGTGAGACCTCATCTCTACAAAAAAAAAAAAAAAAAATCAAAAAATTAGCTGGACGTGGTAACATGAGCCTGTTGTCCCAGCTATTCAGGAGGCTGAGGCAGAAGGATTGCCTGAGCCCAGAAAGTTGAGGCTGCAGTGAGCCATGATTGTGCCACTGTACTTCAACCTGGGCGACAGAGTGAGATGCTGATTCTACATAAATAAATAAAAATAAATAAATATAATTTTTTTAAAACCATGGATTTATAGGAAAAAGCTTCAAGTTTCAGTCACCTGCCCTGTCTGTGTGTGTGTGTGTGTGTGTGTGTGTGTGTGTGTATGAACTCTTTTCAACTGCTGATCGAACAATGTTACAGTAAAGGAGGACTCAGGTCTTAATTGCCTTTTATTGCCCAATATCTGGCCACAGGGTTAGTGCTCAGCAAATGTTGATTTCACTGAGTACTAGAATACAAAAAAACTTCTATGCTTATTCTTCAACCCATTGACTTCTTCTTCTTCTTCTTTTTTTTTTTTTTGAGTCGGAGTTTCACTCTGTCACCCAGGCTGGAGGGCAGTGACACGGCTCACAACCACTGCAGCCTCTACCTGCGGGACTCAGATGATCCTTCTGCCTCAACCTTCCAAGTAGCTGGAACTATAGCATGCGCCGTCACACCTGGCTAATTTTTCTTGATTTATTGTAGAGATGAGATCTTGCCAAGTTGCCCAGGCTGGTCTCGAAACCGTGGACTAAGGCAATCCTCTCACCTCGGCCTCCCAAAGTGCTGGGATTATAGGCACGAGCCACTGCGCCTGGCCTGACCCATTGACATTTTTTTTTTTTTTTTTTTGAGTTGGAGTCTCACTGTCGCCCAGACTGGAGTGCAGTGGCCGCACCCGGCCACCGCAGCCTCGACCTGCTGGGCTCCGGCGATCCTTCCGCCTCAGCCTTCTGAGTAGCTGGAATTACAGGCGCGCGCTACCACGCCCGGCTGATATATATATATATATATATTTTTTTTTTTTTTTTGATTTATTGTAGAGATGAGGTCTTGCTGCCCAGGCAGGTCTCGAACCCGCGGGCTCAGGCAGTCCACTCACCTCAGCCTCCCAAAGGCACGGGATTACAGGCTGAGCCACCGAGCCCGGCTCCCCATTGACTTTTTAAATACTTTGTTTCCTTTCAGTTTTTGTCCAGATGCAGAAATGATTTTTAAAATGTAGCTGTTTTGTACATTAACTTTTCTTAAAATGTCATATGTGCTTTTTATACTATGTTATTTTAATCATTATCATCTTATGGTTACATAATGTCTCATAAATTATGCATATTGTTTTGTTTGATTATATAGTGTTTGAGGGACTTTTTTTCTCCTAAGTTTTCTTGTTTTGAAGGAGGGCTGCTTGAAAATTTCATCATATAAAGTTACTTCTTTGTTTTAGGTTATTTTCTCAGGACCTATTCTAAAAATGAAGTTATAGGAAGAAGGACATAAGGAGCTTGGTCTTTATCACATAGCCAGACTGCTTCCCCCCAAGTTGAGCTGATTTGCAGGATGACTGGGATGCGTTTGCTACAATGGTGTTTGGAGGGTGGTTTACTTTGCTGATTTTGCTGTCGTATTAATCATCTACAAGGTGGATGGTGTTTCTGTTTTTTGGGTTTTTTTTTTTTTTTTACTATAAACGACTTATATATGTCCCTTAACTCTCTCATTTCATTCCTTTCTGTGTATCTTTGTTCTGTCCTGCTCATATGAAGACTTTTAAAAATTCATTTGTGCTTTCTGCTCCCTTTGTTGCTCTCTAGTTTGTTAATTGTCCTAAAGGAATTGCCTTAACTCATGTTGCCTCATCATTTTTAACAATAAATTAAGAATGGCCACACTGAGCCTTTTTCTATGTTGCCATCCCCATCCCAACAGAATGTATTTATTAATGATTCCTTTATACAGCCTTATGTTACTCCTAGTTTGTATCATATTAAGGTCTTAAAATGTTTTTATGTAGTTTTGGAATTTCTTTTCACTTGTTTTATTTTCTAGTTTCAGTCCAGCATCATGTAGTTTTAATATTTGTTGTTTTATAGTATTCCTTTTAGATATTGAAGAATGAGAGTTCCATGTTTAAGCATCTAATTCTTACCTTTTCATAAGAATGATCAAGTGTTTTTTATACACTTGCCTTACAAATTGAAGTAAAAACGTAGCAGTGAATTTCAGAGAACAATAATTGTCATCATGTGAGTACATGAATCACTTCAAGAATGAATTTAGAATTAATTTTGCTTAATGTTTTCAGGTTTCAGTCTGGTGGATAGTTTATTTATTTTTTTTGAGTTGGAGTCTCACTCTGTCACCCAGACTGGAGTGCAGTGGCCGCTCCCGGCCACCGCAACCTCGACCTGCTGGGCTCCGGCGATCCTTCCACCTCAGCCTTCCAAGTAGCCAGAATTACAGGCATGTGCTACCACGCCCAGCTGATTTTTTTGATTTATTGTAGAGATGAGGTCTTGCTGCCCAGGCGGGTCTCGAACCCGCGGGCTCAGGCAATCCACTCACCTCAGCCTCCCAAAGGCGCGGGATTATAGGCTGAGCCACCGAACCCGGCATTGTTGGATACTGTAAACAAAATTTAACTTATGAAGCATCTCCTTACCTTTTTGAAACTAGCAATAAAGTTCTAAGTGAAAGTTTGTAAAATCAGACATGAGATATGCATAGGAGCATATCTTAGTTTTAATGTAGTTATCTGACAAAGTGACTTTCCAGGGGATGGGAGATATTTAAGTGAGAAGGAGGATTTGAAATGCTTGCTGCTTCCCTTGGGTTCTGACAGATCATTTCTAGGTTGTTCATTTGGTACAGAGAAACCAAATAGGATCGAGGCTCTTCTTGGTTGTTCTCTAAAAGGTGACACCCACTGGGGGAGATTTCAACTGAGTGTTCTGAAAACCAGAGTACTCAGCAGAGAGGACTCTGCAGTTCTTAGGCAATTCCCAGTTGGAAGTCTGGCAAATAGCTGCAACAGCCAGCTCCTTTCCCCTTTTCTGTGTCTGGGGCAGTTTCTGCCCTCTTACAGTTGCCCCCATTGCTCGAACAAGGGGGAGGGCCAGGGGATTGTATTCAGGTTCTTCTGGGTTCTAGATCCAGAAAAAGACAGACTATTTGTTCAAAGAGCAGAAGAAGAGTTGACTGTTTCTTTGTACATAGAAGAGAAAGAAAAATTCTTTCAAGAGAAAAATAGGTGGGGTTGTCCTTTTTCCATTCCTTCAAATAAATTATAAATCTTGATTCCAGCCACCACACCTTTTAAGAAAAGGTCTGGGGCTATTTGATGTGAAACTCTATACTATACCACCACTTCACCCTGGCCAACAACAGTGAAAGGACAAAAGGAAGGAAGTTTCCCTTTTAAATCCCCAGGAATTTTTTTGATGAGATAATATTACAGAGTGAAATGTCTCGTCCTCTTATTAGTTTAGTGTTTGGCTCCTGTGTAACAGTAACCCACTTAGAAGCAGCCGGCTCTTTTGAAGTTATTTTAAACTCTCAGCCTAGTATAGAGATATTGTAACCTTGGATAAAAGCACCACCAGCCCTGGTTTCAGTTTTGCCCTTTCAGACATGTGGAAAGTGCACCAGTGTATCTCAAGGATTTTGTACTGAAAGCTTCTTAAAGAGCTGATCTTGTTTTCAAAGCTTGGTTTGGTGTACCATATTCAAAGGAACATAGTTCTTTCTTTCCAGACATTTAACCTTGTCTGACACAGTCTTTTGGCTTAGAAATTCCTTTAGCTTCTTTGTTCATTAACAAAACAGTGAAACCATAATAGTCAAACTTGTTGGGCTCTGAGAAACTTGAAGAAGGTCCATTTTCATATTTTAACATAGAACCAGTTGTTTGATACCTGGTACCAAAGGTGGTTAGGTATGTGCATTGCTTGTTGTTAGCATTTTGCTTTAGTAACTCTTTATTCAGGAATGCAAGTAAAATGCTCAGTGCCTCTTCTAGATGTTATGGGATCTCTCTATGTCTGGGAGAAAATGGGGATTCTCAAAACAATCACCCTGCTTGTGTGTCTCTCATCTATGCAACACCCAAATCCATGTCATATTCTGATGCCACGTGGGAGTTATTTTTGGTTGTTAGGATGGTGAAAGCTGTTGGTTTTTTCTCCACCATGTCTCTCTGAGTCATCTCTAGTCCAGGTTCTGGGTGACTTCCAGAATAGCCACCCTAGACAGAGTCTCCCTGCATAGGAGAGTGGGCGCTTGAATAGGCCTGATGAAATGCTTCCCTGCCTTTTCCAGTGAATAGGACTCAGAATCTGCTGGAATACTTAGAGGAAGGGACTCATCTGTACAGGGCATTTTTAAATCAAAGAATGCACACATCTGTTTACAAAAAGGCAAAGTGTATATCCTGGCTTATAATAAAAAAGAGCATTCCACTGTTCTGCCATACCATCCTTGATTGCTATTCTCAGTGCCAGTTATTTTCAGTTCTTTAGTGGTTTCTTCTGCTCTTTACCTCTATGAATATTTCTAAATTTCTGTAATTCAATTTCAAAATTCAAAATTGTTTTTTGACATCCTACTATGGTAAGATGAATAATTTGTTTCTTACTCCCCTCTCTCCTCCTCCCCCACTTCCCATCTTTCCAGTCTTTCAATATAGTCAATTACCACAATTATTGTTTAGATCAATGTTTACTTTATTATGGCTGTCAGTATTCTCAGCATGCCATGTAGGCTATACCCTGATTATGTCTTACCATTCTGGTGTAATTTTTTGGTTTTTAAATAGAGTTAATCATTGTCCTCTCTCCGTCCCCACATTACTTTTAATTTTCTATAATTATCACATTTTATCTTCTTGTTCAGAACTGTGAAACTCTTCTCAGTACCATCAAACCCATTGGGTAATGATTCAGGTTTTTGTTGTTTGGTTTGTTGGTTCTCCTACAGCCCCATACTTCTGGTCCTTTTTGGACTGGTTGCTCAGCAAGCTGGTTGCACAGCCATCATGCAGGGGTTTTCCTTTCTTTCTCTTCTCTATTGGAGACCCTGTGCTTGGATCTCATGCCTACCTCTTCCTTGGCTTATTCCTTTGTTTTGTTGTTGTTGACAGCAGCTTCTGAGATCAGACTTTTGCTTTTTGGGAGGACATCCTCTACTTTCTTTCCCCTTCCACTGCCCTTTCATGGTGTTGCCACCTGCTTACCTGAGTGAAGGGTAGCAATGTTGTGTTTTCAGTGTGTAGAAAGCGTTAGCCACCTCTGTGTGCTTAGGCTGCACAGCAAGGCCAAAGAGGACAGTGTTTGCTCCTCTACTCTTGCGAGTAGATCTTTTTTTGTCCTGGGAATGTCTTTGATGACTTGGTAATCAACTAACTTTAAGAGCCAGGTCTTTTAAAGTTCACGTAGCAAGTTGATTAAATCTTGACCTCACCCCAACCCCCCAAAGTGGCTCACCAAAACAAAGCAAGAGGCATGACAGCAGGCCTACCTCTAGGCCAGAGGTCAACTATGCGGCCAGCAGTCATTTATCGAGTACCTGTTGGGTGCAAGGCTCTAAGTAGAGTGAAGTGGGAACTGTGAATAAGACTTGTCTTTCTAGAAGCAGGTGCCCACTGTAGAGGCGAGGCTGAAGGAACTGTGGTAAGCACTGTACAAGGCATTTGAAAACAAAGTGGTGGAGGCAATTTAGCTGAATGTGTGTATTCAAGAAAGCTCCTCAGAAGGTAAGACAAAATGCAAATGAACATAGCAAAACTAGAGATAATGAAGGAGAGGGCTCTCCCATTGACTAAACATCTACTGTCTTATTATGTTTCTGTATTTTATCTTGTTTAATCCTAAGTACCCCCTTTGAGGCAGATGTTGTTGTCCCCATTTTACAGATGAGAAAATCGAGATTTATAGAAATTAAATCATCCACCCAGGTGATGTGTCTCATAAGAGGCAGGAGTGAGATTGAGACACAAGATTGCATGATTCCAAAGCACTCATTCCTTCTATCCCCAGGCAACCCTTGGAACAAAATAAGGAGTGAGAGGGTAAGAGCCACAGCTTCATGGTAATGTCAAGCTTATGATAAAGGACTAACTTTCCTTCATTCAACTTAAGCAAGATGTTGATCATCCCAAAATTATTGCACAAAGACCAAAAGTAGCACGAGACCTAAGTTTTAACATAGGGCATATTTTCTTTTATATCCTTATACTTTAATTGTAGCTTATTAATTATTTGCCTCAGGTTCTTTTGTGCATCTGTCCCAGGAATTTTGCTTGTCTTCTCATTGCAGGCCGTCCTCTCCTTTCTTCAGTGTTCTCTCTTCAGTGGAATCTTTGTCAATTTCCAGTCTAGGTTTCCAAGTCTATTTGATTTTTTTTTTTTAATGTTCTTATTAATAGTTCTTTCTGATGCCCCTGAGTTCTTACACATAATTCATCCATTTTTAACTTTCTTAGAAATAGTAAGGCAGACACTTTAATTTCAAACATTTGATTTAGGTAAACTCTACCCATCCAAACATTTTAAGAAAATAAACTCAGAAGTGCCTATAATTTGTAAACACTTATATACTACATTGATTTCAAAGTTAACATGCTTCATTATCAAACACTGAAGTATCCTAAGATTAATTTTGATTGATTTAGCATTCAGAAGCACATATAGGTCTCATATGTAGTCACTGCTGTATGTTACTGGCTAGTGTTGGCATGTGTGAATAACAAGCTGGGTTTTACCTGACAATTGTCTGGAGCAATGGTGTGGAAACTTTGGGAGAATATATGAATTTCATATGGAAAAGGTTTTTATTTTCTAGATGGTTATTATCCAGGAAAAGAGCTTGGGAATCTTTTTAAATTATGGGCTAATGTTTTGTAGAAGATAGTAGAAATAAAGGTTTCATTAGGGTTTTATCTTGAAAATAAAAGTTAAAATAGTGATTTATTTTTTAATTTAATAGTTTAAATTGTAATTGCAGTCTTGTACTGGTTTTTTAGAATAAACAAAAAGTGAATCTCATGTGGACAGTGTTGGGATATTTTCAGCAAAATTGTATAGAATTTAGATGTAGTATCCTTTGCTTATTTTTGACTTCAACAATGTTATCATCAAGGGTTGTTTTCCAAGTGAGAGGACTCTCACTTTTTCCAAAATTCTCTCTTAATCCTTCAACTGTTCTCTCTTAATTCTTTGATTGTTCTCTCTGGAAGCTCCTGTGCATATTTCTTCTTTAATCCTTAACTAGATTGTTTGCTATTGGCTTTGAGTGGAATTCAATTGTTGACTAATATGACTTTCGTTGACTCCATTAAATTCTGCCAACTGCTGAATTGGTTACTGATTTGCAGTTCTAGTTTGCAACTTATTTACATAGTCTAGTCACTAGATCATTTGATATTCCAACAATTAGCAGGAGTTTAGTAGGGATTAGATGAGATTAAAATGCATATTCATAGTAACATAGTAACATAGTAGATACTCAATTAATGGAAGAGTCCTCTCCTTCACTTCCCCCAGACTTGGCACATTCATTTGTATTTTTATGCCTTCAGAGAATCCTTTGGGACAGGTCAATTCATTAATACATATTTTCATATTCATAACTTGGAGCCCTTGGGAAAAGAGAACACCGGGATGTGGCAGTCATTTTCAGAAGCTGGTTTCTGTCACTAGGGATGAGCTGACAGAATCATACGACATGATATTCAGTAGATGGGTAGAAGAGGCCAGTTACAATTGAGAGACGTAGTAGCTAAGATTGAATTCACAAGCTTGGGTCCCTGGAAATATAAACTGGAATGAGGAGCTCAGGAGAGAAAGAACTCAAGGTCGAGGTAGGAGGGTGACAAGGATAATGAGGTCGATTTTCTGTTCCCTGAGATGTGATTTTGGTGGCTTCTTAATCCTCCACAGGAAGATAAATAACCCTCGCTAACTGATTTCACCCGCTGGCACTTTAGAAAAATTTCTTTTGGTTTTTAAGGCTTTGATCACTGTTCAGAAGTCAACACCCTTGACAGGGTTGATGTGTTGAACTACTAACGGTCACCTCAGTGTCAGTGGAAGATTTGATCGGGAACTTTGGAGTAGAGAGAGAGAGAGAGAGTATGACTGCTGAGAGGGGAGACAGGGCACAGCATGAAGTGCAACTCATGGTGCTAGCCTGACAGACCTGAGGGACCCTTGGGTGTGTTTGAGACTTACATAGTTTAGATTTCTGCATGCTTAGGGATGCTCTCAACTTGCCTTTTCTGTGGCTGTGTGTCCTGCCCCTCCCCAGCATAAGCCCCCAGACTCTGGTCAGGCCCGCTTTCTCCTCACTGTGTCTGGTGGATCAGGCCTCAACTTCAGCTTCCGCTTTTGCTGCTCTTGGTTCCCATTCCTGATCCTCTCCTCCCTCCCAGGCCTCACCTTCTCTCCAGTTGCCCTCTACTTTCCTCCATCTCTTTCACCATAGCCTTGGCTCTTTGTGCCATGGGTGTGCAGCGTTTGTGACCTTTAGCTTTGCCTTGTGTCATGTTTACCAGTAGGTTTGTTCTCTAATGTGCTTGTATGTGTTCTCCCTAATTTAGTTCTCTCAAAGTGTGTCCTGTGAAACGGTGTGAGCAGATGAAATGCAAAATGGCTTATAATCAAAGGGTAGGAAGTGGTGGTTTTAGCAAAATTTAAAAACCTTTTGTTTTTTAAACCATAGGCTTCTGCAAAGCTTTAATTTATAAGTGCTTTTGATCCTGACTCCTATAAAGTGTTTCCCAGTGTTATTTACTTGTGCATGAACCTGTTTTCATCTTGTTGGGTTAGTGTTCTGGAGGACAGTTTCCAGAAGGGCTGCTGTAATTGGCTTAAGCTCTGAAAGGGTAGAAATCACATCATCCTCCACTGTGGAGCCCAGAGTAAATTCTTAGGACAGTTGTTTGGTGTTTGAAGAACTTCTTATTGTGGTACAATTTATATAAAATTCACCATTTCAATCATTTTAAAGCATGTAATTCAGTGGCATTTAATATGTTCACAATGTTGTGCAACTATCCACCTAGTTCCAGAACATTTTCATCACTGGAAAGGAAGCCCTGTACCGATTAAGCAGTCACTCCCTGGACCCTGGCAAAAACTACTAGTCTGCTTTCTGTCTCTATGAATTTGCCTATTCTAGGCATTTTATATGCATGGAATCATATAATATGTGGTGTTGTGTGCCTGGTTTCTTTCTTTAGTGAAGTTTTGATACAGATGCAAGGTCTTAGACCTGGGATGATGTCTCTGCTCCCCCAAAGAAACCCTTTATCATTAGCCAAACCCCATAAATGTACAACTAAAAAAAAGCAGTCATTCATCTGGAAGCCCCTTCAAGTCATGTGGCCAGGTTAAAAATACCATGCATTACTGTAGAAAAAGGTGAGGAGTGTGGTTGCTGTTACCATCGTTTGACCTGGGACTTCAGGAAGCTGGCTTGAGCTGTGCTGTTTGAGCTGAGCCTCAAACCCTTTCCTGGGTCATAGGTGACAGAGCTGTTGGCACAACTGGCTTATCATCCTTGCTCACCCCCTTTCTAGTCGGAAGGCTCAACATTTCAGGCTACTCATTTAATAACTGTAGAACATTTTGGAATGAACTGAGTCCTGTAGGGGCATCCTAAAGGGAAGGTTGCACTGTCTACTGTGCTGCAGAACCCTCACTAGTCCTTCAGGCAAACTCTTTGAGTCTGGGGGTTCACACAAAAATTAGGTGTCCGTCTCCTGACAGCCTACTGCAGCACCCTGTGCTCAGCACTGATGACTGTTCACCTGCCTTGTGGGCTTGTGTAACCCCTTCCTCATGGGCTGCACCCTCTGCCCTCCACTTGTTGATGTCTCTTGAATCTAGGCATACCACTGCCCAAAGGAGTGTTACCTTTCTGCCTGAAATAACTGCTTTCAGTGTGCCATCTTCTGCCTAAGAACCTGTGATACTATCTGTCTTGGTGTCCAAACTCCATTCCAGTTTTGTTTTGTTTGAGACAGGGTCTCACTCTTTCGCCCAGACTGGAGTGCAATGGCAAGATCATGGCTCACCGAAGCCCCCACCTCCTGGGCTCCCAAGTAGGAGGAACTATAGATGTGTTGTCCACACTGGTCTCAAACTCCTGGGTTCAAGTGATTCTCCTGCCTTGGCCTCCCAATGTGCTGGGATTATGACATGAGTCACCATGCCTGGCCCATTCTATTTTTTGAGCACTTCTTTCCTTCTCAGTGTAGACCATGACCCTTCCTATTGATCAGACTAGTCATGTTCTTCTTCCCATTCCACATCACCTCTTAGTAACTTCTCCCTGGGCTTGAAACAACTGACCATCCTCTCTTCTTTTGCCTTGATCAGTATGACTCTTCCTTTGAAGCTCACTTGTGGCTTAGCAGCTGCATAAAGCCTCCCAAACATTCTAGCAACTCATTTTTTTTTTTTTTTGAGTCAGAGTCTCACTCTGCCACCCAGGCTGGAGTGTAGTGGCACGATCAACAGCTCACCACAGCTTCGACCTCCTGAGTCGCTGGGACTACAGATGCACGCTGCCGTGCTCAACTAATTTTTTGATTTTTTTTAGTAGAGATGAGGTCTCTTTATGTTGCCCAGGCTGGTCTCGAATTCTTGGGCTCAAGCAATTCTTCCACCCTCAGCCAGCCAAAGTGCTGGGATTACAATTGTGAGCCACTGCTCCTGGCCAATTCTAACCACTCTTGCTGCCCGCACTAAACTCATATCGTATTTGAAATCCACAGGATTTTGGAGCTGGAGATATTTTTCCCTAAAGACTTTATCTCTTAGTCTTTCCCCCCCAAATGGTCAGCTTTGAGAGGAAGGGATAATAAAGTAAGCAGGTGGAGTGGGAAGGCAGCAGACTGTGACTTAGGTCACCTCTGGATGAACCACTCACTGGCTGTGTTGTCTTGGAAAAGCCACTTGCCTTGAATTTCTTTTCTGACTTGTAAAGCAGGTAGGTGAGTATATTAGTTTTCTATTTGCTGCTATACCAAGTTTCTACAAACTTAGTGGCCTAAAGCAACACAGATTTATTCTCTTACAGTCTTAGAGTTCAGAAATTCAAAGTGAGTTTGCATAGCTACATTCCTTCTGGAAGCAATTCTTCTGGAAGAATCCATTTTCTAATTTTTGCCTGGTTCTAGAGGCCACCTGTATTTCTTGGTTAATGGTCTCTTTCTCCATCTTCAAAGCAAATCACCTTAACCTCTGCTTCTGTCATCACATATCTTCTTTGTGTCTCTGATGCATCTCTTTTTCTCTTATGAGGGCCCTCTGGGCCTGTCTGGATAATTCAAGGAATCTCCCTATCTCAAGCTTAATCACATCTGCAAAGTCTGTTTTGCTGTGTAATGTAATTTGTACACTGGTTCTGGAGATTAGGACATAGATGTCTTGGGGGCCAAATCTTGTCTACAGTGAATTCTTGGGTTTACTGTGTTTCTAACCTGCCATGCCTCTAAAAACATATTTCTTCCACTTATTTAAGAGCTTAGCACACACAGTTCTAGGCTTATCAACTTGTTGATAAGTTATGTTTATCTGTGAGGATTTCCTCTTCTCAGATTGTTATTAGGGATTCTACAGCCTGGTATAACTCGATGCTAGAACCGTGAGCATAAACCTTGGAATTATTCTGGTCTGACTACATTTTTACACACAAAAACTTCACGATGCTCCTTTACCCTTCTTTTCAAAATGTGCAAAGCACAATATCAAAGACCTCAGAGAATTTCATCTGTTTCCCAGTAACCAAGGATAGCCTTTAAACAGCCTATTACTGGTGATTCTGCCATATTTCTAGTAGTCTCTCTACAAAGTCTTGGATGTGTTTCCACATGCTCTTGTGTAAGTTGAAATAGAAGTGTCTTTAAGGTCTAGAAGCCAGTCTTACACACTAATCTACCTAATCTTATCTATAATTGCTACTTTATGTTACATTTATGTTATTTCACAGCAATTTGGATTTGCATTTTTAAGAAAATTATGCTATTTTCTTTTTCTGTATCCTGTTGGGTGGTTTCCACATTGGATGACCATCACTTATTTACAAAGCAGTGAAAAGGCATTCATAAAATGTAATTATAATGACTCTATTGGGTTCTCCCAATGCTCAGCTCATTGTGCTAAAATAGAATCCTCATGTGTTGGAAAACTGGCCTTCCGGTAAAATCTTAAGATTTGAGACTACTTTTGACTGTAGTATCTGAGAAATACACAGTGTGAGTCAAGCACATTTGTAGCCTGCCTATTGAAGTTTTCTTTCCATTTTGTCTCCTAGATGCACCCACTGGGACTGTGTAATAACAATGATGAAGAAGATTTGTATGAATATGGCTGGGTAGGAGTGGTAAAGCTGGAACAGCCAGAATTGGACCCGAAACCATGTCTCACTGTCCTGGGCAAGGTAAGCATCAGGCCTTTCGAATCACTGCAGTTTTGGTTGTTGCTTTTCACTCTTGCATTTCCTCAATACCCTAGATAGTTGGTTACGGCAAAGAGCCTTTCTGGCACAGTACTCCTTCCTGGCTGAAGTTGATTGCATTGGGGACTGAGACATGTCTTGAAGCAACCCGCCAGTGTTTATAAGCCTGGACTTAGAGTTGGCTTTGCCTCTTGTCCACTGTGGCCTTGGGCAAGTTGCTTACCCTCAAGGGGTCCCAGTTTCTTGTCTGTGACATGGGTTGATAATAGAGATTCATAGTACTTTATCTTATAACTTTGGAGCCAGATGTTTCAGAATTCTGAGATTTGGGGAGTTTAGAAAGGTATTAAGGTGTATATATTTAATATTAAGTGACCTCCAGGGGTTCTGGGGCAGCACTCCATAATCAAGCACATTCATATTTATATATCAAACCATATGGATGTTCACATTAAGTAGGATAACTGTAAATAGCCTGTGCTAGTTCAGGGCAGCTTTGCCTCCAGATGAGTTCAGTTCCATTAAGTTTTACTGCCAAGTAAGATATGGTAAAACTTTTGGGTTTTAGAGCTTTTTTGGTTTCAGATTGGCAGATAGCAGTTATGGTCCTGTGTTAGAACTTACCTCATGTAGGTGGTTAGGAGGTGAGAGAAGATGCAAATCTCTCACACAAAGGTCAGCCCTCAAAAACATTTACTGCCATTGGCTGCCACCACTCTGTTTAGAAGTACTAAAAAAGACTTTTTAGCCAAGAAGTCAGCATTACTTTGAGTGCAGTGTAAGATAAAAATAAATTTACTTTAGAAAGCTATCTGCCAACGGCCTTAAAATATGACAGTTAACAAACTGTTTTAAACTGGATCATTTTGTTACAGAAGGATTCAGAGAAAGTTATTCAAATTTTGTTCGGAAGAAAGGTGGTATCTCCTAAAGATGGTGCTATTACCTGGATATTTTTTTGCATCCTTAAAAGCTGTGATTCTAGGTACTATGGGGAGACAGCTGTGTAAAAAGCCATCCTGGATCCTGATCCCTTGAGACTCTCTTGGGAAATCCAGGCAAGAGAAGACGTGTTTTTGATGCCAGGTACTAGAGAAGGGAGCCTTCCCAGACTTGAAGTTGCCCACCAGTATCTCCTGAAAGACCTTTGTCTCCAGGAACTCACGGGTCTATTCTGTTTGTCATTTTGGTGTCCCTCTTGTCTTCTGAGTAGCTTTATGCCACTTGTCAAGTACTTGTGCCCTTTCATTGGAAAAAAATAACCCACAGGAATTATTACTTGTTTGGTTTACAGTTTGAAAAGTTAAAAAAAAAAAAGAAAAGTTGAATCAGGGTGTTTTAGGTGAGTCAGGCCCTGATACTTCATCGTTTAAATAGTTGGCCAGAACTGCTTATAGTGGTAGCAGAGCAACGACCCCCTTGAGACTACTTTAGTGTTTTCCTAGGAGAAATGCCAGTTACATCTATAAGGTAGGAACAGTGCTTTCCTTGTAGGTATTACACTCCTAATAGAATATTTTCTCCTATACTTACACTGCTGCCATGTGGGGCTTGGCTCTTTGGCTTAATTTGCTTTGCTCTGGTCTAGTGGGGCTCCATCTTTGTGTTGCTTGTGTCTATAAATGGGTTGGAACAGAGATCACAGGGTCACCCTATAGTTCTCCCATGGTTTAGTGATGAGGGCACTTGTTGAAGTCACTCAGAGAACCCAACTATTTCCTCCTCCGCCTGGAACAACCATGTAGTGGTTTTACTTGGAGAGTTTTGTATGGTTTGGCCTGGTGGCCTGTGAAGCCAGGGGAATAAAAATCATAGTCATATATTGAATCATTAAGTACTTATTGAGTTTATTCATTCACCAAATATTTATTGAATTCAGGGGCCCAGAAGCTAAGCATGTGGTTCTACCTGCTTGCAAGCAGCAACTCTATATTTCTAGGAAAGGCTGCATGGTGGCAGGCAACATTTGCATGTGGGTAGTTACTGCAGTTTGGCTTAGTTTACACCTGAATAAAATCATTAACAAAAAACTTGGGCCAAAGGAAGACAGTTCCACATTTGTTTAAAACCTGGGCTGATATAGGATATAAGAGGTGCAATGAGTCAAGCCTGTGTCTGTCTGTTGTGTCTCTCTCTCTCTCTCTCTCTCTCTCTCTCTCTCACACACACACATCATCTTCTTGTTTGTTTGTTTGTTTGTTTTGAGCTGGAATCTCACTCCGTTGCCCAGGCTGGAGTACGGTGGCACACTCACAGCCACCCTAGCAACAACCTGCTGGGCTCCGGCAATCCTTCCGCCTTATCCTTCCCCGTAGCTGGAACTACAGGCATGCAGTATCATGCCCAGCTAATTTTTGATTTATTGTAGAGACGAGGGTCTCACCGAGTTGCCCAGGCTGGTCTTGAACCCGCAGGCTCAGGCAGTCCACTTGCCTTGGCCTCCCAAAGTGCTGGGATTACAGGCTGAGCCACAGGCCTCACATCTTCTTAAAGTGTGGCTGTTCTCAACCTTGATTTCATTAACTTTGTTGTGTTTTCTTTTTTTCTGAGCCCCTACAAGCTTGTAGCAAAAGACTCTAGAGTAAAGGAAGGCAAAGTGATTTGCAGGGGCAGCTCACTCCCCTGCAGACAGCATGATTTTTCATCCATTTCTTGGCTCTTGACTGTGGCAAGAAGGGGTGGGCAGTGAAGAGAGGCACAGAAGGCATAGGAGGAAACTGCAGCTTCCAGCATGGGGGCGGCGGGGAATCCTTTGGGTGGAAGTTGAGACTTGTTGAAAACCTCAGAAGGGAGGACTCTGTCAGCAGCAACCATGTCAGGCTTTCGGAAATACCTGTGGGAGAATTGGGGCACCCATCTCCTTCCCCAGTGCCTATCCTCATCACCCACCCGCCCACGGAAAATGCCACAAGGCGAACTCTTGAAATAAGAGAGGAATATCCTGAACTAAAAAACATAAATGCCTCTCTAGGAGTTCACATAAAGTTTCATTTTAAAAGCAAAAGACATAAACTCATCACCTTAGTTTATTACTGAGTGCTTTTGAACTCCTCAGAAAAGAATACCATAAACATATGAGAAAAATGACTTATGATCCTCTCCTTATCTTTCCGATTCTGTAGGAGGAGGTGCAGACAGTAGGATCAGCTAGGGAAGCAGAATTGAGGTGAGGGCAAGCCCCAACCGGAAAGTCCTAGGCCAGGGCTCCAGGCCACACCCTGCCTCAGAC
This sequence comes from Cephalopachus bancanus, assembly GCA_027257055.1. NCBI lineage: Eukaryota > Metazoa > Chordata > Mammalia > Primates > Tarsiidae > Cephalopachus > Cephalopachus bancanus. Next base: position 539,228 of record JAPVLO010000573.1, on the reverse strand, counting down.
CAGGCATGGGCACATCTCTTCAGCTTTCTGGGCCTTTCTTTTTCACTTGATGTGAAGAGGCCATTCTGGGTTTCTTGCCTTTCTAATATTTTGAGCTTATGTATCACATTTAAAATCTTTCCTTGATATTCTAGTTTGGAGAGATTCTAGTTACAGCATTGAAAGACTTTGTCATCTGTGACAGTTTGTTCCAGGAAATTAAAATAGAATAAAATTTACATTTCTTAGCAGCTTACTATCTAAAGTAAGGATCTTTAAAAAATCCCAAAAGTGCAGGAATCTATGTTTATGCCCTAAGTATTTTGTTTTATTTTATTTTAAATTTTTTAATTTTAAAGATGTAGGGTACAATTCGGGGTTAGGTATACAACCATTGATTATGTAAGTGCCCTTGTTGATAAGGTGTGCCCCTCCCACCCCTAGCAGTTTCCCTTAACTGCCAATCCCACCCCTGCTTCCCTGGCAATTTCCCACTATTGTCAATCCCTTTCTTACAGTATTAATGATAATTGTTCAAGGTCTGCTTATGAGAGAGAACATATGGTACTCTGTCTTTGTTTCTGTGATAGATCATTGAGTATGATTGCCTCTAAATCCATCCAAGTTGCTGCAAAGTCCATATGTTTGTCTTTCTTTATGGCTGTATAATATTCAATTGTATATATGTACCACATTTTTTTTTATCCAGTCCAGCTTCGATGGGCAGTATTGGTTGGTTCCATGTTTTTGCTATTGTGAACAGAGCTGCACAAACATTCAGGTACAGGTATCTTTTCTGTAGAATGATTTGAGTTCCTCCGGGTATATTCCCAATAGGGGAATTGCTGGGTCATATGGAAGTTCAATTTCTAGTTCTTTCAGAAATCTCTACACTGTCGTCCAGAGAGGTTGCACTAGTTTGCATTCCCACCAACAGTGTAGCGTTCCCTTTCCTCCTCATCCTCGCAGGCATCTGTTGTTGTTTGTTTTATTAATGATGCCCATTCTTACTGTGCCCTGGGTATTTTAACCCTTCAATTCAATCAGTCTTTATTAAGCATCTTTTGGAGCTGCTAAGAATTCCAAAGGTTGACTTTAATAACTTCAGTTCCAATGACCTGTCAGTCTTGTGGAGGAGAGTCTTATGGCAAGGAACACACGAGATGTACTGGAGTTTCTAGCAAAGCCCACTTGGTCCTGATTCCATAACCTCGTTGATGGTCATGGCCTTGGCCTCTCCAGTGCTTGAGAGGATAGTATGAGGACTTTAATAAAAAGACAAGAAAGGCAGAGAACTTAATATCAGAGAGACAAGGATAGCCTTGACTGACTGACCTCAGAAAGGGGATTTCATTTCTCAGTGCTTTTCTCCTCTGTGCATCTGGGCTGATGTTGCCTTTGTCATTGTTATGGAGGGTCTGCAAGATATTTGTGGCATACTTAGCACAGAGCCTGGCACATGGTAAATGCCAGATGAACACATAAAAGCTGCCATTGTGTGTTGGGTGCTCAGCAAGTGCTGAGAGCTTTACATGCAGTATCTTCTTTCGTCATCAGACTAACTCTGATATCCCATCCAGATTCCCACTTTACATTGAGCAAATCCAGTGCTAGCGAGAGAGAATCTCTGCATAACCCAGATCGAATGGCTCACTGGAACCAAGATCGAATGGCTCACTGGAACCAAGATCTACAGAAAGACTGTTCGGCTTCATCAATGTGGATTTCCTCCTTTTGTCTTCTCTGGTTTCTCTAGATAAAGATCGGATGCTTTTCAGTAGTCACAGATTTGGTTAAGACTTAGTTCCACATAATAGAAACCTAGCTCAAGGTCTGTTAAACAGAAAGGGGAGTTTGCTCTGAGGATACTGGACTGTGTCATTGAACCCATGACAAGGGTGTCACTGCCCTTTGAAAACAGCTGACTCCGGGACTGGGATGCCAGTGGCTCCCTTCTCAAGCTATCTCTATCTATGCATCTGTTTTATTCTCTCACCCCCACTTGGTAGGACACAGAGCCCCCCAGTATCCCTGGACCTGACATTCTTGGTTTTGAATCGAAAATAGTCCAGAACAGGGATTCATTGACCCACCTTGGATTGGGTGCTCGTCTTTAGGCTGGTTAGCTATGAGAATTCTGCTAAGAATTCTAAGAATTCCAAAGGTTGACTTTAATAACTTCAGCTCCAGTGACCTCTCAGCCTTGTGGAGGAAAGTCTTATGGCAAGGAACACATGTGATGTACTGGAGTTTCTAGCAAAGCCCACCTGGTCCTGATTCCATAACCTGGTTGATGGGCATAACCTTGGCTCTCTCCAGTGCTTGAGAGGATAGTATGAGGACGGGGCTGGGAGCATACTAGAACATAGCTTCTCCTGCCCTGCCAAAGGTGGTAGGCAGGAGGAAGATATTCTCCAGAAGAGAGCTGGTGGTGGTACTGCTGGGCTGCCATCCTTTAAGCAGGTCTCTGCAGTCAGCACGTTATACATGCGATCACAAGCTAGTGGGTGATATTCTCACTTTATCCTGAGTCATCTAAAGAGGGTCCAGTTGGAAGGAACTCTTGGTTCATGTGTACTCTGTAGAATCAGATCCTCTTCTTGCCCAAACAGAGACTAATTGTAGGGAATGAAAAGTGAGTCTTCATGGACTGGAGGTGTCGGGCGGGTTTTACAGAGAGGAGCTGGGCTGTGCAAGACAGAGGCATGGGAGACGTGAGACAGGGTAAGGCAAAGGCAGGGCAGGGCAGAAAAGAATAGAGCAAGATGTTCCCCAAAGGTCACTGAACGATGCTGGGGAAGGAAGAGGCTTTCAGGTTAAGGAGTTGGGTCTTCATTCTCTAGGTAGCTGGGAGCCTCTGAGGTTTCTGATAGAAAGGCAGGTGTCATAGGATTTGTGTTCTGGGAATGTTCATTTGGCAGTGGTATCTAGGCAGAGGGGAAGATCAGGTTACTTTTTGCTGCTGGATGTTTTGGGTAACTGAGTGGACTACAGGCATCAGTTCTTTTCAATGCTTTCATAAGACTCAAGCCAGTGACGTTACTGAGGACACCTCATGTTTACCTTCCCTCCTTTCTCTGAACATTTAGGGAAATGTGAAATGTAGAAGCATGTCCAACAGCATGGCAAGGTGGAGAACAGTTTGTTATGTTGTGAGACAGAAGAGCTGTTTTGTAATCCTGGCTCTCCTAATAAGCAGTGAGAAACCAAGGTATGAGGGGTGGACAGAGAATTGAACCCATCCATTCAGCCCAGCAATCCACAGCAAGCCTTCAGAGGAAGGCTTCTTTGCAAAGAGCAAATAAAAACTCTGGTAACCAAAATGATCACAAGTCAGAGAACAGAGACAAAGGAAACTTTACTTTTTCAGGATGGTTGAGGGAGAAGGGGTAAGTAATAGTTAAGACTTGGGTTTAGACATCAAACTAACCTGGGTTTAAACCTCATTTCCAACCATGCTAAACTCTGAACTCCGGATCACTTTAAGCCCTTCTCATGTTTCCATCTCCTTAAATGGAAATGAGACCTAAAGGATATAATGCATGCCAAGAGTTGATCACAGTTCCTGGCACAACCGAATACACTAAACAAAGTAGTGACTCTTACTGTCCATCTTCTCTTCCTTTTTCTCTCCCTCCTTTATTATCCTTTGGTTCCTTTAAGTACTCAATGTCATATTACTTAAGGAGTCTGGTCTATAGAGACAGAAAGTAGAATGGTGGCTTTCAGGGACAGGTGGTGTTGTTTAATGGGTATGGAGCTTCAGTTTGGGAAGATGAAAAACTTCTGGAGAATGAATGGTAGTCATGGTTGGACAACAGTGTCATTGTACTTAATGCCACTGAACTGTGCACTTAAAAATGATTAAAATGGCTAATTTCATGTTATATATGTTTTACTATAGTTTTTTTAAAACTAGTGTTACTTAAATTATTTTACAATATATGAGAGTTTGATGTCAGTGGGCATGAAAAAGCAAACATGTTTTTCCTATAGATGACTGATATTATTGAGTTCTGGTAGAAAACAAACCCTTTGTCCCATAAGAAATGTCGTGTACAGTGAGGACAGAGACCAAATATGTCGTTGCACATCAGGCTACTCCTGGGGAAGTTTCCTACTTATCTTTCAAAGAACAACTTCCAAAATAGAGAATTTGGGTAAAGAAAACAGACATTTTTTTTTTTTGTTTCCATATAGTGGACAGAGGACAGGAAAATGAAATGAATTGAAATCTAAACATGTTTGAAGCTGGTGCAGTGGCTTATTCCTGTAATCTTAGCTATTGGGGAGGCAAAGGCAGGACGGTTACTTGAACCCAGGAGTTTGAGGCTGTAGTGAGCTGTGATCACACCATTGCTCTCCAGCTTGGGTGACAGAGAGAGACCCTATCTATTAAAAACACATACAAGCCAGGGTCGGTGGCTCAGCCTGTAATCCCGCGCCTTGGGAGGCTGGGGTGAGTGAGTTGCCTGAGCCCGTGGGTTCGAGACCCGCCTGGGCAACTTGGCAAGACCTCATCTCTACAATAAATCAAAAATTAGCTGGGCGTGATAGCGCGTGCCTGTAGTTCCAGCTACTCAGAAGGCTGAGGTGGAAGGATCGCCGGAGCCCAGCAGGTCGAGGCTGCAGTGGCCGGAGTGGCCACTGCACTCCAGTCTAGGTGACAGAGTGAGACTTCAACTCAAAAAAACAAAAACAAAAAACAAATAAACAAAAAAACACATACAAAGATGTTTGAGTTTCTTCACTAAATATTAGCCAAAACCTGATATAAAATACAGTGATCAGGCTAGGCGCAGTGGCTCACGCCTATAATCCCAGCTCTTTGGGAGGTGGGAAGATTGCAGGAATTTAAGACCAGCTTAGGCAACATAGTGAGATCCTGTCTCTACCAAAAAAAAAGTTTAAAAAAAGTAGCTGGGCATGGTGGCACATGCCTGCAGTCCCAGGTACTTGGGAGGCTGAGGTAGAAAGATTGCTTGAGCCCAGGAAGTCAAGGCTATGGTGAGCTATGATTGCGCCACTGCACTCTAGCCTGGGTGACAGAGTGAGACTCTGACTCAAAAAAAACCCCCAAAATTAGATAAATAAATAAAAATAAAATATAGTGATGGGCAGTATTTGGTGCTTAAAGGGAAAAAAGGACTCAGGGAGAATTAGTTTTTCTCTTCTGGGCATTGTTTCATGGGGTTATCTGGTAAAATTCAAAGCTAGTAAAATGACAGTGTAGGTCATTTTAGCACAGCAGTTTTACTAGATCTGTGAATTAGTTTTTCTCTTCTGGGCATTGCCTCAATGGGTTGTCTGGTAAAATTCAAAGCTAGTAAAATGACAGTGTAGGTCATTTTAGCACAGCAGTTCTCAAAATGTGGTTAGGGGTCTACTAGGGGACCTGCAGGTCAAAACTATTTTCATAGTAATATTAAAATGTCAGTTGCCTTTTTCACTCCTCTCTCAAGTGTATGGTGGTGTTTTCCAGGGACAGTATTATGTGTGGTGACTTAATTACTCTGGCAACTAATGGAATGTTTGCTTTCATATTCTGTGTTTTCAAAGTTTCACAGACTTTAATTCCTAATATGGTAAATATCAATAGATATAAGCTAATCAGAAGTTCTTTGAGGTTCTTAATAATTTTGGAGAATGTAAAAGGAGACCTGAAATCTTGAGTTCACTGACTGGCTTAGGTCCCCGCTGTAAGATCATCACATAGAGCTTGACTGAGTTGGAGAAACATTTTTATAAAATTCTTGGAAACGAGCAGAAACTAGAGGACAATACAGGGAATAAAAGTGAATGTGTGGTCAGGAATTATCCTGTTCTGCAGTACTGGAGCCAAAAGAGTGTTGCTTCTGATGTGTTAGTAATTTGAATAAAACCAATGGGTTGCTATATTCCACATTTAATAACAAATAACCATACAATTTGAAGAACTTAAGAGAAGAAGGCCTTAATATCTTTGAGGCTTGCATTGGGATAAAACCTTCAACCTTGACCTAGATCAGAGCTTACCTCCATGAGCCTTTACCTGATACAGATACTTGGGTAAAGCTGCAGAGTTCTTTACAAGCCATGTAGTCATTGGAGAGTGAGAGCCTTATCCTTCAGCATGCCATTCTCTTGGGATTCTGGTTACAGATATATATTTCCTGAGATACCTGAGTACCCTAGTCCTTAACCCAAGTCCGACTTAGCACTCCTGAGTCTGAGATTCCTATCTCAAGAGGGATGATGGGACTGAAATCCTTGGGTCTCATTTGCTGTGGGAAAACGGAGAAGGCAACTAACTGTCCCAGGGTCTCAGAGGTGGCTACTCCACATCATAGGCATTGGCTTCATCAGATCTTGCCCAGTCATTGAAACAAGTAGGCATTTGTCACATACCTGAGCACAGGGCACCATGACTATTGCTCATTGCCATGGCTTCTCTGGAAGCACTCTATACAGCTTTGAAACACTTATCTGCATGACACCTTCCCAGGTCCTCTTACCACATTTTTTTCAATCTGGGACAATTTTGTCTCCTCCCCACTCCTACCCCTGGGGATATTTGGCAGTGTCTGGAGACATTTCTGGTCTTCAGACAAAAATGTCATGGGGTAGTAGTGGGAGTGGGGATGCTATTGGCATCTAGTGAGTAGAGACCAGGGTTGCTGCTTAACGTCTCGCGGTGCATAAGACAGCCCCCCACCACAAAAAATAACCTGTTCCCATAAATATGTGACATATATTCGTTATTTATCAACAAAAAAGAATAATCTAGCCCTGAATGTCAATAGTGTCAAGGTGAAAAAAACCTGTTTTATTGTGACATATTTTCTTTCCCTACCTTAAGTTCCCCTTCCTCCTTCATTCCTTCTCTGCCCCATTGCCCTCCTTTGAAATGACAGGTTCATGGTAGCCTTTGTGCTGTGTCCTGTTGAGGGAATGGTTAACTGTTGTGACACAGTTGTGTTTCTACATGAGGAGTGCAGAGAGCCTAGGTCTTAAAGCTGAACAGCCTAGTGCAAGTGATAGTTCTCAGTAGAAACTGGGTAACTTTGAGCCAATTAACCTCCCTCTGCCTCCATTTCTCCATATCTTCCTCTGTATAGAGAGTTGTAATGATTTAAAAACTAATGTATGTAAAGTTCTTGATATATATAAATACACAACAAATGTCAATTTCCTCCCGTCTCTAAACACACTCCTACCAAGTGAATGGAGCCCTTTTTCTAAGCTGAGCTGAACTGGGTTTCTTATTGAGGAAGTTTGGAAGGCTCTTCAGATTTATTTTAAGAAACACTTGGATAAATACCTCCCATATTTGGTTAAAACGGAAAGCAAGAAAGGAACTTAGAAATCAGATCGGGACAAAAAGATTGGCACGATATGAATGGAAAAACTCAGGGAATACCAGTTTTTTTCTGAGGGCACATGTCTGATTTGAAAGTCACAAACTGTCAATTTGATGCTTTTCATCTATACCTAAATCTTCTGTGAACCTCTTGTTTAAAAGGCTATATTAAGCACAGTACTTTTTTTTTTTAAACCTAGATCAGAGAACATTTTTAGCTATAAAAGGTAACTGAAACCATTATTTGAAATCCACTGGGAGGTTTAAGGGAGTTTTGAAGATAGAGTGACTGAATAGAACAAAAAATGTGTCTGCCAACCTGAGTAGCGTCGGTGACTGGCTACCTCCCAGAACTAAGGGAAGCATGGCTCCAGACTCTCCTCCCTGCCACTGTCCCTATCCATTGAACTAGGCACAACCTTGCTGTGAGCAAGGGTCACAAATGAAGCTAACCTAAACACAGTGTGAGCAGCCAGCTGAAAAGCCCATCTAAAGCAGTCTACTGAACTTGTCTACTTTTGAGAGGCCATTTGAAGTTTAATATAGAGAAGTACCAGACCAGACTCAGTGTCTCTTGCCTGTAATCCCAGCACTTTGGGAGGCAGAGATGAGCGGATTGCCTGAGCCTAGGAGTTGGAGACCATCCTTGACACTTTTGCAAGACACCATCTCTACAGTAAATCAAAAAATTAATTGGGTGTGGTGGTGTGCCCCTGTAGTTGCAGCTACTTTGGAAGGCTGAGGTGGAAGGATTGTCTTAGCACAGCGGGTTGAGACTGTGGTAGCTGTGAGCATGCCACTGCACTCTATCTAGCCTGGGCAACAGTGAGGTTTCAACTTAAAAAAAAAAAAACCAGTACCAGGTTGGTTGATCAGGCTCTCTCATACCTGGAGATTAGCCCAAAATAGAGGGGCCTCATACATGCCTGGCCATGTGCATGTGCTACTCTGTCACTTGAGTGTTTCTGGCCATATCCGTGGGAATTTCAGGTTGTGGGGGCTGCCTTGACAGTGACTGTGTGTAATTGGTTTACTATCTGCCAGGCCCCTGGAAAACCTGGACGTTTCTAGAGCTCCTACTTATCCCTCAGTGTACTGTGCCATACCCCTGGCGGCAGCATAGATTCTCACCAGGTGCAGAGGCAGAAGAAATGAGGGCATTTGAGAGAGCTTGTCTGTGAGCCTTGGTCACAACACCTTCTCAGATTCCACACAAATGCAATTTCTTTTGTCCTTTGTGTTTCCAAAAACACTATATTTTGTTTGATAAAAGGTATAGTGCAAGGGACCATTCTGCTTTGGTGATCTTGTTTTCCAAATCAGACATTGGACTGTGTGGTCTAAGTTTGAGAAAGTCTAAACAGTTCCTTTGGTAGTACTGAAATACTTTAAATTCTGTATCGCTTTTGCTAGTTATAAAAATAATAAAAGAGTTTTAACACATTCCATTTATTCTAAGCACTGTTGGTTTAAATAAAATTCTAGTCAGCCTAAAGAGCTAGGGCATTTCTTGTGATATATAAAGGTAGTTTGTCTTCACTGTTCCACATTAACCTATTGCTATGCATTTTCACAAAATATTGACTCTTAAATTAATCTCAGAGAGGAAAATGTGGAATATGCAAGGAACTTTCTTTATCCTGGCTTGAATTTTTAGAAATCAAGTTTTAAAGTATTTAGCTTTAAAAGCTTTCTTTTTCTCCTATTTGTAAATATAGTAGATTAGTTTTTTAAAATCAGTTATTTTCACAGTGTTTTTCTATTTTTTAAGTTTCAATTGATAAAAATTTAATGTATTTATAATCTCTAATTTTAGAGGTACACCCAAAATTTATAGCATTAACTTAATTTTATAATTTTAGTATCAGAAATTTTCTAGTCCCTTTTTTTAAAAATTATTTTTAGGTAGTAAACAGTATAATAGTTAATACCATCACTGTTATGTTCCTAAATGTGCCAAGAACAGTACCCAACTCATGTGACAAGCACTCAGTAAATATTTGTTGCATGAAACAATTAATTACGGACAACTTGAAAATAGAAGGAAAAAAGCCACCTTTAATTCTATTCCTTTAACACAAGTTCTATCAATTTTGGTTTATTGTCTTCAAGTCTTCCCTGAGCCTGCTTTCTAAGGTAGTCATTAAAGATATAAATGACAGCCGGGCTCAGTGGCTCAGCCTGTAATCCCGTGCCTTTGGGAGGCTGAGGTGAGTGAATTGCCTGAGCCTGTGGGTTCGAGACCCGCCTGGGCAGCGAGACCTCATCTCTACAATAAATCAAAAAATCAGCCGGGCGTGGTAGCGCATGCCTGTAATTCCAGCTACTTGGAAGACTGAGGCGGAAGGATCGCTGGAGCCCAGCAGGTCGAGGCTGCGGTGGCCGGGCGCGGCCACTGCACTCCAGTCTGGGTGACAGAGTGAGACTCCAACTCAAAAAAAAAAAAAAGATATAAATGCCAATTCTGCCCTTTTTCTTGAGTTGGAGTCTCACCCTGTCACCCAGGTTGGAGTGCAGTGGCATGCTCATGGCCATTGCAGTCCCGACCTGCTGGGCTCAGGCAATCTTTCTGCCTCCACCTTCCAAGTTGCTGGAATTACAGGCCCATACTACCATGCCTGCTAATTTTTTTTTTTTTTTAATTTATTGTGAGACGAGGTCTCGCCAAATTGCCCAGGCTGGTCTTGAATCTCTGGCAATCCTCTTGCCTTGGCCTCCCAAAGTGCTGGGATTATAGACTTGAGCCACTGTGCCTAGTCAATTCTGCCTTCTTAAACTTAATAATTTATGCTAGTAATTTTCACAAATTTACTATAATTTCATAACCTATAATTTTAATAGCTGAGTAACATGATAATAGCATATACTATGATTTAGCTGACCATTCTTCCAGGGTTCAAAAGTTCGATTGCTTCTGTTTTTTGTTTTTTGGATTTTTTTGAGTTGGAGTCTTACTCTGTCGCCCAGACTGGAGTACAGTGGCCGCTCCCGGCCACCACAACCTCGACCTGCTGGGATCCGGTGATCCTTCCACCTCAACCTTACAAGTAGCCAGAATTACAGGCATACGGCCCGGCTGATTATTTGATTTATTGTAGAGATGAGGTTTCGCTGCCCAGGAGGGTCTCGAACGCGCGGGCTCAGGCAATCTACTCACCTCAGCCTCCCAAAGGCGCAGGATTACAGACTGAGCCACCGAGCCCAGCTTGTTTTATTTTTAACCCTTACAAGTATACAAACTGAAATCTTTATGTAGGAGGACTTTTGTTTTTGTTTTTCTTGTATTATTCCCTTAGGGTAACATTATGAAAGAGATTAGTTTGATCAAAGGATACAAATATTTTTAAAAATGACTCTTGATGTATTTGGTTGCAAACTGCTGTTCAAGAAAGTTCCCTGGGTACCTGGCACAGTGCTTATGGTGTAATCCCAATGCTTTGAGAGGCCAAGGTGGAAGGATTGTTTGAGCCCAGGAGTTCGAGACCAGCCTGGGCAACATAGTGAGACCTTGTTTCTACAAGGAATAAAAAACTTAGCTGGGCATGGTGGCACACGCCTATAGTTCCAGCTACTAGAGAGGCTGAGGTGGAAGGATCACCTGAACCCAGAAAGTTGAGGCTGCAGTGAGCTGTGATCATGCCACTGCACTCCAGCCTGGGCGACAGAGTGAGAACCCAAATTTTACAAAAAAAAAGTTCTCTCAGTTTACCCCACCACTAGTGAAGTAAGAGTGAACCATTTTTTGCAGAAATAGCACAAACATTGACTGTTATCATTAATACCTTTTTTTAATAATTTGAAAGATAAAATATAGCACTTAATTGTTTCCATTTGCATTTCTTTGATTATTAGTAAATAATGGAACTCCAAGCATTTTTCCATGTGCTAATTAAATTTTCTCTCATGAATTGACTGTTTTGGTCCCTTATTTATTTATAGTAGGGTCTTAATGTAAACTTATTAATAGTAAAATGTTAATTCCTTATAATTTGGAATGCTTTTTTTTTTTTTTTTATTTGAGTTGGAGTCTCCCTCTGTCACCCACACTGGAGTGCTGTGGCCACTCCCGGCCACTGCAGCCTCCACCTGCTGGGCTCCGGTGATCCTTCCACCTCAGCCTTCCAAGTAGCTGGGACTACAGGCGTGCACTACCACACCCAGCTAATTTTTGATTTATTGTAGAGATGAGGTCTCACCAAGTTGTCCAGGCGGGTCTCGAATCCGTGGACTCAGGCAATCCACTCACCTCAGCCTCCCAAGGCGTGGGATTACAGGCTGAGCCACCGAGCCCGGCTTTGGAATGCTTTTTTAACTGAGCCTTTTATATACTTACTTTTTGTCTGTTTAACTTTATTGATGGGCAGAAGTTTGGAATTTTTACAGTCATCTTTCCTTCATAATTTCTTCTATTGCCTCTAAGCTCGATTTTATTCTATTCCTTCACTTGCAAATTTAAAATCATATTTCCTTTTTCTACCTTTTCTGTTTGTTGTTTTTCTTTTAATATATTACATCTTTAAATTACTCAAGATTTATTTTGATGTGTAACATAAGGAGTGGCTAAGTAGAATGTCTCTGTCTCTAGAGTTCTCTAAGCACCCTATATGTCATTTCCTTCATTTTATGTATGTTTCTCCTTCTTTTAAAAACAATATTCTCTTCTGTATTTTTTTTTTTAAGATGTGTAGTGCAACTCAGGATTAGGTATACAAGTGTACATCGTAGAGGTAAAGTTTGGGGCCTCCTTTTGGTCCCCACCTTGCCTAGTTTGAGAGATCAGTTACCCTTATTGATGTTATGTCTCTCCGTCACCACCCCGGCAGTATTCCACTACTGCCAAACTCTTTCTTATAATATTATGGTAAATTTTCAGGGTCCACTTATGAGTGAAAACATGTGGTACTCTGTTCTTTGTTTCTGTGATAGATCACTGAGTCTTATAGACTCCAAATCCATCCAAGTTGCTGCAAAGTCCATATGTTTGTCCTCCTTTATGACTGTGCAATATTCCATTGTGTGTATGTACCACATTTTTTTTATTCAGTCTAGTTTCGATGGGCAGCACAGGTGGTTCCATGTTTTTGCTATTGTGAATAGTGCTGCAATAAGCATGCGTGTGCAGGTATCTTTTTTGTAGAATGATTTGAGTTTCTCTGGGTATATTCCCAGTAGTGGGATTGCTGGGTCATTGAAAGGTTAATTTCTAGTTCTTTTAGAAATTGACACATTGTTTTCCATAGAGATTAAACTAATTTTTATTCTCACCAGCAGCGTAGAAGCATTCCCTAAAAATAATATATTCTGTTCTATATTCTATAGTAGGATCATATTGTGCATTATCTACTGTCAAATAAATACTATACCTTCTTTTGGACCAGTACCACTGTTTTAATTTTTGTTGTTTAAAAGCATATTTCCAGAGCCAGATGAACTATGCATGTAATTGTTTGTTTGTTTGTTTGTTTGTTTTTGAGTTGGAGTCTCACTCGGTTGCCCAGACCAGAGTGCAGTGGCCGCTCCCGGCCACCGCAGCCTCGCCTGCTGGGCTCCGGCGATCCTTCCGCCTCAGCCTTCCAAGTAGCCGGAATTACAGGCATGTTTTACCACGCCCGGCTGGTTTTTTGATTTATTGTAGAGATGAGGTCTCGCTGCCTAGGCGGGTCTCAAACCCGCAGGCTCAGGCAATCCACTCACCTCAGCGTCCCAAAGGCATGGGATTACAGGCTGAGCCACCGAGCCCGGCTGAACTATGCATGTAAACATTTAAAAGAATTATCTATAAATCAACAAAGCAAATGCCTGTACTGTTCTTTAGACCAGGAAGTCTTGATTAATCCTCATCGTCCTCTACCCAGTACAACATATTCCTTCCCCACTCTATCAACGTGCGTAGTTGCTTTCAGAATCTGTGTGAATTATCATAATTGCCATTTTCAAGTTTTATTCCACTCGACACACATTCACATGCATACATACCGTTTTATACGAAAGGGGGTTAAAACCAACCACAAATCCTAGTTCAACTTCAGTTCAAAATTGTTTCATCACCAAAATTTTTCTACTCATTTCTGTTTTGGAAATATGTTTTAAGGCAGTAGGACTCTATGTAGAAACAGAACAGAAAGAATTGATTAGATTGTTCATATGTGAAGGCTTATTCTTTTTTTAATGTATACAGTGGTTTTTAATATATTCATACAATTTGCAACCATTACCACTTAGCAAAATATTTTCAAGTTTCATCCATGTTGTAGTATACATCAGTGCTTCACTTCTTTTCTTTCTCTTTTTTCTCATTTATTTTTATTGCTGAATAATATTTCATTGTATGGTTATGTCATATTTTCTTTATCAGTTGATGGACATTTACATTGTTTCCACTTTTTGGTTATTATAAATAATGCTTCTGTGAACATTTGTGTACAAGTTTTTTGTAGATACAGGTTTTCTTTTTTTTTGAGTTGGAGTCTCACTCTGTTGTCCAGGCTGGAGTGCAGTGACACACTCCCGGTCACTGCAGCCTCAACCTGCTGGGCTCTGGCGATCCTTCCGCCTCAGCCTTCCAAGTAGCCGTGCACTACCACGCCCAACTAAATTTTTTTGAATTATTGTAGAGACGAGGTCTCACAAGTTGCGCGTGTGGGTCTCGACCCCCACGGGCTCAGGCAATTCACTCGCCTCAACCTCCCAAAGTGCTAGGATTACAGGCTGAGCCATCCAGCCCGGCCAGATACAAGTTTTCATTCCTCTGTGTACTTAAGAGTACAGTTACTGGGTCATATGGTAACTATGCTTAACCTTTTTAGGAACTGCCATACTGTTTTCTAAAGTGGCTGCACCATTCTTCCTGCCCACTTTAGTGTATGAAGTTTCTAGTTTCTTCACTCCCTTGTTATTGTCTTTTTTACTGTCTTTGTCCTACCACACTTATGAAGTGTGGTATTTTGTAGTTTAAATTTGCATTTCCCTGATGGTTAATGATGTTGAGCATATTTTAATGTGTTTATTGACAGTTTGTAGATCTTCTTTGGAAAAATATCTATTCAGATCTTTTGCCCCTCCTCCCTGCCTTTTATTTTTCTTTTTTAAGTTGAGGACTCATTCTGTTGCCCAGGCTGGAGTGTAGTGGCACAGTCATGGCTCAGCCTTGACCTCCTGGGCTCAGGTGATCCTTCTGCCTCATCCTCCCTAGTAGCTGTTACTACAGGTGCATAGTAACAGCTGACTGACTTTTTGTAGAGATGAAGTCTCATTATGTTGTTCAGACTGGTTTTTAATTCCTGCTTTGCCCAGTTTTTAATTGGTAATTTGCCTTTATATTTATTACTTTGTAAGAGTTTTAAAAAATATATCCTAGCTATAACTCCCTTATTAGATATATTATTTGCAAATATTTTCTCTCATTCTGTGGGTCATCTTTTCTCTTTTTTGATGATGTCCTTTGCAACACAAAAGTTTCTAGTTTTAAATATAAAATCTAGTTTATCTATTTTTTCTTTTGTTGCTTGTGCTTTTGGAATCATACTAAGAAGTCATTCAAAGGCACATTCTTACCCAGAGACTTGCTAGTTGTCCTTACTTTGTTATTTTACATGGTCATATATGCAAGGTCCTTTTAGGATTCCTGATAAAAAATTCATTCCCTCTTTCCCTCCAAAAACTTTTCATTTAATAGAGAGCCATGGGCCAGGCTTGATGGCTCAGCCTGTAATCCCAGCACTTTGGGAGGCCAAGGTGAGTGGATTGCCTGAGACCATGGGTTTGAGACCAACCAGGCAACTTGGTGAGACCTCATCTCTACAGTAAGTCAGAAATTAGCCAGGTGTGGTAGTGCGTGCTTGTAGTTTTGGCTACTTGGAAGGCTGAGGCAGAAGTATTGCTGGAGCCCAGCAAGTCAATGCTAGGGTGGCTGTGAGTGTGCCACTGCACTCCAGCCTGGGCAATGGAGTGAGACTCCAACTGGAAAAAAAAAAAAAGACTTCTCTCATTAGGACGCATGTCTCACCCCTGTAATCCCAGTGCTTTGGGAGGCCAAGGCAGGAAGATTGCTTGAGGACAGGAGTTCAAGACCCCCCCCTACAGAAAATAAATAAAATGTTTAAAAAAAATAGAGGGCCATGAAATGTTGGTCTCTCTTCATCACTTGTCTCTATTCTGACCTGTCTTTAAGGTCCCTTGATTTCACCTGGGACATTTGCACCTCAGTGGTCTCTATGTATCCAATGGCAAGAGAATGGTAAAACCTCCAGCATGCCAGTGGTCAGGACTCCTTCATTTCCAGCTCAATAGCTGAATGGCTGGGTTAAGAATATGGAAAGATGGGAGAGCCACTGCCTAACCTCCTTTTTTTTTTTTTTAGCTAATGGTGGTTCTGGAAGACACTGGCCTGCCACTTCCTAGAATCTCAGAAAGTATCCATGAGAATGGATGTTCCTGCTAACCAGCATTAGGGGACCCGATTTCTTATGGGTTAAAGTTATATCCCATCAGGTGTAAGTAAGGGAAGACAAGACAGTCTATCAAAATAAAGGTAATACAGGTGCTGTTTTGAAATCTAAAGCTGTAGAAAGAATGTAGGCGAGTAACAGGTGTCATTAAGCCTCCCATCCCTGCTATGCTTTTGGTGGCTTTGAAAAGAGAACAGCTCAAAGGTTCCAGTTTAGAATGTTCAAGATCTAAAAACATTCCTAAAATAATTTTTCTCTCAAAAGTTTGCTGATGAGCACCAGACTAAAAATAATTCCCCTGACTGATGGCTAGGCCCTTGTTCTCAGAAGGGGGTGTGGGTGTCTTTGGGGGTGGGTATCATTATCCAAGATTCTGTGCTCCTAAGAACAGCACCAACATGTAGTGCAGGAACCTTCCATTGAATTCTGCCCATAAACCACAGCCTGTCTGGAAGGTCTGACTTCAGGCCACTGAGCCTTGGCAAGCTCATGCTTCCTAAAGCGCCTGGCAGAAACAAGCTGATATACAGGCGCACGTGGCAAGGCGTGGTGACTTCCCATTTACTAGACTTGAGACTGTTTCCCAAATTCCTTTGCATAATACCAGAAGCACTGAGAAAAGAAAACAAAAAAACCCCAGTTATTCCTGTGTATTTTCTATCATATGAAATTCTGAAACAGCTCAAATTTTGTTTGTTGTTTTAGTATCCCATTTTTCTTGTCATAAGGTCTGTAGTCTCTCCACAGATCTATTGCAATTGGCTCTAATATTATGATTAAGTACATAAATCAATAAATGCAGCTGACGTCCACACAAAATTTTTACTTGACATAAAAATTGATTGTTCCCTAAACATCAAAATAGAAGGCATTTGTTTTGCAAAAGGATAGCCTGTAGAATTGCTTTCAACTGTCCACGCTGCCCTGCAGTGCCTCTGTCAAGCACACACAAAAGACAAATCCAGTGTATACCCATCCCTTAATAACTGACTGAATTATATAAAGTTGCATCTCTTCCCACCGTACTCCATCCCATCCCTCTGCCCCCAGCCACCTTATCCCTCTGTGCTGTGGGCGCCTCTGCTTAAGTTGCACTCTCTTTCATGAATAAGAGAAAATAAGAAAATTGCCTGTTTTAGGCAATCCAGGTGTGTTTCAGAGATTTGGAGTTAAGAAGTCAAGTAAATATTTTGGCAGCCCAACAAAGGTAAGAAAGGGAGAATGCACCTAATGGGCTTCTCAAATTACAGGCCTGTCCAAACACTGCCTTTCTCAAGAGAGGCTGCAAGCAAGGCCCGACTGAAAAGTGGGCTTACTTCTCTCACTGGTCCTGGCCCTGTGCCGGATAAGACACTGTCTGACTTTGATTCAGTTTGACCCAAGAGAAAATATATTCGTCAGTAAGTGGGGGATCTTTCCTCCTTAACAGATTCTAATCACATTGCTTCCTTTTCCTTGATGGAAAAAAAAATTCCAGATAGCCTTTTCTCTCATTAAATTGGAACCTCGAAGTAAGGAGGCACAGTATTTCAGATACTCTTAGATAACAGAAACTTTTTCAATCTCTCTGTATCTTCATCTGTCTCAAGGGTTGGGAAGCAGACAGATATGAAAGAGTACCCAAAAGCAGCGTGCCACTAGTCTTTTGGGCTCAGGATTTGGGCATCCAAGTGTACCCCAAGTGTGCCAGTCTAGGTGACTTCTCTGATACCTTGTTTAAAAACAGAGACATTCCAGAAGGAAGGAGCTCTGACCTGCAGAAGGAAGGAGCTCTGACCTGCTAGTGGCATGTCTCCTTTCAAGCTGTACTTTGTGGCTCTTCTAACATAAAGGCAGACATCAGAACTGCCTGTCTTTCCCCCCACCTTCACCACCACCACCACCACCACCAACACACACACACACACACACACACACACTCACACCCCAGTGGCTCCCACCTTCACCACCACCACCACCACCACCAACACACACACACACACACACACACACACACACACACACACACACACACACACACACACACACACACTCACACCCCAGTGGCTTCCACTGGATCACCTTGGCTGGGCCTCATCCTGAGGAGGGCGGGCAGAGGAGGGAGGAGGGCGGTGGCGGCTGCATTGGCGGCTTCTTTGATCACCTCCCGCCGGGTTGCAGTCCCTGCTGCCAGCAGGCCGGCCAAAGGCCCGACTCTACTGATCTGATGAGGTGCTGAATAGGACCCGAGGGGCAGGGAGAGAGCAAGAAGAAAGACTCGGGAATGAAAAGGAAACCCCGTGAACCTGCTCAGCTTCATTGGCTGGATTTTCCTACCAGGGAGCCGCTCAGTTCCTGCCAGCCAGGGGCTGCCTGCCCCTCACTCTGGCCCCTCTTGTCTCGGCTTTTCAGACCCTGTGTGTATTTTGTGTTTGAATCACGGCTACTCTCCCTGGTTCTCAGGCTGGGAACCCACTGTGCCTGTTTCCATGGTCACTGGGAAGCTCTTAGCGCCATGTGCTTCAAAGGGAACCTTTCCCCTCCCAGTGCTCGCTGCTGCCTGCCCCAGGCGGGTGCACAATAAGCAGCTTCTCTAAGCCAGGCCTCTGACCCTTTCTTGCCAGGAGGAAAACCTTGCCTTTGCCAAGTGAGACTGTGCAGCCTCACAGAAATATTCCTCAGCAGAGCATGTGCGCACAGTTGTGGCAGATGAGTCCTCAGGTGCCCGTGTGTAGATTTTTATGGGATATAGAGATTATAGATAAGTGAAAAAGTGTTAACCTTCCCTACATTTCTCTATTTAGGAATCTTTCTGAAGTTGAAGATAAGAATATAGGCATCAGCCCCTTGTAGAAAAAGAGATGGCCTTCTTTTGGGTATGTGTGTAGGAGAAAAGGACAACTTGGAAGGTAGTGGGCAACCAGAAGCCATATGTGATACCATCAGCTAGTCCCATGTCTTTTGGACCAGCAGAGAATAGAATTGAGGCAGGTGTGCTAAGCTTTCTGTCCCCAGAGCTGGGGTGGTGAGGGTGGTACCTGCTAATTCTTCCAGGACCAGGGATGCTTGAGCAGTTGCCCATCAGGTTTTGAAATTTGTTTTTGCTTATTTGTTGAATAGCGCAGGGAAATGGAGCCTCTCACATCTGACTGGAGAGTCAGTGATTTAATGATCTTGGAGGGCTGTTGCATGATGACACTGGAATTAAAAAGGTGACTGTTCTCTGAATAGCTTACATTTTAAATGCCAAGCCTGCCCCTCTAGCTTGGAGCTTACAATATTGATTTCTGCCTTGGGCTTACTGTGCTACAGAAAGTATGTATGGAAAGTTGGATATCTCTCCAGTGTTACCTGTGATTGAGGTTCGTGTCCTTTCAATTGGGTTGATGTTCCCTTTCCTTATCATTCCTGTTTCTTGTCAGTCTTCAGGCTGGCTGTCCCTTTTCTGCTGTTGGGGTGTGGGTGCCTCCCCATAGGAGACACTCCCAGAAATTCTGCTATGTGGTTTTCTGTGTGGTGGTGAGAATTCTGGGGCAATTTCAGATGAGGCCTTTATATTACTAGAAAAAAAATTCACCTTGATAGTGTTAACACTAATTCCTACTTGTAATTCATCCCTCTGGAAAAGTTTTCTCAAACTTGCAGAATCAAGGCTTACATAGGTTTTGTTATACCAAAGCAGCATTCTGTTTATCTGTCTTCACTGGCCACATGTAGCATTTTAAGGGTAGATTTTGAGAAGTTTCAGCCCAATAGCTGCAGCATTTCCTAAGGTACTTTTCTGTTAGAACATGCATACAGAGACCTAAGAGTCAGTGTACTTGGCATGCCTGTGAAAAGCAAAATGAAGGATGATGCTGGCTACCATAACAACAGGTATCATGATTATATTCCTACTGTGTGCTCGTTGTTTTCACACATTATGCAAAATCCTGGCAGTATCCCAAGAGGGAATGACATTAGATCATTCTATTAGTGCAGTGACGAGGGCACAGGATGACTTGAGTAGCTTGTGTTGTCATGTAGTGGATCTTGGCAGAGGTGAGTGGCAGCCCCAGACTGCCCTTTGCCTCTCCTGCCCTTCCCGGTAGCTACAGTGGGAGTGAGGGCCCATGGCTCCAATGGATGGTCTTCACAGGGGTACCAGCAGGTGTCAGATTACTTTGAATATTCTAAGGGGAAAAGTTTGGTTAAATTTAGGTACCTAGTTTCTCAGTATTCAGGCACTTTGGAACCTAATAAGGTGAATGAAAAGTCCCACTGAAATCATCTTGTTTAAAACCTTTAGTTTCTCCATGCAGCTTTTAATTGGCCACACATCTTTCCTTTTTGTAATAATTTTACTACGTCTCCCCTTTTTCTTTTGCTCATTTGCCCCTTCCATAGAAATTCCATTTCTTTCCTTTTTGGAAAACTATCGGAAATTGTACCTCTTTCATTTGTCTGTGCACACAATACAAGAGAATGGCACAATTTCTCTGTATTTGAAATGTCATCATCACCACGTCTCATTTGGTAGATAGAGTACATGCTCCACATTTGTTTTCTTACTAGTGGGAATTGGAGACCATGAATAGTTGAGAGTCTGGCTAGGGCACCGCTGCCACACGTTTTGAAGCACTGAGCCACGGCTGTGGAGTCAACCTGGGGTCGAGTTTGCTGATTGCCCTGCATGTGCTTTCCCTGAAGATGATGGCTTCATTTATTCCATGTTCTGAGCCAACTGTCCCTAGATTCTTTATCTAACTAGTGATATTCAGAAATTAATGGTGGCACAATTTATTTTGACACTCTTGGGTGCCAGGGATATGTCTTAAAGAAATTAGAAGAGTAAGGGTTTGAAGTTTTGATTTACTTGAATTTTGGGGTTTTTATGTCTTTCCTTTCTCCTCTACATCACACCTGTCTAACTTGAGGGCTGAATGATTGTTTTCTTTCTGCATGTTCTCTGGCCAGAACTTAATGGAGAGAGGCAGGGGATGGCCTAGGTCTCACTCACACTAGTACATTAGTGATGGATCTTGACTTAAATTCGTGGTTTTTCAGAATAATTTATTGGTTTTTCATCGGTAACACCAATGACTATCCTGCTGGCAGCTTTAACCAGCAGAGCTAGGGAAGTCAGATGTCTCTCACCACTCAAAATTGATTCTCCAATTCAGTTCTATTGTTTGGCCAAATTCTGTGGCTGTGATAATCTAGGTAGCCAATTAATCTTTTTTGTTAATTAAGAAGGTTTATATTGGGCTGGGATTTGCAATTGTATGGACATGTCCAGGATGTTAAATTTAGTTGGTGTCTCACAACTCGAGCTATCCACACATTCTTCTGCCTGTTTGCCCTGTTCCCTCGATGTTCAGCAAGCAGTTTGGGAATGCCCACAGTGATCCAGTCTCCTATGGGGAGGGAATCAGGACAGGCTCCTTCAGGTCTTGGCTTAAATGTTCCTTTTTCCTTAAAGTTTTTCTGGACCAATCGTGTGTCAGCAGAGATGGCTTCAAGAAGAGGTGAAACTCATTTTTCAAATGACTGGGTTTGGCTGAGCACAGTGGCTCATACCGGTAATCCCAACGCTTAAGAAGGCCAAGGTGGGAGGATTGCTTGAGTCCAGGAGTTCAAGACCAGCCTAGGCAATATAGCGAGACCACATCTCTACAAAAAAATTAAAAATTAGTAGGGTGTAGTGGTGTGTACCTGTAGTTCCAGCTACTTGGGAGGGTGAGGCAGGAGGATTGCTTTAGCCCAGGAGCTCAAGGCTGCGGTGGGCCATGATCATGACACTGTAGTCCAGCCTGGGTGACAGAGTGAGACCCTCACTGACTCAAAAAGAAAAAAAGAGTGACTGGATTTGGGATAGGGAAGGAATAGAGAAAGAGATTCTAGGAGTGTAGGAGTGGGGCCAGCAGAAACAGTTTACACATTCTGTGACCCTGAACCAGTCAGAAAGAGTGACTTGACTAAGCCCGATGGTTTTAGTGGGCCAGAGAAGTTCTTGATAAGGAAGGCATTTCCAGGGAGTGCATCAAGAGGTGTGCAGAAGAAGGGTGCTCAGTGGAGGGGAGGAGAGCAGGCTCCCAGCAGAGGGAACAGGATGTGCTTAGACCTAGAAATAGATTACCAGTCTGTATATTTCCATGATATTGTTACTTATTGCTTAAGGTGGTAATTTAAATAAAAGGCATAAAACTTTATAATGTATTAGAGACCTTAAAACTTAAAATCCGACCGGGCTCGGTGGCTCAGCCTGTAATCCGAGCACTTTGGGAGGCCGAGGTGAGTGGATTGCCTGAGCCCGCGGGTTCGAGACCCGCCTGGGCAACTTGACAAGACCTCATCTCTACAGTAAATCAAAAAAATCAGCCGGGCGTGGTAGCACGCGCCTGTAGTTCCAGCTACTTGGAAGGCTGAGGCGGAAGGATCGCCGGGGCCCAGCAGGTCGAGGCTGCGGTGGCTGGGAGCGGCCACTGCACTCCAATCTGGTTGACAGAGTGAGACTCCAACTCAAAAAAACAAACAAACAAACTTAAAATCCAAGATAATTTTTACATGCACAAACGAAAGTGGTACTTGGTGAACTTGCCCGCTCAACAAAAAATACAAACAAGACTCTCGTATCCTTCTCTGCGACACTAATTCTTTCACCCTGAATCTTCTCTCTCTTTTTCAGATTGTAGTTAAATATACATAAAAGAAGAGTTACCATTTTAAGCATTTTTAGGTGTACAGTTCTGTGACATTAAGCACATTCACATTATTTTGCAGCCATCACTACCATCCATATCCAGAACTTTTTTATCTTCCCCAACTGAAATACCATTTCTTAAACACTAATTTCCCATTTCTACCTCCCTCAAGTCCCTGGCAGCTATCATTCTACTTTCTGTCCCTGAATTTGACTACCTCATGTAAGTAGAATTGTATATTTGTCCTTTTGTGACTGACTTCTTCACATAGCATGATGCCTGCGATGTTTACCCATGGTGTAGCATGTATCAGAATATTATTCATTTTATAGTTGAATTATATATATTCCATTGTACCTTTATACCACATTTTGTTTGTTCATTCATCCATTGATGGACACGTGGGTTGTTTCTACCTTTTGGCTATTGTAAATAAAATATACACATGTGTCTCTTTTTTAAACAATAGCTACGTTAATGGGTATGAAGTGGTATCTCAAGGTGCCAACTCGTTGGTTTTGATTTACATTTTCTTAATGACCAGTGATGTTGAGCATCTTATATACTCATTGGCCCTTGTATATCTTTGGAGAAGGACTATTCAAGTCTTTTACCCATTTTTAAAATCAGGTTGTTTGTTTTTATTGTTGCTGTGTTATAGGAGATCCATATATTATTCATACCTATATATTCTGGATATTAACCCCTTACCTGAAATAAGATACGTGAAATATTCTCTCATTCTGTGGGTTGCCTCTTCACTCTGGTAGTAATATCCTTTGATGCACAGAAGTTTATACTCTTGATGAAATCCAATTTATCTATTTTTTTCTTGTTTCCTTTGCCTTTGGTGTCTCTTCTCACTTTGGGGCTTAAATTAAAGGCCTCTTAATCCCTCTTTATCTAACTTTTTTTTTTTAACACATAGAAGATTACACAAACATATCTTCCTACTCATCCTTGGTTTATAATTTACTGTTGCCCTGAGAATTCCAGAAAGATTTCTTACTTTCTCGATTAGGCTCTTGGTCTTGCTATGTTAGAAGAAATGCTGTTGTGGATATAAAGAATGATAAAGAAGTACATAAAAAGGTACCTTAGACTGGCTGCAGGGGTCCAGCAAACTGGCTACACTATTCTGTGGTCAGCGTTTTGCAAATAGGGTACTCCTGTCTGTCTCCGTGGCCAGCTGTCACCAGCCCCATGGTATGAATGGTGAGGAAGTGGGGACTGGTGACTGGCTGAACTCCAGGATGCAGCCTTTGCTGGCAGAGAACCAAAGGTAGGGAGGGGGGAAACACTCTTGTGTATGAGAGAAATAATGCTAGCTCCAGAACCTATAATTCCCAAGTTTAAAAAAATTTTTTTAAAGATTTTTCAACCAAACTGTGCTTTTATCTTTAAGTTCTGAATGGGAGATTGTTCACACAGCTAAGCTGGCTGCAGAAGCCAGGCCAGTTAAAACAATATACAGGCAGCTCTCCTCCAAGTAACCAGAAACTGTTGGCTCAAAGAGCCTGAACCGAGGAACCAACCTGCTGGGAGACGTTTTCCAAGTAACTCCAAGCAACGGCCTGAATGTAAATCCTCCTGCTGGGGAATGGCACTTTGGCAAATGAAGACCCTAATTAGAGATGGAAGGGTTTCTATTTTGTTTTTCTTTAATCCTTACCCTGGGGCCTTTGCAGGGCCGCCATGTCTCTGCTTGTGTGCAAAGAAATTTCCAGCTTCTCTTTGTAACAAGATCCTCTTTTGGGAAAGAAGCAACAAGCCGACAATGTGGGCCCACCACAGCCAGGGGACCCTGCAACCAGCCCAATCCAAAACAAAAAGCTTGGTCTGGGCCAGAGTGACTGGGTCACCTGGATGGGCCAAATCATTTGAAGTTGTTGGCCAAATTGGATCTTAATGCTACTCCCACCCCATGAGATGCTTGAATTCGTACTTAGACTGCACATGGAGTTTCTTAACATCCAAAGGAGAACAGAGATGTGAACAAAATGCAAAACATTAAGGGAGAACTACATCTCTGAAGCACCAAGGCCAAAGTTGAATTGAAACAGGTATAGGGCTTTGCTATCTCTTCAGCCTCCCATGTGATTCTTTAGCTATTCGAGCTAGATGGTGAAGCAAAGGGGCTATGCTCTCTTTCAAATTGATCACTTCTTAGTTCTCTAGATATCCAAAAGTATTACATGTGGAGAACCTGCCTGTATTGTTTTGTTTTGTTATGGGTGCATCACTGACTTACCTAGTTGGAACTGATGATCCTGTTCAATTTCATTTCTCTCTGCCCCTAGAAAAGCACTCTGGGCCCATTGGCTGTCAGTGAATTATAGAACCAATTTTAGATAGTTCTAGGTAATTGAAGTGAATACAAGTGATATACTTTTTCAGTATCCTTCATGTTGTGGGTATGGGAAGGGCCTCTTATCTAGGGCTGTTACCTTATTTGTTGTTAAATTCTCTGCTTAGTGCAGGATGCTTGTGCCTAAGTGACTTTAAAAACTTGTGAGGGAAATTGCATATTTTAGGAAGGATGCTTCTCCTGAACAGCTACTCCAGACTGAGCCCTGGGCTGGGTTCTGTCCAGACGGAGTTGTCTTTAATATTTACAACATTTTGAGCTAGTTGATATGCTGAAGATGAATACACTGAAACTCAGAGGAAGGGACTTACCTGCAGATACCATCCGTGGCTCTGTCCAGGTCCCAAGTTAGCTCCAGGCTTCCTGCTATTTCTAGGCCACTTCAGTTGTTCTTGTCTCATCAGTTTACAAATGATGGTTGGGTGATTCAGTTCTGGATATGTAATGGGACAGACTGACGGCTTCTCTATCAAAGTCTTCCCCTCCTCCCCGCCTTCACTGTTGAGAAGCCCAGTCTGCAGAAGAACTACCCATTCCAGGTTGCCACATGCTAGATGAATATATCTGCTGCATTTATTTCCCAGAGGTCGTCACCTTGTTGATACTGTCTAAAGTTAAGTTTCAGGGAATCCCAAGACATTTTTTTCAGCTCCATGCCTGTGGTCAGGCTGTTTTAACCTGTTGGAGAAAATGTCCCTTTCTGTTTGTTGGCAGACAAATGATGACTGTGAAGAATATCCCTTCTGTGCTAGTGACTTTCCCTGTTCCCAACTTCTCATTCTTGGCTTAATTTTTGGTGAGTCCAAGTGCCATGGCTCACACCTGTAATCCCAACACTTTGGGAGGCTGAGGCAGGAAGATTGCCTGAGCCCAGGAATTCGAGACCAGCCTTGACAACATAGTGAGACCTCATCTCTACAGAAAAATAAAAAATTAGCCATGTGTGGTGGTGCACACCTATAGTCCCAGTTTCTTAAGAGGCTGAGGCAGAAGGATTACTTGAGTCCAGGAAGTCGAAGCTGCAGTAAACCATGATTGTGCCACTGTGCTCTATCTAGCCTAAGTGACAGAGTGATACTCTGACTAAAAAAAAAAAAAAAAATTTTTTTTCCTGATTAATCTTCTAGAAACTACTTAAAGTCATTGGGAAACAGGCACACCCAGGACTAAAAAAGAAAACCAAGGGGTTTTTTGATGCTACATTAATCCTTCTAAAAAGATAAGGCAAGACATCATATTATCGTTACATCCTTGATTTTATTCTGTTGCTCCTTGGGATGTGTGGCACTTAAATGGCAGAATGTGGTGGCAGTTTGTACCTTTTTCTGTTACTGAAAATCTTTGCAAGTTACACTCATAGTTAATTTAAATCTGTATCCAACTGAAATGGGGTTAGGATGGAGTCCCTGATAATTTGCATGTCATCTTGTATTTGTACTTAATGAATTGCTTGGCTCATTCCTTGCTAAACTTGTGATGGCAGTGAATTTGGGAGGGAACTCAGATATCAAGAACCAAATTCTATCACAGATTTTTAGGTTATCTATGTAGTCCATAAAGCATGATTATATGGAATAAATTGAATAAGCTGATTTTCTGCAATGCTGCTCTACTACAGTGACATGGGTAACTGGGCGTGTGGGCCTAGGAACCTAGTTAAAGCATACATCATTCTGTAAAATAACCATGAACATCACAGAATATTGGTGGTAGCCTTTCCCAGGACGGCTTAGCTTTGCAAAATGTTAAAAATATCTGTGCTCAGAGAAAACAGTGCAAATGTCTGAGTATTTTCCCTAAATATCTTTTCCCTGTATTTTTCCTTCTGCCCTAGCCATTTCTGTGTCACTGTAAAGTCACACAGCCATTCCAAGTGCTGCAGTGACAACACTGAGGATCCTAGCCAAAATCTTTCCCCAAGAAGAGCTGAGACGTGTCACTTTAGTTATCACTGATGGTTTCTTTTGTTTGAGATTATGTCTCCTCTTTACCTCCCCTCTTTTAACAGTGGCATATTTTATGTCACTAAGTCATCTGAAGTCACTTGTTAATGCCCTGAATGTCCCTGACTGTTTCCCCGGTAGCAGCAGTCCCTAGCCTTCTTGAGTTGGGTGATGTGATTCCTGATATATGTGGGATCCCTGAATCAAGAGTAGTTAAGCAGCTGCAGCTACACAGAAGCTAAATTTACAGACCATCATACTGCTACCTTTATTTGATAGGAAGCAGAGATGCCCTGATCTCTTAGCTGCATTTATTTATTTATTTTTATTTTTGAGTTAGAGTCTCACTCTGTCACCCACACTGGAGTGCAGTGACACAGTCACAACTCACTGCAGCATCGACCTCCTGAGCTCAGGTGATCCTTTTATCTCCACCTCCTGAATAGCTGGGACTTCAGGTGTGCACTCTGCTATTTTTAAAATTTTTTTGTAGAGAGTAGGTCTTGCTATGTTGCTCAGGCCTCAAACTCTTGGATTCAAGCAATCTACCTACCTCGATCTTCTAAAGTGTTGGGATTACAAGTGTGAGTCACCACACCCAGCTCCTCACTGCATTTAAAGGTAGCCTGGATGCAATGAGCTTGGCTAAGCGACTCCCTTTTGTAGCTCAGTGTGGAAGAACAAAATATGTCTTTGGAATTCCTTCATGTGTTTATTAAGTACCACCTGTATCCCAGGCAGTGTGCTGGACACTGGTGCTACAGTAGTGATTAAAATGCACAAGGTCACTGCCCTAATGGGGCTCCTGATCAGTAGAGGGGATGCAAAGATAACCAGCAAGTAAATACAAATGGAACTACAGGGTAACTGCAGATTATGATGTAGCTGCAAGACCAGACAGGTTGAATGAGGAATTGCTCTGTGTAGGCTGCCTTGAGCTGAGAGCCCGGAGTCTAGGTTCCTGGAAGAAGTGAGGAGGCACCCCTTCTCCCCACATCAGAGTTTGTCTACCTCCTCTTCATCATCCAGGCTTTGGCACATCTGCTGTCTGAGGTGTACTCTGATGCTTCCTGTCATTGTGTCATTTTCTAACCCATCAAACAGCACTTTGCTACCATGCAAGTATTCTCATCTGCCTCCTGTCTGCTAAGTAACAAAAGGAAGGCACTCAAGCCTTATGGAGAGTTAGCTGCTTTATTTTAGGTATCTTGTTAAATAGTCTCTACTTGACTATTTTGTGACAGTTGCTTTTAAATCCTCTGAAAGTTGCATAATATGCTAATATTCTATGTGATATAAAAGGATATATATATATAAAAACCTTTATTTTACTGTAATAATTGCCTATAACTTATCATTTTGGATTGCTTTTATGCTTAGCTTAAGAAGTCCAAAGTTTAATTGAAATCCAGTTTCGATGTTTTACTTTAGGTTAATATTATTCCTTCCAGACTTCTTCTTTCCTCTCCTGGTGGTTTTAAGAAAGGAAGGAAGGAAAATCATTTTTTTTAGTTTAAAAAAATTAGCCGAGGCCAGCCATGGTGGCTCAAGCCTGTAGTCCCAGCACTTTGGGAGACCGAGGCGAGAGGACTGCCTGAGCCCACGGGTTTGAGAACAGCCTGGGTCACTTGGTGAGATCTCATCTCTACAATAAATAAAAAAATTAGCCGGGCATGGTAGCACATGCCTGTACTTGGAAGGCTACTTGGAAGGCTGAGGCGGAAGGATCACCAGAGCCCAGCAGGTCGACGCTGGCATGGCTGTGAACATACCACTGCACTCCAACCTGGGCAATAGAGTGAGGCTCCAACTCAAAAAAAAAAAAATCAGCTGGGCATGGTGGCATGCACCTATAGTCCCAGCTGCTCAGGAGACTGAAGGGAGAATTACCTGAGCCCAGAAGGTCGAGGCTGCAGTGAACTGTGATTTTGTCACTGCACTCCAGCCTGAGTGACAGAGTGAGACCCTTACTCAGAAAGGAAGGAAGGAAGGGGGTGGCGGGAGAACTGATCAAAACTGACGCTGGCTTGACTGATAAGAGTTGTATCTTATACTCTACACTAAATAATGCTGCAAAAGGTTAAGTGATCATTACTAAATGATGTCTCTAGTACTGGTCTCAGTTCATGCTGAACTGCCCAGGGCATTAACTTCATGTTCACATGAAAATCTAAAGGACAGACCAGTGAAGTATTGTCAGCCCATGACAGATACATTCTGAAAGATGAAGTATTTGACCACCTGATGGAAGTTGAAAGTCTAGAGAAAGATTGAAATGAGATAGAGAAAATTCTCTTTAAAAAAAATGAATGAAGCCGGGCTTGGTGGCTCAGCCTGTAATCCCGTGCTTTGGGAGACTGAGGTGGGTGGATTGCCTGAGCTCGCGGGTTCGAGACCCACCTGGGCAACTTGGCGAGACCTCATCTCTACAATAAAAAAAAAAAAAAAAAAAAATTAGCCGGGCGTGGTAGCACATGCCTGTAATTCTAGCTACTTGGAAAGGCTGAGGCAGAAGGATCACTGGAGCCCAGCAGGTCGAGGCTGCAATGACCAGGAACAACCACTGCACTCCAGTCTGGGTGACAGAGTGGGACTCCAACTCAAAAAAATAAATTAAAAAATAATAAATAATAAATAAATAAATAAAGTGAATGAGATCACAAGGCTTTGCCAGAACAGAGGGAGGGAGCTCTAGCAAATAAAAGGTTATATTAGAACCCATTTCCTTTGTTTGTTCTACTGAGTAGTCTTACTAACACTGTATGATTATGGTAGAGAAAGCCTGAAGGCGGCTATCCTTTCACTGTTCAATAAAGGTTAATTTAAGGACCCATGGGACTTGAGATAAAGCTTGAATTTAGGGATTTTTTGCAAATTACCTGTTAGAGGCCATAGAAACAGAAGTGTATTTGTTCCTTAATATATGAGTGACCTCTCAGTGTTTAAGAGTGATTACTGGCCAGGCTCAGTGGCTCAGTCTGTGATCCCAGCACTTTGGGAGGCTCAGGCAAGTGGATTGCCTGAGCCTGTGGTTAGAGACTAGCCCGGGCAACTTGGCGAGACCTCGTCTCTACAATAAATCAAAAATTAGCCGGGTGGGGTAGTGTGCGCCTGTAGTTCCGGCTACTTGGAAGGCTGGGGCAGAAGGATCACCAGAGCCCAGCAGGTCAACACTGGGGTGGCCGTGAGTGTGCCACAGCACTTCAGCCTGGGCGATGGAGTGAGACTCCCTTGGGGAGTTCCAAATGAAATGTTTTCATATTCAGACTTAAAGAAGCTGCCCCAGTAGAGAGAGTTGGCTTATGTTAGGATGAGCTGTGAACAGGGTAGGGCTGCTGTATCTTAGAGCATTCTTCAGTTGGAGAAACTTCCAATGTGAGCACCCTGTAGCATCCTAGGGGTTGTGCCCAGTGGTGCACTAAAGCCAACTCTTCCATACATTTCATCAAAGAGAATTGAAATGGGAAGAAAAAGTGACACTTTCCTAGAAAGAAAGGTTGTCCATTCCCTGTATTCTAGGTGGCACAGAGATAGGAGCTCTTTACCTCCACAAAATGGTCTTTGGAACCAAGCCCTTGAGTGAAAGAGACAAGCTCAGCCTCTCGTTTACTTCCTTTTTTTTTTTGAGTTGGAGTCTGACTCCATTGCCCAGGCTGGAGTGCAGTGGCATGCTCATGCTACCCCAGCATCGACCTGCTGGGCTCAGGTGATCCTTCCACTTCAGGCTTCTGAGTAGCCGGAACTACAGGCACGTGTTACCATGCCTGACTAATTTTTTAATTTATTATAAAGGTGAGATCTTGCCAAGTTGCCCAGGCTGTTTTCGAACTCAGGGTTCAGGCAATCCTCTCACCTCACCCTCCCAAAGTGCTGGGATTACAGACTTGAGCCTCTGTTTCTGGCCTTATTTCCATTCTTAAAGGTGAAATGTTTTCCAGGCAGACATATGTGGGTTTTTTGAAGGCCAAAGATGTTAGGCATTGACCACACATGGTACACCTGCACAGTATTTTAAGTATAAATTAGTTGTCAGCACACCAATTGCAAGATCTAATATAAACATCCACATTTCTACCTTCTCTTTAAAAATCGGAAGGTTTGGCAGCATTTGTGTCCCGTCCCTCTTGGTAAACGAAGCCCAAGCTGACTGGATGTTACCCCTATCGGGCAAGTGTGCACTGTCCAGTCTGCCACAGTCCCCACCACTTTCTGCTCTCCTCCTCACAATACAGCAGTGCATCCATTGCTCTCAATCTTATATGTGGTCCCTGTGATAAATGGGTTTTGTGATCTTCATTGTATGATTTTAAGCTGCTGGGGGAATACCATCAAGCTTCTCTGTGGAAGGTTGAGTAAATCAGGTGTGAACACAGATGATTATTTTCAGATGGTCAAGGAATAAATATGAAGAAGAAGGGCCCACGTTAATTGGATTAGCAGACTTTCTTTATGCCTCTGATTTTGTCATGTACTATAAGACCAATGTGGGGCAACCATATCATTTGTCATCGAAGTTGTGACACTTTTGAGACTGGAAGGGGATAGTATCATCATTAGTTATGGTGGGAGAACAAATGTAAAGTGGGTTGTCCTGAGCATGCAAGGACAGGCCATAAGGCTACCCTAGGCCTATGGGACACGAAAACAGAAAGGTTACATTCCATCAAACAGGGTGAATGTAGTAAAGACTCATAAGAGGGGCATGCACAGAGGCTACACTGGTAAAGAAATGGTTCTGGAAAAACTGGGCAAGGTTTTGCACAGAAAAGAGACTTTTAGATGGGTTCTTAAGCATGAGAAGGGATTTGAGAGATAGATAAGGGTCCAGGAGAGCAGTTGAAGTAAAAGGAATAACCTGTGCAAGAACCAGAAGATGTTTGTGTGTCTTAATTTTTCGGAAATGGGGGAACTGTGTGGTTGGAGCACATGGTGCTTGGAGGCAGATAGGGGGAGGATAGAGGTCAGGTAGACTGAATCCACACTAAGGTAAATCTTGAACATTATGATAAGGAGTTGGGACTTGAATCTGAAAAGGGCAAGAGGATACCTCTGTACATCATGTATGGCCTGAACTGGGAAAAGATTGGAGATGGGGACTTTTGCACTACAAGGTAGCAGGGATGCAAAGGGAGAGTTCACTTGCAAGCGATCCATTATGGAGGTAGAATTGAGCAGATTGGATGTGGGGAGAGAAAGGGAAGAAGATTTGGGTTCCTAGAGTCACTTGATAGTGGTTCCATTCACCTGAGATAAGTAATGTAGGTTTGGGAGAAACTTGGTGACTTTGATTTTGGTCATGTTGAATTGGAGCTCCAGAATTCAGGAAAGGGGTCAGGGTTGGAGAAGAAGGTTGGAATGTCATTTGGCAGAGGAATGTTTGTTTAAAGCAATAATCTGGAATGAGCTTGTCCAAGAAGAGAGTATAGAGTAGGAAGAGAAAAGCAGCCTAGCATAGGGCTCAGGGAAAATGAGTGAGTGGAACCATGTAAGGATCAGTGAAGAGAGCCTAAAAATCTGAGAGAGAAGAAGAAACAGGCTTGTGAGCACAAAACCATATAAACAGGATGATAGGACAACACAGAGGACTACACAGATGAGGTAGCATGTCCTGTGCATTCATTTAGCACAGTTGTATCAATTAGCCTTTGCTGGGTAACAAACTATGCCTAAAACTTAGTATAGTTGACCCTTAAACAACCCAGGGGTTTGAACTGTGTGAGTCCACTTATACATAGACTTTTTCAACCAAACTTGGATCAAAAATACAGTATTTGTAGAATGCAAAACCTGTGTATATGGAGGGCCAATTTTCTGATCTTTGGGTTCCACAAGATTTGTGTATGTGCAGATTTTAGTATATATAGGGATCCTGGAACCAATCCCCTGCTTATCTCGAGAGTCAACTGGTACCCTAAAAACAATTGCTTTCATTTGCTCATGATTTTGTGAGTTTCTGAGCAGTTCTTCTGGTCTGGGCCAGCCTGGCTGATTTCTGTGGTAGGCTGGTTCAGCTTGGACTGAATGACTAGAATGGTCTCTCATATTTGGGGGCTCACCTGGGACAGCTGTGCCCTTTGAACATGTGGTCCCTCATCAACCAGTAGTCGTAGGGTTCTCAGCAGCATAAAAGGGCAACCCTAGTACCCAAGCAGTTTCTAAGCCTCTTTGGCATCATGTTTGCTCAGGTCCCATTGGCCAAAACAACTCATGTGACCAAGCTCAGATTCAAAGGGTGGAGAAATAAACTCCGTCTCTTGATGGGAGGAGCTGCAAAATATTGTAGCCATTTTCTTCAATCTATTCCAAGAGATGTAACTTGTAAATTTCTTGTCACACCTAACAGGAGGAGATACTTAATTTTTTTTCAGTGAATCGTGTAACTTCCAGTTGAGCCAGGAAGGGTTGAAGACCACAAGAGAGTGATTTAAATTCTAAAGACTCATCTGGCTGGGCTCAGTGGCTCAGCCTGTAATCCCAGCACTTTGGGAGGCCAAGGCGAGTGGATTGCTTGGGCCTGTGGGTTCGAGACCCACCTGGGCAATTTGGCAAGACCTCGTCTCTGCAATAAATAAAAAATTAGCCATGCATGGTAGCACGCACCTGTAGTTCCAGCTGCTTTGAAGGCTGAGGCGGAAGGATCGCCAGAGCCCAGCAGGTCGAGGCTGTGGTGGCTGGGAGCATGCCACTGCACTCCAGTCTGGGTGACAGAGTGAGACTCCATCTCAAAAAAAAAAAAGCCAGACTTGGTGGCTTAGCCTGTAATCCCAGTTCTTTGGGAGGCCGAGGTGAATGGATTGCCTGAGCCCGCGGGTTTGAGATCCGCCTGAGCAACTTGGTGAGACCTCATCTCTACAATAAATCAAAAATTAGCTGGGCATGGTAGCATGCGCCTGTAATTCCAGCTACTTGGAAGGCTGAGGCAGAAGGATCACCTGAGCCCAGCAGGTCAAGACTGCAGTGACCAGGACTGCACTCCAGTCTGGGTGACAGAGTGAGACTCCAACTCAAAAAAAAAAAAAAAAAAAAAAAAGACTCATCTGATCATAGAGATTATTTCAATTCTGCTGCAAATGAAAGCTGAAGGCAGTGCAGGGAAAAATAGTGCCCCTTGAATTCATGACATCAAGCTAAAGCAGTTACTAAAGAAGTTTATAATACCGAGTTTTAAACTTAAACCTGAGTCCCCATATCCAAAGCAGTATTGTCTGGTTTGCAACAGTCAACACCTAAGTGCCGTTACTCATTTAATATTAGATAAAGGAATAGTAATCATAGCTGCCATTAATTGGCACCTACCATGTGTCAAACCGTGCCAAGCATTTTCACCCATGAACTATTTGACCTACTTCTATAAAGTACTGTTACTGTCTCAGTTCTACAAATGAGGAAACTGAGAATCAAATATCTAATGACTTGCCCAACGATATGTAGTAAGTGATGGAACCAGAAATAGGAAAATCCCTCAGGCCACTAGGCTCCCCTGACTATGGGCAGCCATAGCAAGTTTACATGTACACATAATCCTGATCTTCCTTATCTTGAAGTACAGTCATCCCTCTGTATCCATGGGGGATTGGTTCCAGGACACCCCCCTACCCCTACCCAATGGATACCAAAATCTGTGGATGTTCTAGTCCCTGACATAAAATGGTGTAGTATTTGCATATAACCTACATATGTCCTCTTATATACTTTAATCATCTCTAGATTACTTATGATATCCGATACAATGTGAATGCTGTGTAACTAGTTATTATACTGTATTGCTTAGGGAATAATGACAAGAAAAAAAAGTATACGTGTTCAGTGCAGACACAGTCATCCTTTTTATTTTGCAAATATTTTCAACTCAAGGTGGGTTGAATCCATGGATGTGAAACCCATGGATTCAGAGGGTCAACTGTATTCTCTCATGTATACTGACCTGGGATCTTCCTGCTGCCCATAGTTCAGGCAGGTTTTGTACTGCTGACCTAACTTACACATTTATCTGGCTTTCATTTAGAGTGGGTTTGTTTTAAAATAGCAAGACTGTTGTAGATATCAAAAAGGTGTATTATCTTGCTCAGTCTGATAATTTTTAAAACTGGCTTTGGAATTTTCCTATATTAACTAAAATTAACAGCATTCACATGATAAAAGTTTATGTCAAAGTAATTTTGCTTTAAAGCAATAAGGGGCAATAGTGGAAAAAGAAGAGTTGTGGATTCTCCCCCTACCCATTTTTTCAAGAAAAACATCTTTATTGAAGTATAATACACATATAATAAACAGCATGTACTTTAAATGTACAGTTTGATGAGATTTGACCTATACATATGCATACATACACCCATGAAACCCTCGTCCTAGTCAAGATGAACGTATCTGTCACTCCCCAAAAGTTCCCTCAATTCCCCTTGGAAATCCCTCCCACCTTCTCCTGCCTGCCACTCCCAAACCCCAGACAACCACTGATCTGTCTCTTTCCCACTGTAAATTAGTTTTCATTTTACAGAATTTTATATGAACGGAATTATACAATATGTGCTCTTTAATCTGGTTTCTTTGATTTAGCATACTTAATTTTAAGATACATCCACGTTGATTGTGTTTATCAGTAGTTCATTCCTTTTTATTGCTTTTTAAATAGAAAAGGGAACGCAGCTTTTTTTTTTTACTCTGTACTTGGGCCAGGGCTATTGAAGTTACCTACAAATTGTACATTAACCAGCTAATGGCAGTGAAGAGTTAATCTATAACTTGGTCTGTTAGCTGTTAACATGACCCCCAAACCTAACCTCTTAACTGTCATATCCTGATCCCAGACACACTTTCTCTTAAGGCTGAAACTGAAGTAGGGCTGTGAGACTTGAGGAACCTAGTATTTCTGAGTCTTGGTTTGTTCCTGCCCATGATCGGATCTTGATGTAGCGGCATGTCCTCATGGTAGCACGAGAACAGGGCTGTGTATGTTCCTGTGTGACCAATAGAATAGCAGGGACTGGGTGCTCTGTTAAAAACTCTTATCAACTTTCTGTCTTATAAATTTGAGTTATGCTAATATCCTAATCCCGATTGAAGCAAACTCAGTAGTATGTTGGGAAATTGTTGTTATATAAGTACTCACTTTAAGATTTATTAAATGAACTCGGTACATCTGGAATTATTTTAACTTATACTTCTTTTCAAGACTCCATCTTCCTTCTAAGCTAACATACAACTGTCTGCTAGCAGGTCCTATAGAGCCAAGCTTCCTTTAACAATTTAAAAAATCAGTTTAAGGGGTTCAAGTGTAATTTTTTTTACATGGATATATTGAGTAGTGGTGAAGTCAGGGCTTTCAGTGTATCCATCACCCAAATAACATAATACTGTGCCCATTAAGTAATTTTTCAACATCCACCCAACTCCAACAAATCAGTTTTTTAAAAAAAGATGTGGGGTACAGTTTGAAGTTCAGGTACCCTTATTAGTGTTATGTGCCCCCCATCCCTTCCTTGGCAGGGACCCGCTACTGCCAATCCCTTACATGTAGTATTATAATAAGTGTTCAGAATCCATTATGAGTGAGAACATGTGGTACTCAGTTCTTAGTTTCTGTGATAGATCACTGAGTATGATGGACTCTAAATCCATCCAAGTTGTTGCAGAGTCCATAATTTTGTTCTTTTCAACAACGGTGTAATATTCCATTGTGTATATGTACCACTTTTTGTTATTCAGTCCACTTTCGATGGGCAATAGTTGGTTCCATGTTTTTGCTATCGTGAATAATGCTGCAATAAATATGTGTGCACAGGTATCTTTTTTGTAGAATGATTTGAGTTCCTATGGATATATTCCCAGAAGGGGGATTGCTGGGGTTGTATAAAAGGTCTATTTTTAGGTCTTTTAGAAATCATCACACTGTTTTCCACAAAGGTTGTACTAGTTTACACTCCCACCAACAGTGTAGAAGCATTCCCTTTACTCCATATCCTCTCCAGCATCTCTTGTAGTGATGACCTGATCCTGACTGATGACATGATCCTGACTGGAGTTAGGTGGTATCTCACTGTGGTTTTGATTTGCATTTCTTTGATGATTAGTGAGGCTGAGCATTTTTTTCATGTATCTCTTGGCTGCTCAGATGTCTTCTTTTGAGAAGTGTCTATTCGTATCTTTTGCCCACTTTTTAATAGGGCTGTTTGTTTCCTTTCAGCACATTTGAGTTCCTTGTAGATCCTGGATGTTAGGCCTTTGTCAGATATATACTTGGCAAATATTTGTCCCCATTCCATGGACTGTCTCCTCACTCTCTTGATTGTTTATTTTGCTTTGCAAAAGCTTTTCAGTTTGATGAGGTCCCACTTGTCTATCTTATCTCTTATGGCATGGGCTTTTGGGGTTTTGATCAGGAATTGGTTGCCCATTCCATTTTCTGTAAGGGTGTCTCCTGCGTTTTCTAAGATTCTTATGACTTGAGGTTTTGCGTTTAGGTCTTTGATCGATTTAGAGATGATTTTTGTGTATGGTGATATCTGAGCTGTGTTTTTTAGTTTTCATTGTCATTTCTCTGGTTAGCAAAATGCCAATGTGTTTCTTTTGTGTGTGTGGCTATTGTGAATGGATTTGTACTTTTCATTTGGTTCTCTGCCTGTTTGTTTTTGATGTATAAAAACCAGCTCTCTTTTGCACATTGATTTTGTACCCTGTGACTTTGCCAAAGTCCTTTATCAGTGCAGGGAGGTCTTTGACAGATTATCTCGAGTTTTCAAGAAACAGGATCATATTGTCAGCAAAGAGGGATAACTTAACTTCCTCTTTTCCTATTTGGATACCCCTGATTTCCTTCTCTTGTCAGATTGCTCTGGCTAGAACTTCCAACACTATGTTGAATAGGAAGGATGAGAGTGGGCAGCCTTGTCTTGTTCCAGTTTTCAGGGGAAACACTTCCAATTTTTGTTCATTTAGCAATATATTATCTGTGGGTTTATCGTAGCTGGCTCTCACTATTTTGAGGTATGCTTAGATGTTCAAGGTTTTTTATCAAGAAGGGATGCTGGATTTTGTCAAAAGCTTTTTCTGCATCTAATGATATTTTCTTGTGGTTCTTGTTTTTACATCTGTTGATGTATTTAATTACATTTATGGTCTTGCAGATGTTGAACCAGCCCTGCATCCTGGGGATGGAGCCTACTTGCTCATGGTGGATAATTTTTATGATGTGTTGTTGGATCCGATTTGCTAGAATCTTGTTGAGAATGTTTGCATAGGCTGGGCTTGGTGGCTCAGCCTGTAATCCCAGCACTTTGGGAGGCCGAGGTGAGTGGATTATCTGAGCCCGCAGGTTCAAAACCCACCCGGGCAAATTGGAGAGACCTCGTCTTTACAGTAAATTTTAAAAAGTTAACCGGGCATGGTAGTGCGTGCCTATAGTTCCCACCCTACCTAGAAGACTGAGGCGGAAGGATCGCTGGAGCCCAGCAGGTCGAGGCTGCAGTGGCTGGGAGCGTGCCACTGCACTCCAGTCTGGGCAACAGAGTGAGACTCCAACTCAAAAAAAAAAAGAATGTTTGCATATATGTTCATCAGGGATATAGGCCTGTAGTTCTGTTTCTTTGTTGGATCTTTAGCCGGTTTGGGTAACAGTGTGATGTTAGTTTCATAAAATGATTTGGAGAGAGTTCCAACTTTTTCAATTGCCTGAAATACTTTAAGTAGGATTGGTATCAGCTCTTCCTTGTATGTCAACAAATTAGTTTTTTAAAAAATTATTTCCTTAAATGCTTTACTTCAAGTCTCTTAGTATAGTAATTCTGTAACTCTAGTAAAGGTTGCTTGAAATGATACACAAGATGTTTTATGTTTTTGCTAGTAGAACTGGTTAAGTACATTTTAAAGTTGTTTTTCAAAAACTGACGTTGAATTCCCCTAAATTCTGATTTTGCCTCAAAACAAAAACTTGGATGTTACAGAACTTAATGGATTATACAGAAGTAGTAGCAGGGTTGACAAGGAAACAGTTGGCTCTGATGGAGAGCACCCTCCCAGGTTGCCAGCATGCTGACCCCAGGATAGTAATACCTTCTTACTTAGATATCTTAGACATCTTAGACATAGGGCTAGATGCATTTTCACCCTATTCCAGGAGTTAGAGGCACTTAATGTATTCAGATGGACCATAGTCAGGGTCACTGTTGCCTAAGAAGACCCTTCTTTGACCCACAAGGACTGCAGAGACTCTTCAGGTGTGTTGCATTGGT
This sequence comes from Cephalopachus bancanus, assembly GCA_027257055.1. NCBI lineage: Eukaryota > Metazoa > Chordata > Mammalia > Primates > Tarsiidae > Cephalopachus > Cephalopachus bancanus. Next base: position 500,263 of record JAPVLO010000573.1, on the reverse strand, counting down.
TCCCAAGAATGAAGAAGCAGGCTCAGTATCCTCATGTATGCTGTATATGGTCCTGGGAAAGAAGAAGCAAGATAGGTTAATATTCCATGTGGGACCATCTGGCCAGAACTCTTACCTTCAAAGGGAGTGGTTTTGGTTTCTCATTTGAATTTGGCTCACCAATCTTTCCAAATGTCCCAGCAACCTGGAGGTATGCAGTTTAATTCATTTAGCCTCAAAATTATGCTAGCCAGTCTCCCATGCCTGCCTGACAGTTGGGTGACTTTTGAGCCAATGTTGGCATACTCTACAATTACCTGCTTGTTTTGAGGGGTTACATGGTGCTTGCAGTTTTAGCTCTCTCCACTCACCCACAAACCAGACTGCCAAACTCCCAGATCATAAAACAAAGCGTAAGCACCCTGGATCATGACCCAGCTCTTTTCCTGTTCTTCTTTGGAGACTTCCCCAACAGGAAAGGCTCTGGGTAATTGATAGAGATTATCCCTGATTCCCTTAATGTAACCTTTTTACTCTTTCCTTTTCCTAGGATTAAACTGTTCCTTTGCAAGAAGTCCTTTTCTTAATGACACAGTTATTCCCCCGTTATTGACCAAAGGAAGTGGATCTGGCCAAACTCCACCTTTCTGTGATTCAGAGCCCCTGAAGTCTCTTTCACTTTTAAAGACATTAACTGTTTTTTTCAATTTTCTGGGCTGTTAAAGACTATCAAACTATACTTTTAAATTAATCTACCTTCCTAAAACAATAATTGCCCCTATATTTGTTGTTGGATATGAGTGTTTGTATTGACTAGATGTTTTAACATTTGCTGAGTGAGGGTTCCCAGGCCGCACGCTGTCACTGCTGAGGTGTGCCGTTCACAGGATGACAAGCTGAGGTCTGATAAAAGTGAAGACATAGCCCTGACAGCAAACACCTTTCTTCTGCTTTTCACCTTTTTCTCTTGCTGTCCTGTGATGTTCTTCTCCTTCAGGGCACTTACCTTTGGCTGTGCTGGTAGGGGCCTTAGTGTAACTACCAGAACTCCTTGGAAAGAGGAACTAGATCTTTTTTTTTTTTTTTGAGTCAGAGTCTCACTCTGTCACCCAGGCTGGAGTGCAGTGGCACACTCAAGGCCACCGCAGCCTTGACCTACTGGGCTCAGACAGTCCTTCCACCTCAGCTTTCCAAGTAGCCGGAACTACAGGCACACACCACCATGCCCGGCTAATTTTTTGATTTATTGTAGAGATAAGATCTCACAAAGTTGCCCGGGCTGGTCTCCGACCATGGGTTCAGGCACTCCTCTCACCTTGGCCTCCCAAAGTGCTGGGATCATAGGCATGAGCCACCACGCCCGGCCAGGAACTAAATCTTTTAGGACCGTCTTTTACATTGTTTGACATATGATTGTACTTTCATGGTAGATTTTCAATAAATATTAAGTTAATGAATATTTTGCCTGGAAGCACATAGCTGCAAACCTGGACCCTGTGTGTAGGGATTAGGGAACTCTTTCTAGAGAAAATAAAATTTCAGGTAGTGATCCCAAAATGTCAGTAAAACATAGGAGTTGCTTAGATGTCGTATACCAGAAACTAAACCATTCAGTGTTGGCAACATGGTGAGACCCTATCTCTACAAGATAAAAAAAATTAGCCAGGCGTAGGAGTGTGTTCCTGTAAGTCCCAGCCACTCAGGAGTCTGAGGGAGGGATAATGGATTGAGCCCAGGAGTTTGAGGCTGTGTTGTGGCCTGGATGGAGAGGCATCAATGGGATTGTGACCTTAAGAGCAGTGAGTACTATTGATGACTAATGCTATAGCATGGACACATGGTAGGGATGCTCAGGAGCATCTTTTTCCTCCAGCTAGCATCAATTTTTGGGCTGAGGAAGAGGAGAAAAAGCTTGGAGCCTGTTTCGTTTTTCTCCTTCCGTGTTCATCATAACCACCATTGTGATGACTGTTGAGTACCTGGATTGGAATGCATTTGGAAAAAATGAGAATATAGATCCCCCACAGCCTTCATCCCACTGGCCTGTGGAAGTGTAATTATAGCACTTGTTTCAAATAACCTAAAGTATATCTTTTCTGGGTTTAACTCATTATGTTTTACAGCCTAACCCATGACCTCAGCTGCTACAGCCAGTATCCCCTTTCCACACTCTCAGTTCCCACCCCTAAATTTGCTTCTAAAGGTAAAGCTGTCATGATTTATCACCGAAAAGTGGATATTAGTTGGGCAGTAGACATGCAAGTTCTGTGACTTGGTGAGCTCAACTCAGGGTGTGTTTGAGGGCTAAATTCAATAAGGCATGTTTCATAAAGAGAAATAGAACTTAAACTTGAAAATGGTGTCCTTGAGATTCTCATCTTTCCCAATTTTTATCCTGCTGTTATCACAGAAGACCCATCTGAAGTGTGCCTTCTAGAGCAGTGCCCTGCCAGGGCTAGAGGCTCCTGTGCAAGGTCCTGGGACTCGTGTGGAGTAGAGACCAAGAGCCTGGACCCAGGAGTCAAAGGGACCTCTGCTGTCCTTTTGACCACAAATACTTTGCCTATATGGGATAGATAGTTGCTCTTGTGCCATTGCCTCGTCACCCCATCACTTGCATGCCTGATGGGTTCCAGGTGCCATCCCGGGACCTGGTGACCAGAGGATGCCTGTGATAGTCGCTGCCAATGAGGCCTTCAATTTTGAGAGACCCAGACTTCTGCTTTGGGGGGTGGCATCTTTCCCTAGACATCACAAAAAGTTCAATTGTTTATTGCCTTGAAGGCACATTTTCTCTTTAACAAGAGCTTTTCTTAAGTCTCAGAATAGTATAAGTGGGTTTCTTGAAAACCAGAAATGTAGCTGAGAAAGGAATTTGGTCATTCTAGGAAGGAAAGAACAAGGGATTGATGGATTGGGTTAAGAAGCACATTCCTAGCTCACCATTTCTCCCTCTCTAACCTCCTTAGCATTTTGGTCTGTGGTTACCCATCTTGGCTGCACGTAAGAATTGGACTGAGGAGCTTTCAAGGTCCACCTCCAGCCTTGCTCCCTTCAGTCTCCAGGAAGGAGTCTGCCCCAGTATTTTTGATATGCTGCCCCAGGCACTCTGATACACTATGGGGCTGACAGCCACTGACCACCCTCTGCCAGACTCATGGTATAGGATCATTTCTTGGCCTAAACTGGGGTGTTCTGTGTGTTTATTAGATGCAGCATAGTTATGTCAACTTCCAGAAGCTTTCAGAAGGTAGATTCCTGTGATTTTTTTTTTTTTAGTGCCTGCCTGCTTTTTTGTACATACTGGGCCTGCAAGAGGGATCAGACAGAGCACCTCTACTATCTTTCCTGGAGGGGAGAGGAATCCTGTACACAGTCAAGGAAAGGGCCAACTGCTCAAAGGAGACACACGTAGAGTGTTTGCCATGTTCAAAGGAGGGAAATAGATATGTCAGTTGCTCCTAGGGACTTGATGTGTGCCAGGCGTCTTCTCATTAGTCCTCTTAGCAGCTGTGAGAAATGTCCTATTAATGTCATCCCCATTGCACAGACAAAGAAATGAAGCAGAGAAAGGTTATCATGTGCTCACAGTCACAGAACTGGGAAGGTGAGCCAGAATTTAAACCCAAGCAGTGTGAGGTGGCGGCTCCTCTTCCTGCCCTTTTCCATGGCAGTGCTGAAAGAGAACCTGGGTTGGCCAGCCTGGCCTTGGCGGGGTGTTATCAAACTATGCCCAGATAAAAATAGCAGGACAGGGGGCACCTTGGGACTGCTCTTCTCTAAAGAAAGAGATTTGATTTTGTTGCTTTTGTGAATGATTTTGATACAAGGTTAAGAGACTGAAATTTGTGTTATTCTTAAACTCTACTAATACAAAGTCACAAATAAAAAGAGTCAATGCAATAGGATATACAGGGGATCACTGTGAAACAACTTAGATCCTTAAGTAAGGGTTGAAAGTTGTACTATTTTTGTGAACTTGCATCTGCTAAACTGGCAATGGATAGAACCCTTTGCATGAAAGTCTTTGACTAAACATACATGAGCTATCAAGCAGCTAACCTTGTGCAAAAGTAGGAAAATTTTTCACCCTGCCACCTCCCAGGGAGGGCCAGATGTGATGCAGTGAATGTGATAGTCAACTAGGAGGAAAAAAATCCCTCCTTATGTTGACTGTATGAGCTGCCTGACAAAGGGAGTTTTGAGGAGGAGGGAGTCCAAATGGTTTAGGATAAGCACTATCTGGAATTTCTCATGTATAAGCTGTTAATGGAATACTTGGAGGTTTGACATTCATGTTTATGTATATACATGTATCTTCATTACACTTATGTTTAGAAACTCCTGGGACAACATGAGTATTTCTCTTGCCTGGAATTATGAAGAGAGGCTTAGGCTTAGGTCAAGTGTCAGCTCTCTACTTCGTGGCTGAGTGACCATGGGCAAGTTATGTAACTTTTGAGCCTCCAGCTATAACATAGGGAACAACACTGTCTCCTCTGCAGATTCAGTACCATTTGAAAGCATGCAGTGCCTTGACTGGCGCATTAATAGGTACTTTCCCCTTTTGGGTTCTCATACTTTGGGCCAGTACTGCTCCATGACCAGGCAAGGGGAGGAAGCATACTTTAAGCCCCCTCTTCTAAAGCTTCTGTCTACAGGATGAGGAGTCCAAGAGGAAGCCCCCTTCTAAACCATTCTGGGATTCCCCAGTTCTCCTCGATGACCCTATGCTGGCTTCTAGTCATTATAGACCTGTTTTCTAGCACCATCCTCCTGGGGGCACACTGCAATGGTGGCATACCCCTTTTCCCAAGAAGGGTAGATGGAGCTTTGCCTCAGAAGCTGCGGGTGTCCACCCACATGTATATAAGCCCCCTCAAACTGCAGGGTGGACCGGAAGTCAGTTGTCCCCCCACAGACACGCTCTGGCAAGGAGCTCCAGAAAGTTAGAAATTTCACTTGGAACCTAATCTTTTGGGTCTTTATGAAAGTATATATGTCAAGGTAGAAGGATAGGATATATTTTATTTACTGATTTGTTGGCTCTTATACTAAGCCAGTTAGGAGCAGGCCTGCAAAATTTATTTTACCTTCCTCTTTTTTTTTTGAGTTGGAGTCTCACTCTGTCGCCCAGACTGGAATGCAGTGGCCACTCCCGGCCACCGCAGCCTTGACCTGCTGGGCTCCGGCAATCCTTCCACCTCAGCCTTCCGAGTAGCCGGAATTACAGGCGCATGCTACCACGCCCGGCTAATTTTTTGATTTATTGTAGAGATGAGGTCTCGACTGCCCAGGTGGGTCTCGAACCTGTGGGCTCAGGCAATCCACTCACCTCAGCCTCCCAAAGGCGCGGGATTACAGGCTGAGCCACCGAGCCTGGCTACCTTCCTCTTAATAAAAATATGAAAATGGTCTAATCAAAATAATCCTTTGTGGTTTCAGTGAGTTCTCTAACATTCAGAAATTTTCTGACACTGTCCTTTGCTTTATCATAAGTATTGCTGAAAGGTGCTGGTTCGATAGCTACTGAGTCTACAACTTCTTCTGAATCTGGAGAAGGGCTCCAGAATGTGCACTGGATAGCTATCTCAGAGACTTTGTGCAATTTTAGGTTAGACCAGTGGTTCTCAGCCCTACCTGGATTTTAAAATTACCTGGGAAACTTCTAGAAAAATTGCTTCCGGGCTTCATTTTACATGGATCAAATCCTCATCTCTAGGGGTGGGGCCTAGACATGGGTATCTGTCTGAAATCTTCCCCATTGCAACCTGTGGGCCAAGGTTAAGAACCAAGACCACCCCTTCATCCTCTTGAGGGAGCTCAACTTTCAAAGAGAGCCTGTCTGCCACCTCTCATCTATAGGCAGTAGGGTGTTCAAACTTTGCAGGCACTATTGTTCCTTGTTAAGCTTGATTCTGCCACCTAATTAACACTTATTTATATTAATTAGTTCCATATGCATAAAAGGGGGTGGTCCTTTTTGAAATTTCTAGTTGCTGACTTTATAAGATTTGGCCTGAAGTGGGACTTCTGGAAACTCAACCAAGATAACGGCTTCCAAGTTCTTCCAAAAGTTTCTCTTCCAGTCATAGACAGCTAATGAAACAACCCAACTGCAGACATTTTTCCATAACATCTTTCACCTAGCAGTATCGATGTTCAGAGGGTGTGGACAGGCTTTCCTGGGTTTTTGGTGCTCCTTGTCAGGTGTTAAAACAAAGAAGATCATTGTGTTTCTTGGAACTGGTGTAAACGTCTATGTTTAAGATTAAGATCTAGGGAAGTATATTTCCGTTTGACACCCAGTAGTTTCTGATTGTGAAAAGGGTACCAATGTGTGCAATGGTGCCATGACATGGCCGCGGACTCCAGCCTCTTCTGTCAGTTTCTTTAATTAGGAGACATTAAGTGGGGCTGCTACATATTTTGAGAATAAATAGCACTGTTTAAACTTAGGCAGCCTTAACCACTAACTTAACCACTGAATTCTCGCTGCTACATGTCTCCTAAATAGATCAGCATAATCTTAACTAGGACTTAAAATGCATCATCTTCGTTCCGGAGCTCAGAACCTGCAGCAGACAGGAGCCTTTGGAGGCTTAATGACTTTAATTATGGCGAGAAATATCTTCTCCTAGTGGGGAGGGCACTTATACTGTAGATCAGAGAAGGCCAGATGGGAGCCCGCCCCAGGTCTGGCTGCTAGATTGGGAGGGTTGGAGGGTCATAGAGAAGCTGGGCTGGTGGAGAGGAGGGACTCTGGAGGGGGCAAAGCAGGAAGGGCAGAGAGAGAGGAGGAACGAGGTGGGGAGGTTATTGAAGGAAGGAGGAGGTGTAAGGAGAGGAGGGTCCCTGGCGTTGAGGGGAGCCAGGGGGAGGGGGGAATGTTGGCAGCAGGGCCTCAGAGTTCTGAGCTGTGTTTGTGGCTTTGGTGCTTTGATCTCCTGCCAGGGAAACCTGGAAGGTCAGGCCGGGCTGCAGCCAAGCCCCGGAGCCAGGAGCCAGGCGGAGCGGGCAGTGCTACACCACCCACCCTCATCTTCCACCCCTAGGCAGCAAGCCTGTCTCGCTGCCCAGGCCTCCTGCCCCTCTTTACCTCCTTGTGGCCATTTTGTGTGTTGATCTTCTTTAGACATTAGATTAGGAGCTCCAAGTCATGAAAGTAAATGCCCTACAAGTTTAGCTTGGTAAAATCATATGTTGTATATACTTTAAAAGAAATCAGATTATTTTTTAAGCTGTGTGCATCCCCTTACTCTATCCTTCCCTTCGCCACCCCAGTAAAAATTACTGGAGAGTGGCAGGTGATTCCCCTGTGGTAGTTTAGTGTTAGGGTCTAGTTTGCCTGCCTACACCACCCCCCTTCCTGGCACCAGGATTTTCTCATCGGTTACCCGTGTGTTCTGGTGTGTGACCTCATTTCCTATGGAATGAAAGGTTTCTGTCGGAATACAGGGCCCTTGGTGAGACAGGCCTTTCGAACCTCCTTGCCCAGAGAGAATGTCCTGTGTCATGCAGTGACTCATGCTTCAGGGAACAGCAGCTGACCAGAATGTTCAAGAGCCTGGTGCCTGGGTGGTCACTACTAAGTGAAGAACTTGGGGAGGAGGAAAGGAAAAAGTGAGGAGTGAGGATTTAAAAACCACTTAGTGGCCTCCAGAGAGAGGCATAAAAGGACCCAGAGAGCCCTGGCTCTCTGGACTGAAGTAGAACCCGCCAAGAGGGACCTGTGGGCGTCAGGCGTGGCCAGTCACTGGGACTGACTGGTCTTCATCAGTGTTAAGAGTCCTTTATCCCTCCCTGACCACAGGAGCAGGCCTGATGGTGGCAACATAAACAGGGCTCATTATTGCCACCCTGCATTTCTGGCAATAATGTATTCCAGGCTCAAACTTCAGATGGATGTGTCTCTCAAACCTGTGCTTTGGTCTCTTATTAACCTAAATTAGACCACCATTGAGTATGGGATTTTGAAGCTTTGGTAGAATCTGCTGGCATTTCGCCCAGAGAGCCAAACTCTAAACCTTAGCACAAGGTGAGGAAGGCAGGCCAAGGTCCACACTTTCCCAGTGATGGACCCCTTTGGTTTGGCCCTATTTCTCTACAGGTTGCATGATGGACTCCATCAGTCTTTCCGGCTGGAGGAAGGCCAACATCCCCCATTGATAATGGAAGCTGTAAAAATTCACATCTCTGTACAGTCTATTCCCATGGGCATGCCTAAGGGTCGTAATTTGGCCAGCTTTCCTTTAGTGAAGGTACTAAGGGAGGAAAAGGAACAAATGCTGCCAATGCACAGACTTGTTTTCTGAGACATTTGACATCCAGAGATGAGTGAACACAGCACCTGAAGCCTGATAAAGATCCACAAGGCACAGCCATTTGTGGTACCTGGGGTTGAGGTTGGCTAGAGATATAATGCCTGCATTAGAACCAATAATCAATAAAATCCCTGTTAGGAAATACAGCAGCAGAAGATGGTACCAGTAATAACCAAATCCTGAAAATCTGAAGTGTAAAGAATGCTGAGTTCCAAGAAGATCTGATAGAGAGCAAACCTTTTTTAATTTAAGAGTCAAAGGAAACAAACAAGGAGCTCAGATGGCCAGGAGTGAGCTTACAATCAGTTCATTGAGTAGCAGGACTCAGAGTGTTTGATGCTAACCCCTAGGGCAAAAGCTGATCCCTTTTAGGTTAATCAGCAAACATTTCTTGGCCATTTACCCTGTGCCAGACCTTTGGGTGGATTCTGGGAATTCAGCAGGAAAGAAGTCTAACACACTGGCTGCCCTCTAGTGAGGGAGGCATTTTTAAGTAAACAATGACAGTGTGCTGTCATAAAGTGCTGAGTGTCAGAGTACAGAGTAAGGTCACTGTTCCCACCCATCCCAAGAGAATAACACCTAAGCCTAAATAGAGTTAGAAGCCTAAAGAGAGAAGATGTCAAGATGTGCCAGTGTGGGGGAGGTAGTGTGTTCCTCATATTTGGTCTCTTGTTACCCCAAAGTAGGTCACCATTAAGTTTAGGATTTTGAAGAGAACTAAAGGAACTCAGTCTAGTTAGACATAAGAGTTGGAGTGTTGCATTTGGAAGCATTGAGCAGTGGGGAGAGCAGATCCGTGGTCTACAAAGGTCCCTCTGTTGCTGCATGGAGACCATACAGGGGCAGCTTGGGCTGGGCTTGGCAGCCCCCAAGGAAGAATGTTGTTGGGACTTGTATGAGTAGTCTGGTGTCCTGGACAGGGTGACAGCAATGAGGTAGCAATGAGGGTGTAGAAGTGAAGGCAGAGGGCTGCAGTTGTGACTTGGCCCCTGGGTTGAGGATTGAGGCAGGGGGACAGGGAATGCCTCCTTGAGGACAGAGCCCAGATTGTAGGGAAGAAATGATTGTGTGAAGGATAGGCCAATGACAGTATCCCATGTCCCACATCAGTCCGAGCAAGAAATGACACACAGATATCTGGGATTGTGTGCTGTGCTCTGGTTATAGCCACAGAAGTAACTTAGGGGAACCAAGCTGAAGCAGAATATTGATGTTGTGTCATGGGAATCAAGCCCTGGGACTCTGGTGCCAGTTTGGATTATCAGCAATCATGGTTTCTGCCCCCTTGGGTTACACTATTTCTGTATAAGTATGTCAGAGGAGAGCCTCAAGTGAACACTCACTTAGGTAAGAAGGAATGTGTCCTTAGTGCCTTCATCCTGCTGCTTGCTGAGCAAGATCTCTTCCCCCAGGACAGCAGCAAGTGGCTTGTATCTTCTTGGGATACCTGACTCACAGCTAACCTTCTTAAGTCACTGTCAAATGGAACTGTGTAATTGAATGTTTTCATGTCAATAACCATCTCATTTAAACTGGATTTGTATATCATTTGCTGATTGGTTTCCAGATCAAAATGTAGGTCTTTTGTCACGTATCTCAGCCTGTGAGTTGGAGTGAGAAGGAGTAGGCTAAGGCAGTGATACTGCTCTCATCTTGACATCCCACATGCTGTGTGAAGCACTGAGTCCCAAAGTCTGCTCTGTGGAAGGGATTTGCTCTACAAAAAGGATTCTGTGTCTGAAAAGGTTTGGGATGCTGAGTAGATAGGAGCCTCTGGCATATTCATATACCTATAAATATCAGAGACAGCTGCATTTCTCAAAGCACACTGACCAGGAAAGTCATTCCCTTAGGCACACTTTGGGAGAAGCTACCATAGAGACATAAGGTAAGTGATCCCATGTTCTTAATCTCTTACCCATTTGCCCTTGGGACTAAATGCTCAGACTCTTCCTTGTGACTCCCCTGGCCTTTTCAGAGAGGTCTATACCAGCATTGCGGGTAGAACGCATACTCAGTGAGGGCCAGGGTCTGTAACCATGCTTGCTTAACTGCTATATGAGCCCCTAGGGCCTACCTAGCACACATAGTAACTGGCTGGTAACTGCTGTGGACCAACTGAATTAATAAATGGTTAATACAAACAGAATTCACCTGCGTCCCTGCTTACTGTGTTAATTTGTTGAGTGTGGACCATGCCCAGGGCAGTCTGCTTTGTTAGGCTTTATGAGACATACCGTCGTGGTCAGTAAGGTCTACCTCCTAGAAATCTGTTAACTCCCAAGGGTATGCCTGGCACCCAAGCAAGGTATTTATGTGAAGGAGTTTATACCCTTTGACTCGGCAGGACCACTTGTAGCTATTTTAAGGACAGATGCTACCACCAGAATGGGCACAAGGATATAAATTCAGTACCATATGTAATAGAGACAATGTAGAAATCCCCTACATGCCTGTCAGGGAGATAGTCATTAAATAAGCTCCAGTACAACCATATAATGGAATCATATGTGTAGATGGTAAGTAGAATAAGCATTTTCCAAATCAATGCATATAATATTGTTAAGGGGAAAACAGCAGAGCTTATTTATTTATTTATTTTAGTTTGTTTGTTTATGAATGAGACAAGGTCTCACTGTGTTGCTCCAGGTGGTCTTGAACTCCTGGACTCAAACAATCCTCCTGCCTCAGCCTTTAGAGTAACTGGGACTATAGGCAGCAGCCAGCACACCCAACTCATCCGATGTATTTTTAGCTACATTTAGATGTGTATGTAACACATATGTATTTTATTCCTGCTACTATATGGGTTGAAAAAAAACATGGGAGGATATAAATAAGCCACACTGTTATGTTGAAAAGGTGGGATATGGAGGGGATATCTGAATTTTAAAATTGTTCGTATCAAGCACATATTACTCTTATAAACACCAAAAACACTAAAGATGATCATATTTTCAGGGAAAATGCATCAGAAAGTTTTAAGCAACAGAGGAGGAAGCCTAAGTGAAACTAGAGATCAGGGAGGGATAACAGTTCCCTTTGGCTAAGGAGAAACACTGTTAGTTTTGTGGAAGAAGTTGCACGTGAACTTGACCTTGAAGAATCAGTAGCATAAGTATGATCAGCTCATTATAGCTCACTCTGAAATATCTTTCTGCATGTGAGCTATCATTGTATAGAGAGTTACTCTCACTGACTTTCTTCTCCTTCCCAGCCAACTCATCACAGGTCACTCTTACCCAGAAGTTAAATCTGTTGACAAATTTGTCTTGTATTGTCTGTGCCATCTTATCCTGCCATTGGTGTTAATAAATAAGAGTTAGGTGGGTACATAAGGAGGGCATTAAAATTCTTTGTAGATTGTGTTAGGAATTTTAATGATCTTTACATTCTGGCCAAGCACAGTGGCTCACCCCTACAATCCTAGCACTTTAGGAGGCCGAGACAAGAAGATTGCTTGAGCTTAGGAGTTCAAGACCACCCTGGGTGACATAGTGTGACCTCATCTCTACAAAAAAAAATTAAAATTAGCAGGGCATAGTGGTACACGCCTGTAGTTCCAGCTACTCGGGAAACTGAGGTAGAAGAATCACCTGAGTCCAGGAGGTACAGTCTGGTGAGCTGTGATCATGCCACTGCACTCCAGCCTAGGTGATAAATGAGACCCCAACTCAATAATCATAATCTCCATAATCTTCATATTCTTTGGCACTTGACCTGTATCCTAAGGAAATTGCAAATGAAAGCTGAGATTTATGCAACATAGCATTAGTTATAATAAATAAAAAGCTAGAACAGCCCAGATATAAAAAATACATGAGTTGAGTAGCGTATAGGAAGAAATATATCACAACCATTTAAAATATTTACAAAGAATTTTTAATAACTTGAAAGCTTACGATAAATGCAAAAAATGCAAATTTATATTTAATAGAAGTAAAATGTCTGGTTGGAGCCCTTATATATCAGAACTGCCTATGAGAGGTCGAAGACACATGTATTCATGTTAACACCAACAATCTAACTTCCTTGGTTACCCTATGTTTAGAAATGTGGAACAATGGAGATTTTTAGTCATCTTTTGGGTTATTTCCTATTAAGATTATGTTATGTCAAAATTTTCCTACAATAAAGGTTAAGCAGTGGGGACGCCACATCCAAGTGCTTGACAAAGGAACAGGAAAACAGCTGGTGAAAAATGGAGTCTGTGCTCCAGAAGCTCCAGGGAGTAGGTCTTGGGGTGGATCTGAGCCCCAAATCAAATCTGGGTAGAATTTCACACACCAGGAGAAATGCTAGATCCACTCCTGATAAGTGGAGGGCTCTAGGCTTTAAGTTTTCCCACCCTCACGGTGGTGACAGCACCATTTTCATCAGAATATCTCATTTGCACTGGAACATTCTAGACTCAGTCTTACTGATAAAAGTACTTCCTGACAGGAAAACATCCGTGGTCATGAAGCACTTCTTTTTATCAAAAATAACCCAAGAGTATGGTACCGGGCAGACTTTCGTTCATTTATAATAAATGCTTATTGAATAATCAAGAGTGATAAGTGCCAACCACAGTAGGGCCCTATCTTCTAGAGGTTGGAATTTTGTATTTTGCAAATGTATTTTAGAGTTGCAACTGTTTACCCTTTTGCTACTATCTCAGTAGCTGTGGACATCATCTAGTCTTGGGTCCTGCAGCCCTGGAAAGGTACATAAATGACAACCTTTTATTCAACAGCCTGCTAGCTGTTGCTGACCTGCTACGTCCTAAGTGAGGATCACAGACACTAGGCGATAAAGGATGTGGAGATACCTCTGTGGGCTGAGGGGAAGGGCATGCAGAGACCAGCAAGACAAGGCCTTTGGCTGCTTCTCGGAGGCCTTGCCAAGACTTCCCTGTGTTCTGCTGCCACCCTCCTCTCCCTTGCTCTTCCTTCCATTGCGGGTTGTGCACAGTTCAGGAGTAACTGCCCCTTCCGACTGCAGCCCAGTTTACCAGTGACCTTCATCCGGCCACATCTACCATGCTGCATCTTTCCCATCTTTCTTTAAAAGAGTCTTATCTTAAGAGTTTTGGACATATGTGACTTCATAAAAATTGGGTTTCTGGTGGTCACAAAACTAGTACTCTCCCAACTAGAGCCTAGGTTTGTTTTCTGGTCCAAGTCTGACTAGATAAAATGGTAAATGATCTAAGATAATGAAAACTGGTTCAAGAACTATGCCTCAATTTTTAAACTGAAAATGTATGGCAAGGGCAAAATATAACCAAGCAGTGTTCTTTATTTTTTATTTTGCTTTGGAAGTAGTAAAATAAAGGTGTCATTTTCTAAATGTGGGATAGTCACAGCCTATTTTAAACCCTGAACTGACTTCTGACAGGCAAGTTTCCAGTAGTATACTTGGTTGGCTCCCCTCCCGTCCAGTCCTGGTACATGCAGGAAATGCAAACTTATTTTAATAGCTTACACTAAATACAATTTTTAAAGTACGTCAACTATGAGAATCAAGCATTTTCTTAAACAAGATGTTTGTCCTTGGCTTGTGTGCATTAACCTGATTTAGTTGTGTCTGCAATCAAACTATAAATAGGGTTTAAGCACCTTTTCTTTTCTTTCTTTCTTTCTTTCTTTTTTTTTTTTTTTTTTTTTTTTTGTACATAGGGTTCTTGCTGTTGCCCAGGCTGACCTCAAACTCCTGGGCTCAACTGAGCCTTTGCCTCAGCCTCCTGATATCTGGAATTACTGGCTAGCGCCACTCTGGTCACCTTATTCTTGATCTGCTGTCTTTACTGGTCAAAATCTCCTAGATTTTGTTTAAAATGTCTTTTGCGCCTGTCCTGAATGGAGGTAATCCTTCAAATGAAACCTCCAAATCCTTGAGATGTCTGCGTTCTTATGGAGCAGACCACGTGGCTAAATGGCTTTTCTGAGGCACGCATCTCCCGGGAAGACATTGCTTACCCCAGATCCTGCAACCTTTCATCCCACAGCCATTAGACTCCAGGTGCAGCAGCATCAAAGCTAGAGGTACTGGGTGCTCCTGATCAGGACATAGCTGAATTGCACATTCTCGGCGGGTGCTGTTTGATGTGCTTGTTCGTGGAATGAAAGCCAAATAAAGGAATGAGAGGGCCTATTTATTTCCTCATTTTCCGTGCTGTTCCTTGGGGCCTATGTCTAGGAAAGGAATTTGTGAAAAAGACTGAGATACCACCTAAGCGGAAAACACAAGCACCTACTTACTCTGGAGTCCATGAGCTGCTGGCCTCAGGCAGAGAGGTCTATACCCCTAAAGAATATTATGGAGGAGGAAAGGAATGCTAATTGGCCTTGTACTTTCTCAGCTGTGCAGTCCTTTCTGAATTCTGGACAGTCCCCTGCCTCATAGTTGGATGACTAATACTGGAAACTGGAAGAGACCCTAGTCATAATGACATAGATACCTCCTCTTTTTTTTTTTTTTTTTTAATAAATGGGGAAACTGAGGCTGGGGCTGAAGGAGATTCAGTGACTTGCAACATGCCAGTGGCAGAACCAGAGAATAACTCCCAGGATTTACTCCTGGCTCCTAGTCCAGCAATCTGGTGAATAACAGGGTGGGGTGGATAATCAGCAGAGACTTCAATACATTGCATCTCCGTTCAAAAAGAAAGAGTCCCCTGCAGGACAAGGATAGGTTATCCAGGGTGCCAGAGCTTCTTACACGGCTGAGAAACGTGCGGTATTCCTGACGATTTCACTGAAGCCGTTTTTTGGTGCTACTTGTTTGGTACGAAGTACAAGAAATTGGCTTGTTGTGAAAGCTGTGGGGTGAGTCTGCCCTCTAGTGGGCCAGTGTAGCCATTGGTCCAGCTACGTTCGGGGCAATGTTCATTCTTAACGCCACGTCAGTGTAGAGTGATTATTTTTATGGAAGGAATTCTGATTTTATTCTTACTCGACACTCTGGCCTATAATGACTCTGTTGATCTCAGCGCTGTCATCATATGCCCATCTTATAGAAGGGTAGTTTTTTTGTCTTCCCCACCACCACCATTAGAGGTGTCACTTTCCAACAAGATTTAGGCTCCTAAGAGCCAGGGCATATCTTAAGTCTTATTTTTCCACAGCTTCTACCCTGTTGTCTACTTAGCTGAACATGAAATTAGCAGGTTCATTGGGATGGAAAGGAATCTTTCCCCCATTTCCCTCAAGAAGAATCCCATCATCTCTCATTTGTTCTTAAAACGTTTTAATCTCATCTCTGTGATCAGTAGTTCCCCAAGGGGTTGAATCATCTGAATCGTCAGAAAGCTTACAGAACTCAGTTTCCTGGGCCTCACTCCAGCCCTGTTGAATCAGTCTCTGTGGTGTGAGCCAGGAAATCTGCTTTACAAACTTCCCAAGTGGTTTTTGATGTGTAGCCAGGTTTGGCAGGCTAACTGCTCCAAAACCCCATTTACAATGATTTCTCATGACTCCCCCTGCCTACAGGGTCTCCAGAGGTCTTCAGCTTGTGACACTTATTAAAATGGACCATTATGAGATTCAGTTGAAAATGTTGAATATGTTATTTTAACTGGGTGACATGGGAAGGAAGAAGGGACCACATGAGACGAACCAAAGGCATTTGCTTTGGTTGCCAATGGTTCTGTGCTCATAGCAGAAAATACCAAAATCAGTACCTCTGTGCTGACTGGGCAGGTTGTTGATCTGTAGTTTGTTTTCATTGTTTGGGCAGGATAGGAAGATAGAGGTTTATTGAGTACCAAATTATTTATTTTCACCTATTCTAAGTCATCTGGTTCTCAGGATGATGATACAGGGTAGGTGGCATTGTCTTCTTTTTTTAAAAGATGCTTTAAATTGACAAATAATACTTGTACATATTTGTGGAGTACATATTGCTGTTTCAGTACATATTTATAGTGATCAGATACAGGGTTATTAGCAAATCAGTCATCTCAAACAGTTAACATTTTTTTGGGTTGTGGACTTCCAAAATCATCCTTCTAGCTGTTTGAGACTACATGATATACTATTGTCTGAGTGCCAAAGGCCAGCTATGGAAAGGTAAGTGGACTGGAGGGCCAATCTGCTCTTTTTTATTCTACCAGGCCAAGAGAGCAGTGCAGCGGGGAGCTACTGCAGTCATCTTTGATGTGTCTGAAAACCCAGAAGCTATTGACCAGGTAAACTTGGGCCATGCCAATGTTGCAGTCTCCCTGAGAGAGGTACTTCCTTTAGTTAGGTTGGCTTGTCACAGTTATGTCACCTTCATCTCGAGGACTTTGCTCTTGTATGCAGAAGTTAGATGTCCATATTTGGGCATCACACCCAAGGAAGGTATATTGAGAGGGGTTAAGAGCCAGGGAATTGAGGGATGGGGAACATTTTCAAAGGCCCTCTGGTCCTTCTGCCTGCCCAGTCCATGCTAAAACAAGCATCATTTTCAGCCTTGCCCTTCTGGGAGCTCCAAGGCTATAATGCTTAAAGAGGGGGATTTCCAGACAAGCGTTCAATGTCTTTTCTCTCCAGCCTTCCTTTCTCTCTCTGCTTAAAGTAAGCATACCTTTTAACCAGGGCCCTCTTTTCTTCCTTAGCTGAACCAGGGATCAGAAGACCCACTCAAGAGGCCAGTAGTGTATGTGAAGGGCGCAGATGCCGTCAAGCTGATGAATATTGTCAACAAGCAGAAAGTGGCCCGAGCAAGGATCCAGCACCGCCCTCCTCGAGTGAGCTTCTGCACTGGCCTGCTGGGCCCGGGGTGGTCTCTGCTACTGCCTGTGCTTTTATTTCCCCTGGGAAATAAATAAGGCTTTCATTCCTTTCTTCCTTCTGACTAAAATGCTGGCCTGTCCTGGGTTTCTGCAGGTTTAGATCAGCTATAGAGCTAGAGACTAGAGAGAAATTCCACCCGTGTGGTATTGAAAAATTCTACCACAATTTGAAAAATCCTACTAGAAATAGATTAATAGTGGTAAGATGTCTCTGGACTCTTCCACCTGGTGTTCCTTCTTGGCAACTTCTCATCCTTCTTTCACTTCCATCCCATCTCCCTTTAAAAGGCAAACTGAGGAGGATCAGAAGGTTGGGATACCCAGCACTCAACTGCTCATGTCTCCCTTCTTCCATTTGGTCTAGACACTAGAGAAAAGGCCTGTACTTTCTTCTTCCTGTAGAGTAAAATTCCCTTATTGAAATCACCTAACTTATCTTTGAATCTGGAAAACTTTGCTTTCAACTGAGATTGAATTTCATGGCTAATGAATAGAGTCTAAGCTGCCCTTAAGTGACTGGAAGGAATCCTACTGGCCACTAACTCTTGACAGGCACCTTCTGCCTAAACCTTGGGCTGAAGGATGCTAGGAACCTGCGGCAAGTGCCCATATACACTTTTTTCTCCTCACACATATTGGAACATTTGCATGTTGGCTAAATGCATGCCCTAGATGAGGTGGCTTCCAGATTTTAGGAGGTAGTGCTATGAGAGAAAGGTAAGAACTAAAACCAGAGAGAGTTTGCAGAAAACTGACTTGCCGGCTTCTTTTTAAAGGAAAAAAGAGCACTTTGGTTAATATGACTCATTGCAGTGGAAGCTGATAGTTGTGGAAGCAGCACACAATTTTCTGAGTTGTTGTAAACCATTAATTATATGGTTAGTAATCACTGTTCCCTCAAAACATGACACTCACCCTTTTGTGTCCTATAAATGTGATTAGTTGTGTTTATTTGGAAGGGCCTTCCTTACTGGCTACTTGCACTATTCCACAGAGAGCCAGGCTTTGTGGACAGAGTTCCCTTGGCTGTTGAGGGTCTAGCTAAGACCACCTCAGGGCTCCCCCTGGCCATACCAAAGGTACTGCTTGGACCTTGGGAGAGCGTATGAGCAAAACCTTCTGAATTTCCTACAAACTGAGGGGAAACTCGCCCCAGTCACCCCATCCTTATCCTGACCTGGTGCCGATTACCAGGCTGAAGCGAGGCTGTGACTCACTATGTCTGTGTTCCATTCCAGCAACCCACTGAATACTTTGACATGGGGATTTTCCTGGCTTTCTTCGTTGTGGTCTCCTTGGTCTGCCTCATCCTCCTTGTCAAAATCAAACTGAAGCAGCGACGTAGTCAGGTAATACCTCTGTGCAGCCGATGAACATTGACACCTGTGGCCCTGTCGCTGGTGAAAACCAGGACTCTTGTCAACTTGTTGTTTGACAGTCCAAAGTGAAGTCACAGCTGAGGATTCTGAGCTCCATACCCTGTTCCTAGTGGTCTAGAAATAGCCAAGATGGAGGAAAAACAAGAGCAAAACTTAGAGCACTGTGCCCTCTCTGTTCTTAAAGGGCCAGTCCTACAGAGACTGAGCACTGGGGATGTCTTCAGCCAGTTTTTCAAAGGAAGTGTTAAAATCAGTGCCAGTGTGATACCCTATAGCCTTGCCCCTCAGATAGCACCTATGGTCCAGCAGTATCTGTATCACCTGGGAACTTGACAGAAATGCAGAGTCTCGGGCCCCACCCCAAACCTACCCACTTATTGAGCTCTTTGGGTGATTCTCAATAAGCAGAGTAGCCACTGTAACTCTCCAGATGCCATATCACTGTGTGCTTATAGGAAAGAGAGATTCAGCGGTGGAGGGTGGTGATAGGATAAGCAGAGATCTAGACTCTGAAATGTATGGCAGGGTCATGTCTCAGGAGAGAGATGGTAGATCTTGGAGGGCAATCTGTCAAGGGAATCGCCTAAGTTTTCATGAGGGGCAAGCGGCCCGCACCTGTAGAACAATGGGCTGGGTTTATTGGGCACAGCCTACTTGCACTCACATATTGTCTCATTTACCCTCACGACTACCTTCAGCATAAACAGTAGGAACCCCCGGTGTAGAGCAGGTCAATAACTCAGGGTCTAGCAGAGTGGGGAAGAGAGAAGGCTAAGTAATCAAAGGCAACCCCTGCCTTCAAGTCAAAGGGGAGCTCTTTGCTAGTATTGCCACTTGGGAAAAGCCTGGGTTGATGCCTGGGATGCTTCACGGGTCTAGAAAATATGTTCCATGGCAGTCTGAGTTTTGAGTGATTTCTCAAAAGTCTGTTCTGGCATGATAGAAAAGTGTTTGTTTGTCCATAGCCTCGGAGGTTAATACCACTGTTATACATAACAAACACTCACACAGACCACGTTCTGCTGTGCAGAATTCCATGAACAGGTTGGCTGTCCAGGCTCTGGAGAAGATGGAAACCAGAAAGTTCAACTCCAAGAGCAAAGGACGCCGGGAGGGGAGTTGTGGAGCTCTGGACACACTCAGCAGCAGTTCCACATCTGACTGTGCCATTTGTCTGGAGAAGTACATTGACGGAGAGGTAATGGCAGGGGCAGGCCCCAACTTGAGTGGAGCTGCAGTGGGCAGGTCAGCAGAGGTACCCAGGACATAAAAGGACAGGGTTCCATATTCTTTCCCACAGCTTTGCAGCAGCTAAAGGGGTTAAGCGCCCAGATCTCTGGGAGGATGTCCTGCGATGTTTTAACCACTTCCCTGTAGGAAAGGGTGGCTACAATGTAGAGACACACTCTCCAGAGAAGCCAGCTGAACATAGGGGATTTCAGATGTTGATCACAAATATATGGTAAAGAAAAAAATTTTTTTAATATATGGTAGGTCAGAAAAGATCTGACTTACACACACACTGGCTTTGTTTTATAATCACTCTTCTAAAAACTCTGAGACTTAATACTTGACAGGGTGTTTTTAGTTACAGAGAGATAATGGATTTAATTTCCCTCCCTTTTTTTCTTGTAGCTCTTTATTTTGAAATTTTCAAATCCTTAGAAAAGAATAGTATCAGCTGGGTATGGTGGCTCATACCTATAATACCTGTACTTTGGGAGGCTGAGGTGAGAGGATTACTTGATCCCAGGAGCTTGAGACTAGCCTAGGCAACAAAACGAGACTTCATCTCTCCAAAAAAATAAACTAGCCAGGTATGGTGGCACATGCTGGTAGTTCCAGCTATTCAGGAGGCTGAAACAGGAAGATCGCCTGAGTCCAGGAGGTTGAGGCTGTGGTGAGCCATGATCATGCCACTGCACTCCAGTCTGAGTGACAGAGTGAGACCCTGACTAGAAAAAAAGAGAGAAAATAATAGTATCAGGAGTAATATATGTCAGTCTCCTAGAATCACCCATTGTTAACATTTTCAACATTTGGTTAATCTCCCTCCCTCTAGAGAGATACAAACACACATTTGGGGAGCAGGGAACAAAATCCCCACTTTTTGAGAATTGCAGAGACACTTGATGCCTCTTTGATGAAAATTTTCCACTGCTGTGTATGGATGAAAATTGAATTTTTGCAGAGGCCCTTAGAATAAGAGATTCTTGTATGGATTCTTCGTTCTGATTGTGGTCCAAGTGGGTTCTAGCCTTGTGATCTTGGGCAAGTGACTTCATTCTCTGTGCTTGCACTTGAGACTGACCAGCTTTCCAGGTGGTCGTGAAGGTTACATGAGAAAACCTAGGTAGGCCTTTTGACACTGTCAGGCACACTGTCAGGTATTAGAATATTATTGTGTACTCCAGGTCCAAAAATGAAAAGAAGTAAAATGAACAAGTTTGGTGGATGTTTATGCTCATAATGTCAGGGGTGGTTCTGCCCCCAGAAAATCCCTTTACCTTCTCTCTAGATAAACTACTTTTGCTATAAACCATGGGGCCCCATGGTGAATGTTTAGGGTCTAGTATAGGAGAGCTTGTTCCTTTGCTGCCCTACCCGTCAATAACAGTACCAGGCAGCTTCCTTTCTACTCATCTCCATTTGGGGTACCTGCAGGAAGCTACCATTAGGGGATAACCCGCAGCTCCCTGCCCAGGAGCTGCGAGTTATCCCCTGTACTCACCGGTCTTTCCTGTGTGGTGGTGTGAATGTGCGTGGCCTCCTCCAACTACAAGAGTCTGCCTCAATGTGCTTCTCCTCCCTTAGCACTGAGGGCTGTGGTTGAGGCTGGCTGGTGGGGAGTTTCCTTCTCCCTAGAATGCTTCCATGGGCCCTGCCTTTGGGGAATTGAGCTAACCCGTAGCTGGAGGTGGGGAGGAAAGTGGGAAGGGCACTGGCGTGGTGAGAGGGTTCCTTGGTCCACGCAGGGCTCCACAGGAAGGCACATGCAGAGCTGAAGGCAGACCTGCCTTTCCTCCTGTGCCCTCCCTTCAGGCTGTATCCCCTCTCTCCCTGCCCAGGAGCTGCGGGTTATCCCCTGTACTCACCGGTTTCACAGGAAGTGCGTGGACCCATGGCTGCTGCAGCACCACACCTGCCCCCACTGTCGGCACAACATCATAGGTAATTGTCAGCTGCCTCAGTCAATGCTGAAGAGTCAAGTTGGAGGAAACTCCCTGCCCAGTGCCTAGCTAGAGTATGACTGCAGGCTTGGGAGTGAGCAGTACCACTGCAGCATTGTTCTCTGGACTTCAACTTGGAGGCATGGCAGCTTTGGGTTTTGGAGGTTGGCTGCACAACCCTTGGGAAAATCTGACATTAAGAATCACCCTGTGTTCAAGTTTGAGCTTTACAATGACCAGCTTCCTGACCTTGGTCCTGACATTTGGTCTTTTCAGGCCTGAGGTCCCTAATCTCTTTAGTGGCAATGACGGTAATATTTGCCATGGGGTTGTTCCCAGAGCCACAAATGGCAATGAATGTGCAGTGACAGGCTTGCATTACTGCTTCTGCATTGCTGTGTTATTGGACAGAGGGTGGAGGGACTTTATTTCCTATCCCTGTTCCTGTCCATAAACTCCTGTGGTGCCGGTGTCAGGCAAAGGAGTGGGGATGCCCTTACAGGAGATGGGCCCTTTCACATGGAGAGGCAGGTCAGTCTCTGCCATGCAACAGAGTTTGGGAATACCTTAGTTTGGGGCAGGGTCAAGAGAATGGACACCTTGGCATGGGACCGAGTCTGCTGCTTTGGTCTTTGCCCTTTTATCCCTCTAGCCCCTGAGAGAATGTGCTCAGCCCTGCTTATTCTGTGTCCTCCATCTTTCCCCAGAACAAAAGGGAA
Source organism: Cephalopachus bancanus (assembly GCA_027257055.1). Lineage (NCBI taxonomy): Eukaryota > Metazoa > Chordata > Mammalia > Primates > Tarsiidae > Cephalopachus > Cephalopachus bancanus. The sequence continues at coordinate 477,931 of JAPVLO010000573.1, read as the reverse complement.
ACCCAAGCACTGTGTGTGTGGAGACAAGCAACCTCTCACGCGGCCGGCAGCCAAGGGTGACCTTGCCCGTGCATTACCCCGGCCGCGTGCACAGGACCAATGCCATCCCAGCCTACCCGACCAGGACAAGCATGGACTCTCATGGGAATCCCGTCACCCTGCTGACCGTGGACAGGCATGGGGAGCAGAACCTCTATTCTCCGCAGACCCCTGCCTACATCCGTGGCTACCCACCCCTCCACCTGGACCATACACTGGCCACTCACCGCTGTGGCCTGGAGCACCGGGCCTACTCACCAGCCCACCCCTTCCGCAGGCCCAAGTTTAGCGGCCGCAGCTTCTCCAAGGCAGCTTGCTTTTCTCAGTATGAGACCATGTACCAACACTACTACTTCCAGGGCCTCAGCTACCCAGAGCAGGAAGGGCAGCCCCCACCTAGCCTCTCTCCTAGGGGCTCGTCCCGTGTCTTTCCACCGAGTGGCAGCAGCAGCCTGCTCTTCCCCACTGTGGTGCACATGGCCCCGCCCTCCCACCTGGAGAGCGGCAGCACATCCAGCTTCAGCTGCTACCATGGCCACCGCTCAGTGTGCAGTGGCTACCTGGCCGACTGTCCAGGCAGCGACAGTAGCAGTAGCAGCAGCTCTGGCCAGTGCCACTGTTCCTCCAGCGACTCTGTGGTAGACTGCACTGAAGTCAGCAACCAGGGCGTGTACGGGAGCTGCTCCACCTTCCGAAGCTCCCTCAGCAGTGACTATGACCCCTTCATCTACCGTAGCCGGAGCCCTTGTCACACCAGTGAGGCTGGAGGCTCAGGCAGCTCAGGCAGGGGGCCTGCTGTGCGCTTCGAGGGCTCCCCGCCACCTGAGGAGCTCCTGGCAGCACACAGTCATGGTGCTGGGCGGGGAGAGCCTTGGTTGGGCCCTGCCTCTCCCTTAGGGGACCAGCTGTCTACCTGCAGCCTGGAGATGAACTATAGCAGCAACTCCTCCCTGGAGCACAGGGGGCCCAATAGCTCTACCTCAGAAGTGGGGCTCGAGGTTTCTCCTGGGGCCGCCCCAGAACTCAAGAGGACCTGGAAGGGGGGCCATGAGGGGCTGTCATGTGCCTGCTGCTGTGACCCCCAGCCCACCCCACTGGGGCCCAGTGCAGGAGCAACTGGCAGCAGCACCTTGTTCCTGGGCCCCCCTGTCTGTGAGGGCTGTGTCCCCACAGGTGGGGAGCCACAGCCAGGAAGTTCCCAGAGCCTGTATGGCCTTCACCCAGACCATTTGCCCAGGACAAATGGGGTGAAATATGAGGGCCTGCCCTGCTGCTTCTATGAAGAGAAGCAGGTGGCCCATGGCAGCGGAGGGGGCAGCGGCTGCTACACTGAGGACTATTCGGTGAGTGTGCAGTACACGCTCACCGAGGAACCCCCACCCAGCTGCTACCCAGGGGCCCGGGACCTGAGCCAGCGCATCCCCATCATTCCGGAGGATGTGGACTGTGACCTGGGCCTGCCCTTGGACTGTCAAGGAACCCACAGCCTTAGCCCCTGGGGTGGGACGCCGGGTCCAGATGTTCCACGGCCCCAGAGGGGCCTAGGAGCAGCCTGGGAAGAGGAGCAGGCTCTGCACTGCCAGGCTGGGTCACTGCTACAGCCTGGCTGCCCTTCAGAGGAGGTGGGTGCCACCAGTGCCAGCTTTCCCAGTGCCCCACAGGACACTCAGGAGTCCAGCGCCACAGCCACTGAGGCTACAGGTGAGAGCAGGAGCTTTCATGGGGGTCCTCTTCTGTCTCCTCAGGTGTTTTCTGAATGCCTTTGTGCCCTTAGATTTAAACACCATTTGTGGCTGATGACTTCCAAGGGTTATCTCCCAATCTGGTCCTTCCTCAGAGATCCAGACCTGTTGAGCCCTCTGCTTCCATGGTCTCTGTGATCTCTCCCCTGATGTCTCCAGAGTCTCCCAATCTGTCATGTTTACAGTGGTGCTCTCATTCCCCCTCTGCCCTGCCCCCTTCCCCAAGGATCTCCATCCAGATGCTCAGGCCCAAAACCCAAGCCACATCCTTGTGCCCTGCCTACAATCTACCATTCTGGGCTTCTCAGCCAGCCCTGAAAGATCCCATTTGCTTGTTTTCTCCCTACTCCAGAAAAATGAAATGTAGCAAAAGAGGTAAAATACAAGTCCATATTTGCTGTTATTAGATTCAACAGGCTTCAGACTGTTATAAAGTTTCCAAACATTTTCCCTCAGTGATAAACTGTGCAGTCTAGTATCTCTGAGTAGCAGTGTGACCAGTTCTACCTCCAAAGTCCATCAAATTTACCTACTTCTGTGCATCCCCGTTGTATATCCCTAGGTCTAGCCCCATTTTCTCTCTCTGGGACAAAGGCCCTTCTGATTGTTCTGCTGTCACTAGTCTTGCCTTTTATTCTGCTTGGGAGCCAGAGTGGCCTTTTTTGAAACATAGTTGATGTCTGTGCCAGAAAACCCTTCATGACTTGCCAGTAGCTTTACAAGGGGAGACCCCAAAAAGCCAATTTATTTATAAAAAGTTGTGTATTTTTTTTTTTTGAGTTGGAGTCTCACTCGTCACCCAGACTGGAGTGCAGTGGCCACTCCCAGCCACCGCAACCTCAACCTGCTGGGCTCTGACGATCCTTCCGTCTCAGCCTTCCAAGTAGCCGGAATTACAGGCATGCACTACCACGCCCGGCTAATTTTTTGATTTATTGTAGAGATAGGTCTCGCTGCCCAGGCAGGTCTCGAATCCACGGGCTCAGGCAATCCTCTCACCTCAGCCTCCCAAAGGCGCGGGATTACAGGCTGAGCCACCGAGTCCGGCAAGTTGTGTATTCTTACATATTTAAACTTTAGTAATATACCTATTGAGATGCTTTTTTCACTGCTCAAGACAATTTTTGAACTCATTAATTTTGATGCCTTTAATGCTTCTGCCATTTTTTGTTTCATCTCTTCCACATCAGCAAAATGTTTTCCCCTTGAAAACTTTTTTCATCTGGGGAAACAAAAAAAATGTCAGAGCAAGATCAGGTGAATGGGGAGGGTGGGGCACAGGAGTTGCTATTTTTGGTCAGAAACTGCGGAACATTCAGCATGGTGTGGGCAGGTGCGTTGTCATGATGGAAGAATCAGTCACCTGTTTGCTACAGCTTGGGATGTTTCTTCCACAAATCATGCAACCTTCTCAAAACCTCCAGATAAAAACTTTGGTTGACTATTTGATCTAGAGGAACAAATTCTGAGTATACTACAAGGGGCCTGTCCTCCAAAAGATAATACTGGGGTTTTTTTGGGGGGAGGGGTTGTTTTTTTTTTTAAAAAACAGGATTTATTGAGAGGACAGAAAAGCTCCCACAGTGGGAGAGGACCCGAAGGAGTTGCCCCTTTGTGAAATCTTAAAAACAGTAACTTGTCACCCACTTCTATATGATCTGGCCCCACCAGTCTATCTAACCACTCCTGTTTCACTCCTTGCTTGCTACTTTAGCCCCCTGTGCCTCTGTCCTGTTCCCCCAACCTGCTGAGCTCACTCCAGCTCCCGGACTTCTCCACTACTTCTCTCCTTCAGATAGCTTAAATGGCCTTCCAACCCCCTGCGGTCCCTTTCACACCTTCCTAAGTCATTCCAATCCTAAATTACTTTGGGGTCTCTAAGTTCAGTGAGGAAGTCCTCTTTGCCTCTCTTCCCAGTGCCTGACACAACTGGGTACCCAGTTAGCATCTTTTTTGTATATTGTACTTTCATGCTACCTGAGAATGTTTAGAAGTCCCTGCACATCCAGATGAGGAAGGCCAGCTCTCCAGGAGGCACCAGTGCTCTTAGCACAGGCTGAGCCCTCTCGGAAGAGGCCCTTTAGCATACACGCAGTCCATCCACAACTATGAGCTTCCTAAGAGCCTGCTGCATACCAGAGACAGGGCCACCTGAGTGCCTGGCCTGGTCCCTGTGCGTTGTCCCTAATCACCCTCCCTGATGATCGTTCTCTCTCTTCCAGAACTGGAATTTCGCCCAGCAGACAGCAGTGGCACAGGAGCCTGAGCTCAGAAGGAACTCTTATCTGGAAATTGAGAACTGTGTGGAAACTCCAAACTCCAACTTCCTTCAAAAGAAAACACATTTTTTTTAGCTTTGACAAACACACAAAAGTGGTAATAAAGAGAGCCCTCCTTCTCAACCCAAAATGTGAGCCACCTGTGGCAAAAGTACCCCCCCCCACCCCATTAACAAACCAACAGACAAAATTCTCTGAGTCCTTTGCCTCTTTTGATAACATGTTATTCTTCTGTTTTGTAAAGTGTTTGTGCTTGGGGTTCCGAGGTGTGTGGGATTGAGTTCTCTGCTTTGTTTTTTTAAGATATTGTATGTAAATGTAAAAAGTTATTTAAATATATATTTTAAAGAACCCTAACCGCCAACTTTTGCTGAAAAAGAAAAAAAAAATCACTGCTGCATTAAATGAACCACATCATGTGTAGATACTGTTGTCTCCCTGGAGGGAGCTCAGGCCTTTGAAAAGCTCAGGGCTACACCTGCCTTAGAAAATGAACCAGAAACTTGAAAAAAAGCTAGTTGATATGGGTACAAACTCTGAGGAACAATGCAAAGCTGCCTCTTTCTTTCTCGTGGCAAATCCCAGTGTACAAAAATGTCAGCTCTCCTCGGAAGCCATGCCTCTCCAGCCCAAATCTTTAGGCATGTGATGAAAGCAAGTAGGAAGAGGGTATGTGTACAAGGTATGCAGCACTGGGGAGCCAGGTCAGGCTATTGCCATGGAAGCTCCAGGGTGACAGGGATGATTCTGCCAGTATCCTCAATCTGTCTCCTCGGGACATTGTCCCAAATAAGATGACAGAGTTCCCAGCCCTAATCTTAGCCAAAGCCCAGGTAATGGTAAGGGGGAGAACTCTTGGGGTCTTCCATCTGAACTCTGATCCCTGGGGCAGAAAGAAGAGGCTTTCCTCCCTTGGCAGTCCTAACTTTGGAGTCCTTTGCAAAAATAGTTTAGGCTTCCTGTCACTGGCTGCAGAAATGGCTCAAAGGGGTGTGGGGACAAACACCCAGAAGGAATGTAGTTTTGTGGCCTTGGTGTCCAATGGGGCTGAAGGAAGGTGCTCTCCACTAACCTGGCAGCGCACCACTGTGCACTGGGGCGTGCTGTGCGCATGCATTTATGTGGGGGCAGCCATGCCCCTTGGCTGCTGCTTCCTCGGGCTGCCTTGCTGGGGGCACATGCCTGAACCCACAAGGTCTGCACTGAGCTCCGTTTGAATGATACCCTTCCCACCCCATTTTCCCACAGAAGCACCGCTTCAGGGTTATTCAGCCCTCTGCCTCATGGATGAAATTGCTCATCTCACCTGCAAATGTCTACTATCCTGTCTACCTAATGCACTATTATGTATTGATTCTCCGTGAGACAGAGAAAGAGACTATCAGATAATTTAGACCCAAAGGGCCGGTTTTTATATATTTTTCCAGCCTTTTGTTTTAAGGGGGAGGGAGATTTAAAAAACCCAAACCGTTTTGTTTTTAAGATGTTTCATTTTTTTAAAGGGAGAATCTATTTAAAGATATTTCAGATCAGGGATTGTCATCCTTTTTGTCCAATGTATTCCTTGTTGTTTTTAATTTTTTTTTTTTTGTAGAGGAAACTAATCATATTATCCCTTGTGTTCATTAACTGTTCTGGTCACTTTATTTGTTTATTCAGCAGATATTTGTTGCCATCTGAAGGAGTTGGCCCATTGGGTCTAAAACCTCATTTGCAGAATAGGAACCTTGGGTCCTGACCCCCTGTAGGTGAGGAAATAAAAATCACCCTGGGTTGCCAGGCGACTATGATGGTCCCTCTCCAGTCAGGCTCACAAGAAGTCAGTCCAGGGTCCAGACCAGAATGTTCTGAATGAGAATCTCACTATATCAAAATACTTTTTTCTTAAAAACCCCAGTGTACAATGACAAATTTTACTTATTTCTAGCCAGGATTTGACAGAAAAGAATTTCAGCATTAGATAATCAAGTCATTTGCCATTTAGGGGCTTGCTATGGTGAGATTTGTCCTCCAGACTCTAGGGTGCAGTCCCTTGGGGGCTGCTCCCCTGGCTGTGCCCAGCACACCTGTTGGTGAGGGTGTGAGAAGCGCCTAAGCTGTTGACATGTGATCTGGGCCGCCTTTATTGCTTGGGCCAGGAGTAGCAGCTGCTGAGGAAAACAGCTTGTGATTTTAGGGAAGGGGGTACGGCTTTTAACATGAACTGCAAAAAACAGCTTCTTGTTGTTGAAATTGTTTTTGTTTGTGGTTTTGCTTTTTTGTTTTTAACGTCTTTGAGTGCATATTATCTTCCTTGTCCGAAACCGTACTCCCAAAGTGGCTTTCTTTAGCCCTGGCTGGAAAACTACTCAATAGCCTTAAGCAATAAATAGATGAGTGGAGAATGTGGCTTCTACTGAGCTCATTAAAATAAAAAAATTTTCACTTGGAAGAGTGGTAACTGCAGGTGGCAAAAGAAATACATTAAATTTTGGTAGTTGACAGGTAGTAGAAACAAAAATAAAAATGTAAAAACCCTAAGTATCAACCATTATCTTTTGAACTTGTGTTGGCTTATGAGACCGAGAGATCACCAGAATAAAAGAACCAGCCATCTTATTACATCACCATTTAAGTCAAAAGAAATGTCTTCTTTGAGGTTGTGAGACTTAAGTAAAAATGAAAAGTACCTTTTTGGTGGATTCCCAGTGGTCTGTAGTATATAGCCTTGGAAAATGGGAGCATCTCATGTTCCCCTGAAAACCCCACCCTTCCCCTTCCAAGTCAGTGTGTGCTGGTTGAGTGTGGCCAAGTGACCCATCTCTGGGTATAACACAGCCATGTAAACAGAAGAATTCTAGAACCAGCTAAAACTGGAGGTGTGGGTGTTCTGACCAATAAGGTACCTATTTGCAGACATAGCCCCAGGAAGCCAGTTATAACTCTCAGTCCTTCCCCCTCTCCTAACCCCAACCCTTCCTAAAGCCCCATCTTCTGTCCCACTATTCAGACCCTCCCTTATGTGCTGCTGGTCTATACTCAAAGTTCTTACAGAACTAATGCTTTTAAAATGAGGTCTAAAAAATGATTACTAATCAAGAGTATTGTTTTTTAAACAGAACTGCCTTTTTCTACCATTCTTTATATAAATTCTATTGTGTTGGTCTAACAAGCACTATTTTTAAATGTTTTTTTTTATTTCTCCCATAGCACTTAAAAGATATTTTGTAAAGACTTTGCTGTAAAGATTTTGTAATAAAATGGTCTAAGGGCTCTTTTTCCAACATTACCATTTTTAAAAATGTTTTAAAAGCTAGAAAACAACTTATGTATATTCTGTATATGTATAGCAGCACATTTCATTTATGGAAATATGTTCTCAGAATATTTATTTACTAATATATTTATCTTAAGCCATGTCCTATGTTGAGAGTGTGACATTGTTGGAATAATCATTGAAAATGACTAACACAAGGCCCTGTAAATACATGATAATTGCACACAGATTTTACATATTTGCAGACCAAAAATGATTTAAAACAAGTTGTAGTCTTCTATGGTTTTGTAACAAATTGTACAAATGACTTTAAAAAAATACAATTTTATCAAGTATATGTTACATGTTGTCATTGCTCTGTTCAACAAAGGTCTAAGATTCTACAATCTTCTACAATGGGGCAGTGATTTTAGCTTAAACTTGCCCGTGAAAGCATCTGTATAACTTTCTTACCTATTAACATAGAGTTCAGGTTATTGGGGATTTGTGTAGTGTCATGGGAGAGCACCTGCTAGAGAATGTGTAGGTTTACATCCTTGAGGTGGTGATAGGCTCTCTGCTCAGCCCTGTGTGAAGGGAGCTAGGGAAGATGGTAATTGATTACCAAGATCCTGGAAGTCCTGTTTTTAAAATCAGAACCGTGGGCTGGATGTAAACCATCTGCTTCATCTGTTGGTCATTTTCCTACCTGAAAAACTGAAAGACCCTCAAGCCTATGCAGGAAAAACCTCCAAGCATTTAGACCTCAAAATGCCCTAATCATGAGTGGATCTAGATGAACCCTCAGTCTTGAAGGAATCTAGTATGCGTTTGCCTTGTTTCCCTGAGAGAGAGGTCTCAAATTTGTAAAGCACTCTGAGATTACGTAGAAGGTGCAAATTGGTGTTTATTTTTCAGACATCTAGCAGAGAATGTCCTAACACCATGAGTTCCTGTTCCTATTTTTTGCTCTTTAACTTGGGTCATTTCTTGAGCACAGGCTTCTTATAGACGCCTGGCTGCTTCCTGCCCAGGGACAGGTCCTTCTGAGCAACTTTGGGGATGGCAGCCTGACTGCACAGAGCCTCCCAGAGCTTTTGTTTAATGGCCTTGCCCAGTTCCAAGCTGTACCTCCTGGGAGTTCCTGAAGGATTCCACAGCATTGGCTCCACCACAGCGTGGTACAGAGCCCGATAACCCTCTGTGGGAAGGCCATGGATGGTTAGCATGTCCTCTGACAACTGCTGTTTCTTTCGGCTTTCAGGAAGCAATGCTTGGCCCTTCCAGGCTGCTGTCCCACTGTCCCAGGGTAGCGCTTGGGTGGCAGCCACATGTTCAGCATATCTGTCCTCAAGATCTTGGCGGACTGTTAGTTTTTTCTCCTTTGAACTTTCTTTACTCTAGCCAGGAAGAAAGCAGAGAAGTCAAAGCTAAAACTTGAGAAGGGAGCTCAGAATAATTATCTGGGATTTGTGTCCCAGAGTCTTGGTAACAGCAACAACCAACATTTGTCTAGCATGTTTTAGTGTACTGAATTCCTTTATGTATACCACTGTGTGTGTTCCTCATAGCCCTGTAAGGTCAGCAGGAGACAGCTTTAAAGGCAAGGAAATTGGAAGTGGTTTGCCCAAGGCCACACAGCTAGAAGGTTAATAACCACAACTGTCATCTATTGAATGCCACGCAGGATCCTAATTATTTACTCTGCCAGACTCTGAAGCCCTATGAGGAAAGGGCCATTATCCCCCATTTTATATGATAATATCAAGGCACAAAGAAGTTAAGCCCGAATTTGTTCTCCATTATCGTCAAAGCTGGGATTTGAACCTTGACGGGCTACTGGCCACCGTGGAGTTGGAGCCAGACTCTGATCAGGTTTCTGGAAGCCAGGTTTTCCATGTGGATGTTCACAGCCAGATCAATAACTTACTTCTGGCGTGTGTATGTGCACAAGCACACACTACCCATATCCTAGCCGCTTTTCTCACTTTTATTTTTCCTTTACATCAAGTTCCTTTTGTCTGTATTGATGAAAGCCATCTTGTTCTTCTATAGAACTACACACAGTATAATCAATAGCCATGACCCCACATATGGGGCTCCCTCCACTCTCATCCCACACCCACCCCCATCTTATCTACAACTCTAGGATTTCCTTCATTTGGTATAAATCTCTTTATTTTTTTGAGACGGAGTCTCTATCACCCAGACTGGAGTACAGTGGCACATTCATGGCCACCGCAGCCTCGACCTGCTGGGCTTAAGCGATCCTTCCACCTCAGCCTTCCAAGTAGCTGGTACTATGGACGCACACCACCACACCTGGCTAGTTTTTGTGATTTACTGTAGAGAAGAGGTCTCACCAAGTTGCCCAGGCTGTTCTCGAACCCCCAGGCTCAGGCAGTCCTCTTGCCTTGGCCACCCAAGTGCCTTGGCCACCCAAAGCCACCATGCCCAGCCAGTATAAGTCTCTTTTTTTCTTTTGAGTTGGAGTCTCACTCCTTCACCCAGCCTGGGGTGCGGTGGCCCGCACGCTCACGGCCACCCCAGCGTCGACCTTCTGGGCTCCAGCGATCCTTCCCACCTCAGCCTTCCGAGTAGCCGGAACTACAGACGCATGCTAACACGCCCGACTATTTTGTATTTTATTGTAGAGGCGTGGTCTCGCCAAGTTGCCCGGGAGGGTCTCGAACCCGCGGGCTCAAGCAATCCACTTGCCTCTGCCTCCCAAGCCCGGCCAGCATAAAGCTCTTAAGCGTTGAGTGTCCTCTCGTTTTACTTTTCCCTCTCCCGCCCATCACATTTCTCCACCACTGACCATCATCTACCTCTCTGATGCCTCCTGCAGACCTCCTGCGCCTAGGTGAGCCCAGCAGCTGCCCGGCTGACTGCTTGCTCTTGGAACTGATGGAGTTTCTTATCCTGGCCCGCGGGGTGGCTTTCATCACCGAACTGTCCTTGGGCTTTAATCTCTTCGAGAGTTTTGCTTCTCCAAACTTGGGTGGTACTGGACAGCACTTATCCTTCAGTTGCCGCCTGAGCATAAGCTTAACCAGGGAGAATGAACTGGCAATTAATGGGTCCTTTACGACTTCCCAAGAAGAGGTTGTACCTGGTACAAGAGCATTGATGTTCTGCTTTGCACATGTTCTGGCCATCGAGATGTTGATGAGAGCTGGTGAGTCCACATAGCAGTCCTGCAGCCTGGTGTTTAGTAAAATGGACCGTCGGAGTCCATAGATAGGGATGCTGGGGTCTCGTCTCATGTAGATTGAATGCTAGAATTATAAGGGGGTGGGGAAAATTTTTTAAAAAGAGACCGGTTCTCAAGCAGAGACTTGACATCTTCTATAGACCATTCCTACCATACAATTCTTAGAACTCTTGCTATAAGTCCTCTCTCCTGCTCGCTAACACATTCTGTACCAAGTAGGGAAGAAAAAGTAACTTCCCAATGTAATGGTGATATTCAGGCTGTCAAAGAACACAGCATGCTGGGGCAGGAAGTCAGAGGTCAGGGAATGTTTCCAAGAAATAGAAGACAATTCCTGTCTGCTGGAGAGAGAAGGAATGGAAGGCAGACAGGGTCACTCAAGACTTCAACATGAACCATGGACACTCAACCATACTGCAACACAGAAATGACAGCAGGTAAACTTTCAACTCCTGAGTTATACTTTCTAGCCCAACTGCCATGTGACAAGAAGAGCTGCCACACAGGGAAATAAATCCAGTCAGGAATCCATAAAGGCAAAAAAGCACAATGGTCCATTTCCCGGGACCAGCTAAGAGCAAGAGAAAAATTTGAATATATTAGAATCACATACTTAAAGAGATCTGGCTTTCTAAGGAATGTCATCTATAAAAAATAAAATCACCTTACCATATTTCAGTTGCCTTAAATTTTATTTTAGCTAGCTTAGTAGGGGGAAGAAATATGTATTTTCTTTTTCCTTTTTCTCTTTGTTTTAATATTTCTAGTCATCTGTCTTTCTCTGCCTCAGTCACGTATGGACAAATTACAGTTTGTTTAGATTTTGACTTACATGCAGGCAGTTTGGAGCCATTATCTCTAGTATTTGTGATGTCACTTTGGTTTGTGATGTGAGTGTGGATGGGTGTTACGTCATCAGATTTTATTGTTAACTTAAGTTGAAAGAAGTTCTATTTTGTTTTGCTTATAGCCTCAGAAATTTCTGAAGTCCTCATTTTCCCCAAAATAGCTTGGGTAAATTTAGAAGGTCTTAACGTTCTTAAGAAGCATGCTTTGCACAAAATGTAGTTAAATATGCAGACCAGATTTGTGAATACAGGTAGTGAAATACATCTCTACATATGTAAGGTGCCCTCCTCCATGCACATAAAGAAGGTACTGTTAAATTCCTAGTAAGGTTGCCAAGGTTAGGGACCAGAAATGAAAGAACACGTTCCTGCAGTCCTGGGCACCTCTCCCTGCGTGTCTCTCCCGGGGAGACTACATGGTTTCTGGAATGTGGTTTTATTTTACATCCCATGGCAAATGCAGTAATTAGAGCTGTTAGCAGTGTTGAGGGCTTGAATCAAGAACAAAGACACCTCTTCCTGGGAACTCTTGGGCAATGTCTCTGTCCTTATCAGGTGCTCCTCCTGTTGGTGGTTTTGATTTTTCATACGCAAAATGCCAAAGGAGGCTCCATCCCGAGGGGGAGGAGAGTGAAATGATGGAAAAACAGAGTATGAGTCTGGCAGGGGTTCCTGGAATCGCTTGTGTTGCCTGTTTGAATTCTCAAGTGTTGTCCCTGGAGTGAATCAAAATCTGCAGGCAGACCGCACTGCAGGCTGTGGTGGAACCATCTTCAGGCCTATGGCATCTGGACCCACAGACACTTGGGAGTACAATGGCGCCCATTCAGCAGTGAGCCCTGGCCTCACCTCCCAAGAGGTGGGTCAGTTTTAGAATAGGGCCTTGGAATATGTTCGTCTTTGGGAAAGTTTGCGAATGTCTGGAGATTGGGCAGGCAAGCAGCCTTTCAAAGCTGGTGAATCTTGGAGAGTGGTACAAGGCCCTTGGGCTACCTAAACATTACCACTGCCTTTACTCTGCAGAGCAGAGACAGAAGGGAACTATCAAGCAAAAAGGAAGCAATAGAAGTTACTGTTCTGTTTCTCTTCTCTCCCTGTTTTGAGTTGGGCTCTCTTGCACCTCCTCTTTCCAGACACTCATTCATTTTGGTTACTTTCCTAGGTCTTTTACTCCATGGCCAAGTGACACAGCTATGACTCTGATGCATACTCTACAAATTGGATCAAATTCTGCCTTCTCTCCCTTTAGTTGATGTGCGCCAACCGGTAACCCTCACCTAACCCGGGTACTAACTATCCTGGGTACCCAGAACTAACCCAGGGTCCCTTGGCCTGTGCTATTTCTCCTATGTCAATAAAATTAGTATTTACTGAATGCTTACTAAAGGCCAGGCACTGTTCTAGGCATTTTACAGACATCATGTCATGAAATGCTACTAACAGCTCTATTAGTTTGGGTATAGTTCTCCATTTTATAGATAAAGAAATGGAAGGCACAGGGTGCTCAAGAACCATGCCCCAGGTCCCATAGCTAGTAATCAACAAAGGCTAGTCTCAAAGTCTACACTGCCTTCTCATCTTATCAGCCCATATACCTGCTATGCCTAGGCCTGGTTCTCATGCTTTCCCCGTCACGAAACTTTCTCTAGACTTAAAAGTTAGTTGTCGGCCGGGCTCGGTGGCTCAGCCTGTAATCCCGTACCTTTGGGAGGCTGAGGTGAGTGGATTGCCTGAGCCTGCGGGTTCGAGACCCTCCTAGACAACTTGGTGAGACCTCATCTCTACAATAAATAAAAAATCAGCTGGGCGTGGTAGTGCGTGCCTGTAGCTCCAGCTACTTGGAAGGCTGAGGAGGAGGGATCACTGGAGCCCAGCAGGCCACTGCACTCCAGTCTGGGCGACAGAGTGAGACTCCAACTCAAAAAAAAAAAAAAAAGTTAGTTGTCTGCCTGAGTTGGTATCCCAGATTCATCTCTCAACAGGCAAGTGAATTCACATCTCTGAACCTTAATTTCCTCATCTGTGAAATGTTGATAGTAATCATGCCTACCCAAGGATTACTATGAGGATAAAGTGGGAAAATGCATCTGAAGTGCATGGCATGGTCCTTGGGGCATAGTAAGCACTCAGTAAATAGTGTGTTTATTAACATTATTAATATTTTGCCCCATTCCGTTCTTGAGCCCCTTTGTCCATGGTCTGAATGACATTTGATATGGTCTTTGTCTCAGGCCCTTCATGTGCACCAATCTGGCTTGTGAAGCCAAGCCATGAGCCTCTTGAAGGTGGGGAAGATTTCTGTTTTGACTTGGGTATTACAGCACCCTGCTCCATCTTTGTTAAATATTTGTTAGACTGATTGACCTTACAGAAGTGGTGTATATACGGGAACTATATTCCTCCTCAATTATAAGAGTTGTTCAGAATATTTCAGGCTTCATTAGATAGAAAGGGACATGGGTACCTGAGGATAAGATATCAAAAGTGGCTAATGAGATTGTCTCATTGAAGATTGCTTAGAACTATGAAATCAAGATAGAAAGACCGTTTGGTTCAGGGTCCTAAAGTTATGGCAAGAGTTTCCATCACTGGTGCCAGCACTTGATCCAGAGAACTCAGGGTTGAAGAAGTAGAGCTTCCGTGTTACTGAAAGATCTGTTCCTCAATTTGAGTCTCCCATGAAGCTTTTTATTCTGCTGAGTTCAGTCTAAGCAACCTTGATTTTTCACCCATCATTTGGAGCTATGCTTCCTGACATATCTAAACCACCACTTCTATTTGGAAACACATCTGCCCTCCTTTGATGCTTAGCCAGGCTTTCCTCACAATATTTTTAGCGCCTATAATCTTTCTTTTTTTCTTTCCTTTACTATTACCTTTTTTCTTTTTAATTTCTTTTACCTCTTATTCTCTTTCTGGAGTATCAGCTAAGAAAAAAGACATTGAGACAATTTATATTAATTCTTTCTCCCTTTAGCCCCATTCTCCAAATTCGAGTGGAATTTAGTTGTTTGTAATTTTCTCAGAAGATATTTTTATGTTAACACCCAAGCCATAAACTTCCACACCCATGTGGGAACATAATTGAGATTCATGATGCAGAAGAAGAGAAAAATGTTGGATGAGAAAGAATTTGAAGATTCCTGAACTATGACGCAAACTCTGAGGACCAATGATTTAGACCACATGTGCTGAGTATGCACCAATCGTGGGCCAAGAATGTACAATAACAGTGCCTTGTCTACCTTCCGATCAATTCTCACCTGCATCTTGCAGACGACTCCCACTTCCTCATTTCTTTCTTTTCTTTTCTTTTTTTTTTTTTTTTTTGAGTTGGAGTCTCACTCCTTCACCCAGACTGGAGTGCAGTGGCATGCTCCCAGTCACCGTAGCCTCGACCTGCTGAGCTCCAGCGATCCTTTCGCCTCAGCCTTCCAAGTAGCCGGAACTACAGGTACACGCTACCACGCCTGGCTAATTTTTGATTTATTGTAGAGATGAGGTCTCCCCAAGTTGCCCAAGCGGGTCTCGAACCCGCGGGCTCAGGCAATCCACTTGCCTTGGCCTCCCAAAGTGCTGGGATTACAGGCTGAGCCACCAAGCCCGGTCACTTCCTCATTTCTAACCCTAACTCTAGCCTGGGTTCTCAGAGGTGCACACCTGGATGGCCCACACACACCTCTAACTCACCATCTCCAATACTAAATTCTTCCTCTTCCCTCACCCTCTTCAGAACAGGCAAATTACTACTTCTTTTGGATTTTCTTTTCCTTTTTTTTTTTTTGAGTCAGATTGTCACTCTATCAGACAGGTTGGACCGCAGCAGCACACTCATGGCTCCCGCAACTTCAACCTGCTGGACTCAGTTGATCCTTCCTACTCAGTCTTCCAAGTAGCTAGAACCAAAGGTGTGCACCACCATGCCCAGCTAATTTTTTAAATTATTGTAGAGACAAGGTCTTATCAAGTTGCCCAGGCTGGTCTTGAGCCCCTGAGCTCAGGAAATCCTCAGGAAAATCATACAATTTTCCTCTCTTTATTTAAAAGTTTATCATAAAATGCGATTCCTCTCTTTATTTAAAAGTTTGATATTCTGTTCATCATGGATTTTTTGGCAGTCATTTAGATTTTTAAAAAAACACTGCATTAAAATACCATTTAAAATTATATTTGTGAATGAAATGTAATTGTACACCTAACCCTTAACTGTACCCCACAAAACCATAATAAAAAATATTGATTAATAAAAAATAAATAAATAAATAAATAAAATAAAATGAAATAAAAAGCAAATATATATATATATTTGTTAGATGCATACAATATTTATTAAATAATATATATTTATCTTGATTACTAAATTGTTTACTGTGTATTTTATTTATTTATTTTTTTGAGATAGGGTTTTGCTGTGCCACCGACGCTGGAGTGGAGTATTATGATTACGGCTCACTGCAGCCTTGAACTCTTGGTCTCAAGTGATCGTCCTGTCTCGGCCTCCCAAATTTCTAGGATTACAGGTATGAGCCACCACACTGACCTAAGTTCCCTTAAATTCTGTGCTTTATCCTAATCCCAGCCCTGGACCACTCAGTAAACATTTGAGGATAGACCAAATAAAGACGAGGAGGTGCTGTGTGTGGTAGCACACACCTGTAGCTCCAGCTACTCAGGAGGCTGAGGCAGGAGGATGACTTGAGGTCAGGAGTTTGAGGCTGCAGTGTGTTATGATCACGCCTGTGGATAGCTACTGCACTTCATCCTGGGCAACATAGCAAGACCTTATCTTTAAAAAAACAAAAACAAACACGAGGAGGCAATTCAGCATGGTGCTTAAGAGTGTAGGCCTGTGTGGCAATTTCTTTTTCTTTTTTTCTTTTTTTTGAGTCAGAGTCTCACTCCGTTGCTCAGACTGGAGTGCAGTGGCACACTCCCGGCCACTGCAGCCTCGACCTGCTGGGCTCCGGCAATCCCGCCTCAGCCTTCCAAGTAGGTAGAACTACAGGTGCGTGCTACCATGCCCAGTTAATTTTTGATTTATTGTAGAGACGAGGTCTTGCCAAGTTGCCCAGGCGGGTCTCGACCCACGGGTTCAGGCAATCCACTCACCTCGGCCTCCCAAAATGCGGGGATTACAGGCTGAGCCACGGAACACGGCCAGCAATTTCTGAAAGAACTAGAAATTGACCTTCTATATGACCCAGGAGTCCCCCTATTGGGAATATACTGGAGGAACTCAAATCATTCTACAAAAAAGAATCCTGCACACGCATGTCTATTGCTGCTCTATTCACAATAGCAAAAACATGGAACCAACCATGTTGCCCAACAAAACTGGACTAGATTTTTAAAATGTGATATATACACACAATGGAATATTATGCAGCCATAAAGAAGGACAAACATATGGATTTTGCAGCAACTTGAATGGCTTTAGAGTCTATTACACTTGGTGATCTATCACGGAAACAAAGAACAGAGTACCATATTTTCTCACTCATAAGCAGACCTTGAACAATTATCATAATACTATAAGAAAGGGGCTGGGCTCGGTGGCTCAGCCTGTAACCCCGCGCCTTTGGGAGGCTGAGATGAGTGGATTGCCTGAGTCCGCGGGTTCGAGACCCGCCTGGGCAGGCGAGACCTCATCTCTACAATAAATCAAAAAATTAGCTGGGCATGGTAGCGCGCGCCTGTAATTCTGGCTACTCGGAAGGCTGAGGCGGAAGGATCGCCGGAGCCCAGCAGTTCGAGGCTGCGGTGACCGGGAGCAGCCACTGCACTCCAGTCTGGGCGACAGAGTGAGACTCCAAACTCAAAAAAAAAAAAAAAAGACCTCATCTCTACAGTAAATTTTAAAAAGATTAGCTGGGCATCGTAGTGTGTGCCTATACTTCCAGGTACTTGGAAGGCTGAGGAGGAAGGATCGCCTGAGCCCAGCAGGTCAACGCTGGGGTGGCCATAAGTGTGCCACAGCACTCCAGCCTGGGCAACAGAGTGAGACTCCAACTAAAAAAAAAAATACTGTAAGGAAGGGATTAGCAATAGTAGGAAACTGCCAGGGGATGGGGGATGGGATTGGAAGTTGAGGGAAGCTGCCAGGGGAGGTGGGGCACACCTCATCATCAAAGGTATCCGCATAATGAACATTTGTATATCTAACTCTGAAGTACCCCACATCTTTAAAATAAAAAAAAAAATTAAGAAAATGACAACAACAAATTCATATAGAAAACATTTACATTTAGCATTTGACATGTTGATTAGAAAATTGTGAGTAGAGAAAATCTAAAATAAAAAAAAAGAGTGTAGGCCAAGTTCTATTGCCTGGGTTCAAATTTCACCTTCACCACTATGTGACCTATAAGCAAGTCATTTACCCTCTCTGTGTATTAGGTGGCAGGAAGTTGGGGGTGGTAAGAGTGACTCCTTGCCAGGTGTGATGGCTCACACCTGTAATCCAAGCACTTTGGGGCAGAGGCAAGAAGCCTGAGCCCAGGGGTTCAAGACCAGCCTACAATAAATTAAAAAAAATTAGCCAGGGTGTGCTGGTACACACCTGTGATTCCACCTATTCAGAAGGCTGAGACAGAGGGATCACCTGAGTCCAGCAGGTCAAGTATATACTAGCCACGAGCTTGCTGCTGCACTCCAGACTGGGCCACGGAGTGAGACTCCAATTCAGAAAGAAAGAAAGGAAGAAAGGAAGAAAAAAAAGAGTGATTCCCTCATAAGACTACTGGGAAGATTATGTAAAATGTGACCCTAAACACCCTGCACAACATTAGTAAAGTCCTCAGCAAGTGTTTGCTATTGCTGTCATAATCAGGCTCCCTCCTCCAGGGCTCCCTCTACAATATGACTGCCCTCTGAGCAGAAATTACCCTAATTGGAGTTTCAAAGACACCAGAATGACTCAAACTCCACCAGTTTAGGACTTCCAGCTTCTTGGCAAATCCTGCTGCCCTCAGAGGAGGAAAGGGGCCTGACTACAGAGGACAAGCAAGTAAAACAGACAGACAAACAGACCAGCATCTTCCTGGAGGCCCAGGGGCTACATTCAATGTCCTCACTCTTTCCATGAAATAAAGTTGCTAAATGCCCCAGGCATGTGAAGCATTGAAATGAATATCTTAGGCTGCTTCCTGCCAGAGGCCAGGACGACATAACTGAGCAAAAGACCTTGAGCCATTAAGCGCCATGACCTAGACACACTGGGCTGTATTTTTAGCCTCTTGTACACTATTTCCATCACCTGTGCTGGGCTTAAAGCTGGAAAAGAGAAGGTGGGAATGGGGAAGGCTGGAGGGATGTTTCTTATAGCAGCCAGTGGGAGCAGGAGCTTATACACTATTTCCAAGTTCTGTTGCACACAGGGCCCATCTCCCAGGTGTATAGACATGGGTCCCTATGCTTGGGAGGGCACCACACTTCCTTTATGCTCTGCTGTCACGGTCTTGAAATTCTTAATAATTTTGGACAAAGGATCCACAATTTTGTTTCTCACTGGGCCATGCAAATTACATAGCTGGTACTATGTACCAGAGTCAAATGAAGGAAGGGGGACAATTGCCAGCCCAGGAGGAGTGTCCTCCTACAGGGGGCAGGACAGACCAAGGCTGCTGTCACGGGCATGAATGCTCAGACTTGGACAAATGAACCTTGTTTCAAACCTCCAATGTGCCTTTGTTTTCTCATCTGAAACCCGAGTGAGATGTGGAAAGAACTATTTTTTTTTTTTTTTTTTTGAGTTGGAGTCTCACTCTGTCACCCAGACTGGAGTGCAGTGGCCGCTTCCGGCCACCGCAACCTCGACCTGCTGGGCTCCGGCGATCCTTCCGCCTCAGCCTTCCAAGTAGCTGGAATTACAGGCATGCGCTACCACGCCCGGCTGATTTTTTGATTTATTGTAGAGATGAGGTCTCGCTGCCCAGGCGGGTCTCGAACCCGCGGGCTCAGGCAATCCACTCACCTCAGCCTCCCAAAGGCGCGGGATTACAGGCTGAGCCACCGAGCCCGGCTTGGAAAGAACTTTTGTAAGCTGTGGAGGACTGTCTCCTGCTTAGCTAATGTCCATTCCCAGGATCCTGTTTAAAATCGCCCACAGGGCATTCAGTCAGCATAATTTTCTTATCTTTGTAGTACATATTGGTCCCAAGAATTCTTGTTCTTTCAGGTTAGTTGACTAAAATTAAAGTTCCAGGAGAAAGGTTTGGTCTTGGTGGCAGTGTCCTCAGCCTTTGGCGTGTTTCTCACAGAATTTGTTGAATGAAGAAAGGTTCGCCTTTATTGAGTGCTTGCCCATCCTCTCACTTCATTCTCTTCCAAGCACTCCTGGCTGTGAGGGGTGCAAAAGTCAGAGATGAAGAGTTCTCAGCTCCTGCTGGAGAAGGCGCGGAAGGGCCAAAACTGGAGAAGAGAGAAGCTGCACAAGGGTGGGAGTTACCAGATGGGAGGTGGAGGGTGTGTCCCCAAGGACCCGGCACAGCTGGGTGGGGGTAGGGGTGTCACTATGCTCTAGTAAGGAGCCTAGAGGATTCTTGAACTCGGGAATGACAGTGAAAACAATGGCTGAGCAAGATTCGTCTTGCCAGGCGCCGGGTCGTGTGGGTGGAGAGGGACAGAGATTGAGAGGCCTCGTGGGAGGTAGCTGCGTCCTTGGGGCCCGGCCCTGGGAGCAGCCGAGGGTGGGGAAAGGCGTTTGGGGGAAAGCAAGCTCTGGGAGCGGGCGAGAGGGCGACTCCCGGGTGGTGAGGGCGCGCAGAGGCGGGTGTATCCAAGGCAGGCGGGGGAGCCAGCCGGGCGGATGCCGCCCAGCCCCGCTTTGGGTGCGGCGAGTCGGCACACGAGGGCAGGTGTTCCCGCCGCCGCGCCGGGCACATGTCTGCACTTGCAAGCCCGGGACCCGGGACTTGAAAGCACCGGCGCGCTGCCCAGACCTGCCCCGCGGGGCGTCACCGCAGCGCTTTAGGCGGGAGCCAAAGGAAAATCCCCTCTGCCTTGGGGAGTGCAGAGGAGGAGGGAGGGCCACGACCGAGCCCGGGTGCTGCCGGGGGATACCTTGCGGGGGCCAGGGGCCTACCACGCGCGCGTCGAAAGTTTAAGCGGGTCATAGGCTCTCTGAACCCCAATATCCTGGTCTGTAAGATAAGCAGAACTGTCCCATCCGTTTTCTAGACTTTGTGTTGGGCGCATTAGTTGCTATCTATCTCATCTAATCCTGTGAAGTCCTTTTATTCCTATTTTGCAGGTAGCTGGGCCTCAGACAGACAGGAAACTTGCCCTAGTTGACACAGGCTGTGTGATAGGATTCGGAACCAGGCTCAGTATGCTGCCTCCTTTGTGGTTTCAAGATTTGCGGTGCAGAAAGGAACTCAACATTTGCTGACCTCCTAACTTTGTGCGTGCGTAGACATTTCCATGCATTATCTTGTTTAGTACAACCGCTTGGGGGAATGGTTGCCATCAACACCCCCATTTAACAGATGAGGAAATTGAGGTAAGAGCTATTTTTCCTTTAGCTGGGCCCCAGGTCTTACAGTTGACCGAGTGGGATGTGAACGCGAACGGACTGACTCCAAACATCCTTTTTTTAACCACTACGATGAGCCAAGCAGGGGAAAGCGGTTTGCAAACTGTTGTTCTGACTATTAGCGCTGCGGCTGAGCCCGCGCGTGGGTCACGACCCGACCGGAGCGAGGGTGGGGCAGGGGTCACTAGGCGCCCGGCCGGCTCCAACCGGGGCAAACCTCCGCGAGGGGACTCGGAGGCGGGGCCCTGGACCCGCCCCGCACCTGCTGACCCCACCCCTCGGTCGGGCAAATGGGGCGCCCCCGGGGCGGGCCCAGGTGAGGGGGCGTGGGCGGGGCCTGGCGCGTGAGTGGCAGGAGCGGCTCGCGGGCGGGGCGGGGCGGGGCGTGCGTGCGCAGCCGGCTCCACCTCCCGGCCTCGCGGCTGAGCCGGGCCGGCCCCAGGCTGCCGGGGCGGCGGCAGCACTGGGGAGGGCGGGCCGGGGCGGGGCTCCGAGCGGCCGGGGCGGGGCCACACTCGGGCCCCGCGTCCCGCTCCCATGGCCGCCCCCGGCTCCCCGCGCTGCCCCCTTTCCCCCGGGCCGCGCCCCGGGGCCCCGCACTGACGGCCCATGGCGCCGCCCGCCGCCCGCCTCGCCCTGCTCTCTGCCGCCGCGCTCACTCTGGCGGCCCGGCCCGCGCCCAGCCCCGGCCTCGGCCCCGGACCCGGTGAGTGAGCGACGCCCCCGGCGCTCGCCCTGCGCGCAGCCCGCCGAGGGGCACCGCGGGCCGGCGGGCCTGGGCCCACTCCCTCCCGCCTCGGTGCCTTCCGGTCCCCCTCCCGGGCCCCTCAGCGACGCCCCTCGGCCGGGATGGTCCCTGCCTCTCGGGACCCGGAACGCCCCAGGCCCCTCCGCGACGCCCCCGGGCCCGGCTGCTGTCCCCTGCGTCAGGACCTGGTACTCCTTCGAGACGCCCCAGCCCGGACGCCCTCCCCGCCGCCGTTCCTCCTTCGCCAAGCCCCTCGGCGACGCCCCCGGGCTGGGACGTCTCCTCCGTCTCGGGATCCAGGACCCCCGCCCGAGCCCCTCAGCTGCTCCCTCCAGGCCGGGACGCCCGCTGCCCCCCAGTACCTTCTGGGGTCCGGTCCCAAGCCTCAAGGACGCACCTCGGGGCCGAGGGCCCCCGCCTCGAGAAGCTGCGCCCCTTCCCGAAAACCCTCAACAACGCCCCTCCCTCGGGCCAGGGTCCCCTCCCCTAGCCTCGCCGCGAGGTCCCGAGTCAGCCCCTCTCGCCTACACCGGGGGACCCCGGTGCCTCCCGGCGCAGGAGCGGGTCCCTGACTGCGTCCCCCGCTTAGTCGACACGGTAACTTCTGCCTCTCCAGGAGCCGTCCTGAGTTGCCTGCCCTGCTCCATAGGCAGGTCCTGGTCCAGGGACTCCCCTCTCTGCCCAGTTTGTTTGAACTTCCCCGCGACTCAGGTGACAGCCCAGCTGGCGGAAAGAAAGGAAGGGGTCCACAGAGCTTAGGGTGGTCCTCCTGAGGGTGCATCACTGAGCCCCGTGTCCTGGGTGACCCCACACTTTAAACAGATCGTCCACTCGCCAGGCCAAGGCCAGGTCTTCCCAAGTTGGGGACCTGGACCAGAATGAAAGCTTGGATTTTGCTTAGCTTCCACACACACCCTTTGTAGCCGAATCCTTTCCAAGTTGAAGAGCAGGCAAGAGGGCGTTGCCTGGCCCAGTTAGTCTGCAGGTTGTTTGGGTGTTGAGCATGGGGCATTTGTGAAAGGGAAGGGAAGAGTTCATTACCGGTCTGCCGAAGTAGGAAAACCAGCCTCTGGGTTCTCCACCCAAAGTCACAGACTGTGATGTTAGGAAGACAGGATTTTGCTGATGAAACAAAACTCAGAGTTGCTTTGTTTACTCATCAGCCTGGATTGGTGAAAAAGCTGGGACTTGTATTTATTGGGTGACTTTGGGCCATAACTTCAGCTCTCTGAGCCTCAGTTTCCACATCTTTAGGGGGGAGGATAATGATAACTCCCTTGCAGGGTGTTGTGACGATTATATGATACACTATAGGCAACACACCTGCATTTAGAAGACAGTCAATAAACATATTTTAATAATACTTTTTATAGGGCTTCACAGTTCATCAAGTGGTGGACACCTCATTTACCCTGGGAATGCTATGAGCTTTCTGTTTGATTAATCCCTGTAAAAGACAACGGTTGGCTTTAGATCGTAGAACGGGGGCTCTAAGTACTCTAAGTCTTATGTGTGACATCTGCAATTTGGTCATGATCACTTCTACTTTTATAAGGAGTGCGGGAGGGACATTCCGAGAGCCAGGGTGTGTCAACATAACTGTAACCTAGTAACCCTTTAGCGCTACTTTGCCATCTGTGTGGTCAGGATTTAATGTCCTCTACAGAGAGAGAGGTATGAGTGGAAATTGACTTGTTCCCTTTCTGGAAAGAGTAGAGGGGTAGCTCTGAAAAACATCAAGAGAGCCAACTTGATGGAGGTACACTTACGCTTATTGGAGGCACAAGTAGGGTGACATCCTCTCCTCAGGCACCTTTGCTTTGTTAGGGTCAAATGTAGCAGCTCTTATGTAGTTTGAACCCCGAATCTGGGTGTGTTTTTATTTAGGAGTCCAGGGTAGGGGTAGATAACCATTGTGAAATGATTTGTGGTAAGTGGTATAATTCCTAACTCAGTGAGCCTCAGCAATTTGGTTTCCTAGTACATCGGTGCTTTTGTGACGCTTCCTCTCTAGTTTTAGGAAGATACCACATGGTCTTCAACATCATATCCTGTCCAGAGCCTACCCACTAGTTTTTAAAATCCTTTCCAATAAAAAAATACATTTTACTCTAAGGATATGCCAACGTTGCCATTTTATATTTTTTGATACTGTAATTTTCTCTAAAATTTTGTGGATGGAAAAATTATTTCAATGCTCATATTCTGCACAGTTTTGTAATATTTAAATTACTGGTGGTTTGCATTTTTGAATGCTGACTTTATAAAAACAGTTAGCTCATTCCCCATCAATGCTACTTCTAATTACAGTGTATAGCCAACCCCAAATGATCTCCTGTCTCTTCATTCTTCCTTTAAGATTCTCTTCCTTCCTTCACAACTGATAAGAAGAAAGAGGCTAATGGTGGAATTTAGACTCTCCTCTCAAGGAGGAAGGCATCCAGGGCCATGTGGCTGGTGGGTTCTCCATAGTGGTTCCCATCTGGAATTTACTGACCTGTTAGAGAAGAGCCAGAAGTAGGAATAGAGACTGGATGGACTTGAGCTACTTGAGCTCTCCACCCAAGGCAAACTGCCAAAGGCACTTGCTTGGGTGTTTTACTATAGTGGGGGACCATCAGATATGCACCAACAGAGCTTCTCCACTTAGATTGTTTCCTGTGAATAGCCATTTATAAGTTTAAAACTGATGCTCATTCGCCTTTAACACCTCATCTGGAATTTGTTCCACCAGCCAATAGTATGTCTTGCCACAAAACCCATGAGTTCCATTAACAGCAAGAGCTTCATACTGCCTGCCAGGCCTTGCGCCTCTTGGGGACTTCATTAATGCTAATAGAATTACCTGTAAGCAGCATGGGGTAAAAGCAGTGAAGGAGTGAAGCATGCCTGCCAGTTACTTGTATGCTCTGAGTATTTTAGGAAACATCATTTTTGACCAAAGAACTCTGATCCTTTTGTGAAAACATGTTTTGGCTCCTAGACAAACTAAATCTTTGAGATATACAGTGAGCCCTTTTATAAATCTTTTTTTTTGAGTTGGAGTCTCACTTTGTCACCCAGACTGAAGTGTAGTGGCATGCTCCCGACCACCGCAGCCTCGACCTGCTGGGCTCCGGCGAGCCTTCCGCCTCAGCCTTCCAAGTAGCTGGAACTACAGGCGCGTGCTACCACGCCTGGCTAATTTTTTGGTTTTTGTAGTGATGAGGTCTCACCAAGTTGCCCAGGCGGGTCTTGAACCCGCGGGCTCAGGCAATCCACTCACCTCAGCCTCCCAAAGCTCGGGATTACAGGCTGAGTCACTGAGCCCGGCTTAATCTTTTTTTTTTCAAAGTTATTTTATTTTATTTTTTTAAAGATTCCATTTTTATAAAATTTAGCAATGGGCAAATCCAACCTACGGTGGTAGAAGTAAGAAAAGAGGTTGCCCTGGAGCAGTAGGACAGTGTGGTAGTGTTATTTCTTGATCTGTATGCTGGCTAAACAGGTGTGTGTTTGTGAATATTCATCATACTGTACACTTTTTATTGATGCATTTTTCTACAGGTACATTATATTTTAATAAAAAGTTGGCATTTTTAAAAGTGCCATGCGTGCAATCCCTGCATGCTAGAGACATCATGGGTTTCCTGTACCTAGAGTGAGCTCCACCGGAGGTAGAAGACTTATCTCTGCCCTCAGGTACAAAGTTATTTAAAAAAATTTTTTTTTATATTAAAGACATGAGGTACAATTCAGGGTTAGGTATACAAATGTTCATTATGCAAGTACCCCTGTTGATGAGGTGTGCCCCCCCCTTCCCCAGGCAAATTCCCACTACTGCCAATCCCGCTTCCCCACTCCCCTCCTGCTACTGCCAATCCTTTTCTTATAGTATTACAATAATTCCTTTTATAAATCTTAAAGCAAGAAGGCTGTCCATGTAGGCTCACTACTAATAAGCAAAGTTTGATGCTCTCGGTGTAGATATTATTGATACACTCAGAGTTTAGCATAGTTGGACCAAAAGCAATACATGATTAAGATAAAGCATATTGCTTTAAATAACTTCACAATATACAGATTAGGCAATATACTATCTTTAGTTTAGAATTTTTGAGACTGAAAACTCCTCCTGACGTTCTAGGTCAAGTGCGGGCAAACATTTTTGTAAAGGGCAAGATAGTAAATAATTTGGGCTTTGTGGGCCTTATAGTGTCTCTGTTGCAATTACTCAAACCTGACTTTGCAAGACAAAAGCAACCATAGACAAAACATAAATGAATAGGCATAGCTGTGTTCCAGTAAAACATTATCGACACTGAAATTTAAATTTCATATAATTTTTATGATACAAAATATTGTTCTTTTGATTTTTTTTCCAAATTAAAATATTTTTAAAATGTAGACCGGGCTCAGGGGCTCAGCATGTAATCCCAGCATTTTATGAGGCCGAGGCAAGTGGCTTGCCCAAGTTTGCAGGTTCAAGACCAGTCCGGGCAACTTGGTGAGACCTCATCTCTACAATAAAAAATTCAAAAATTAACCAGGCATGGTGGTGCATGCTTGTAGTTCTGGCTACTTGAAAAAGTGAAGCAGTAGTATGGCCAGAGCCCAGCAGGTCAACACTGGGGTGTCTGTGAGTGTGCCACGTCACTCCAGCCTGGACGACAGAGTGAGACTCCAACTCAATAAAAAATAAATAGGCTGGGCTTGGTGGCTCAGCCTGTGATCCCAGCACATTGGGAGACCGAGGCGAGTGGATTGCCTGAGCCCATGGGTTCGAGACCCGCCTGGGCAACTTGGTGAGACCTCATCTCTACAATAAATCAAAAAATTAGCCGGGTGTGGTAGTGCGCGCCTGTAGTTCCAGCTACTTGGAAGGCTGAGGCGGAAGGATCGTAGGAGCCCAGCAGGTCGACGCTGGGGTGACTGTGAGCATGCCACTGAACTCCAACCTGGGCGACAGAATGTGACTCCAACGAACTAACTAAATAAATGTAAATTTAAAAACCCAATCTTAGCTTGTGGGCCATACAAAAATAGACCAGATTTGCCTTGCAGGCCGTACTTTGCCAACTCTTGCTCTAGTTCCTGTCTGCTGATTTTTTTCTTCAGTGTTCATTGATCTAAAGAAGGTGACAAGGAGGCTTGATTTTGGTAAATGAATGAAAATTTACCATTTGCTAATAATGAACTTTAAGATACATATAGAAGCCGTGTGTGGTGGCTTATGCCTGTAATCCCAACACTTTAGGAGACTGAGAAAGAAGGATTGCTTGAACCCGAGAGTTTGAGAACAGTCTGGGCAACATAGCGAGACCTTGTCTCTACAGAGAACCAAAAAATTAGCCAGGCATGGTGGCAGACATCTGTAGTCCTAGCTATTCAAGAGACTGAGGTGGAAGGACTGCCTGAACTCAGGAGGTCAAGGCTGCAGTGAGGGGTGATCATGCCACTGCATTCTAGCCTGGGCAACAGTGAGACCCCAACTCAAAAAAAAAAAAGATACATATTGGAGAAATAGTTAAAATGGTACATTTTGTTATATTTTACACAATTTAAAAAAGGATATATATGGAGAAAGCTCATGCACATACATTGAGATGTTTAATAAGACTTTTAAAATATGCCTTAAAGAGAAATTCAGTGTTGTTCAGTGTGCACTACATAAAGAAAATAGTGCCTGCCTATGCCTGCCGATGTTACTTGGAACAAACCGTTGAGAGATCTGTTTCTCAGAGAAAAGCCCAGGCAGCAGGTGGCATCAGCCCTGAGATGTAGAAAAACAGCTAGGGGGAAGAAAAGAAAAAACTTCTGTCACTCTTCTAAGCAGTTAATTTTTTTTTTTTTTTTTTTTGAGTTGGAGTCTCACTCTGTCGCCCAGACTGGAGTGCAGTGGCCACTCCCAGCCACCGCAGCCTCGACCTGCTGGGCTCCAGCGATCCTTCCACCTCAGCCTTCCAAGTAGCCAGAATTACAGGCATGCGCTACCACGCCCGGCTGATTTTTTTTTTTATTGTAGAGATGACATCTCGCCGCCCAGGTGGGTCTTGAACCCGCAGGCTCAGGCAATCCACTCACCTCAGCCTCCCAAAGGCGCGGATTACAGGCTGAGCCACCAAGCCCGGCTAAAGCAGTTAATTTTTATTTCCATAGTTCTATTGTCATATTTAAAGTAAATTTTTTTTAAAAAACAATGTGCTTAGCATGGCTGATTATTTTGTTTTAATTAAAACATTTCTGAAAAAACAAAATGAAACATTCAAACATACCAAGTTGATTGTGTTTGTATTGTGGAACAGTTAATGCAAAACACTTGAGAGAGACTAGAAGTTTGACTCTGTAGTTTTTGCCTGAGTTTTTGCCTGCTGAATAAGGACAATATAGGAGGAAGTGAATGTGTCCCTTAGAAGACTATCTATATGGGTTTGAAGTGAGATCAAGCCCCCTGACGTCACTTGGCAGGTTATTTTTCTGGCTTGCTCACTGTGTAGCCTACACATGGATGAGAATGATGACCGACATCCCTTCCATATTCAGTTTGACCTTGAGAATCCAGCTGGAACCCAGAAGTGTTATTCTAGGAAAAGTAGTCCGAGGTCACACTATTTTTTTCCTCCCTCTCTTGTCTTCATTGTCTTCCTCCCAAAATGTCAGTACTTTTTCCTCCACCACCGCCTTCCCACACATCTCACCTAAGACATTGTCTGGATTCAGACTTTGGGCAAAGGGGAGAGGCCATTGTAGAAATGTCAGTTAAAGTCCATGTACCTCACAAATAGTCACTCAACAGAAATGTGCCTTCTTCTCTAAGGGAATCCTTTTCTTTTCCCCCTTAAAAAATTTTTCTTTCTAGGTAAACACCACCCTAGCCTGGACTTGTACCAATTTGAAGAGGAATGAAGTTGGGTGCTAGGAGGCACCTTGGCAGACAAAAGATTTTAGGCTACCTCACATGCAAAGTTAACTCTCTCCCCTCCAGTTATACAAGACCCTCTCAGAGATGCCCCTCCCCTGGGCCCAGCTTCTAGTTTCCCTTGCCACAGATTTAATCCCTGGCAAGTAGCCAAAGCATTAAACTTTTATTGTTCAATTTGCCATAAGGGCGGGGCCCTGCTTCTGGTGGGCTGAGGAGGCTGCAGCCACTTCCAAACCCCAGTGTCACACCACATTAGCAACTGCAGACTTTGAGGGCTGGATTTCTTTCAGTTTGGTTAGAATCTTGGTTAGAACCAGAACAGTATACTCACACTCAAAGTTTTAAAGCTAGGAAATAGTAAAAAACAGCATAGGCAACTTTTAAAGATGATTCATAGTGGTTGTAACTATCAGCATGTATGATTGATTCTGCATGGTTTCCTTATACTTTCCAAACAGATATAACAAATGATTTTGCATGTGCCTTAGTGTCCTCAAGTTGGATGAAAACACAATGACCAAGTAGTTCTCTTCTAGAATAGCAGGGGTTGTTCACCAATCCCAACACAGTATGTAAATTACTTGCTGCTGTTCAATCTATAAAAATTCATCTTCAAAGAAAATTATTGGGCTGGTAAAAATATTTTTAATAATGACCACAGAAGCCATATTTGTTTTTCTTTGATGTTCTTCCGAATACTCTTCTGGTTCTAATCAGATTGTTCCCACATAAAATACAGTGGAAATCTACAATAATAAAATTCCTATTCCTATGTCTATGGGGAAATAAACAGGATGGGGACTGTCCTTTTAAGGGGCTTTCCCCTTCTCTTTCCCCAGACTCAAAGCCTCTATTACTGGTGGGTGTTTTGGCATCAGTTAAGGGCCTTCAATCCTTCCCTCCCTCCATGTTTTGCTCTTTCATTAAAGTGTTTCTGTTGTCTAATTATATCCTTTCAATCAAATTAGAGACTGCAGCATCTGGTGAGGGCCGTAACTGCTGCCATCTGCACCTCGTATATGCAGGCCTTTTCAGCTGAGAATCACTCAACTTCCAAATGGCAGGAAGAGATTTGGAAAAAATTTAGTTGGAGAGGAGGTTAACTTAAAAGGAACGTCTTCAAAGGCTGGGTGCGACGCCCTGCTTGCTGTGATGTGTGCCTGGCTATGCAGAGCTTCATTGGCTCAGATCACCAAAGATTCTTCTAGCACTTCTGGCAGATCAAGGATGTCTGATTGTCTTAGCTGAAATGACTAGGCCTTCTCTCTGTTATGGGTTTGGAGAGGCCCGGGGCTGAGCTGAGAATGTCTCTCTTGAGAACAATCTTTTGTTATATGACCACTGGTTAATGGATGTGACACATTCTGTTTATTTGACCATTTCTTCTAACTCAGTGATTTCAACTGGAGGAGATTTTGCCCCCAGGGGACATTTTGCAATACTTGGAGGCAGTTTTGGCTGTCACAACTGAAGGGGTGCTACTAACATCTAGCAGGTAGAGGCCAAGGACGCTGCTAAACATCCTAGAATACACAAGACAACCCTCACACCAAAGAATTATCTGGTCCAAAATGTAAGTAGAGCTGAGGCTGAGAAACCTGTCCTAACTGTATTTTTCTTTTGTCCTTCCTTTTACTGTTAGTTACCTGACTCTTTGATCAGCATCTTTTTTCACTTTTAAGAAAGCATATTAGAGCCGAGCTCGGTGGCTCAGCCTGTAGTCCCGTGCCTTTGGGAGGCTGAGGTGAGTGGATTGCCTGAGCCCGCGGGTTCGAGACCCGCCTGGGCAACTTGGCAAGACCTCATCTCTACAATAAATCAAAAAATTAGCCGGGTGTGGCAGCGTGCGCCTGTAGTTCCAGCTACTTGGAAGGCTGAGGCGGAAGGATGGCTGGAGCCCAGCAGGTGGAGGCTGCGGTGGCCAGGAGTGGCCATGGCACTCCAGTCTGGGCGACAGAGTAAGACTACAACTCAAAAAAAAAAAAAAAAAAAAAGAAAACAAGCTGGGCTCGGTGGCTCAGCCTGTAATCCTGTGCCTTTGGGAAGCTGAGGTGAGTGGATTGCCTGAGCCCGTGGGTTCGAGACCCGCCTAGGCAGCGAGACCTCATCTCTACAATAGATTTATCCAGGCGTGGAAGCGCATGCCTGTAATTCCGGCTACTTGCAAGGCTGAGGCGGAAGGATCGCCGGAGCCCAGCAGTTCAAGGCTGGGCGACAGAGTGAGACTCCAACTCAAAAAAAGAAAAAGAAAACAGATTCTCGGGCCCCTTCCCCCACCTTGAGGAGGTGTGAATCTTCTCTCTCCCTTCTCTTTCTCTGTCTAATTTTTTAAAAAACTTTTCTTTCTTTGCCTCTTAAAAAAAAAGGAAAGATTATTCATTATCCACTTTAAGGATTTCTGTGGACAGTGTTTGAGAAACCTCAATGCAGGAAGGGAGTCTATGAATTACTATGTCTTTCTACTCTCTCTAGAGTAAAAATGCCAGGTTAAATACAGGATGCCCAATTAAAATTGAATTTCAGGACGGGCTTGGTGGCTCAGCCTGTAATCCCAGCACTTTGGGAGACCGAGGTGAGAGGATTCCCTGAGTCCGCGGGTTCAAGACCCGCCCGGGCAACTAAGCAAGACCTTGTCTCTACAATAAATCAAAAACTAGCTGGGCGTGGTAGCATGTGCCTGTAGTTCCAGCTACTTGGAAGGCTGAGGTGGAAGGATCGCTGGAGCCCAGCAGGTTGAGGCTGCGGTGGCTGGGAGCGTGCCACTGCACTCTAGTCTGGGCGACAGAGTAAGACTTCAACTCAAAAAAAAAAAAATTGAATTTCAGATAAACACTGAATAATTTTTATTATAATTGTGTCTCAGGCAATATTTAGGAATACTTATCTTAAAAAAACTATTTGGTGTTTATCTGAAATTCAAATTTAACTGAGCATTCTATATTTTTATTTGCTACATCTGGCAACCCTACTCTAGATCCATGAAACTAAACTTTTCACAATCAGAATTAGCCTGTTGGGCATTGTCTGCTGTTATTATTGCTCTGGGTGGCTAAAGATGACAGCAGTGCCTGTTCCTGCCTATTTATAAATCAGTGCTTTACTGAGTCTTTCCTTCTATCCTAAACTGTCTCTCTGGACAGACTCTCTTGAGTCATATTTTAATGTTGGGATCAATTAACCAGTGTTTATCAAATTCCTACTGTGCACCCAGCATCTCTTAGTAGAACTCATCCTTACAAACTTTACAGACTACAATTCTGTTGTTTCAGATTTTACTTTGAAAATGTGCTCTAGAGATATGTGGTCTACCTGACAATCAGTTCCCCACTCAGAAACCCTTGTATTATTTCTCTATCCCATATGAACTGAGGGATGCTAAAAAGCCCAGAGTCGCTCCCACAAAGTATTGGCTGCCATCCAGAACTCTATTATTGAGGAACTTTCTTGCCATCTGACATTAAAAATAGGTCACAGGCAGCACTGATAAAACTTGTCCAGAAGCTGGATTATATCAGTTTATTTGATCTCCTTTTAGTCTAATTGAGAGCTTTAAACAGTTTGAAATAGGGCTGCTCAAGTGACAGCGTTGACAAAAGATGTCAAACTGTGTAAAATATTTAAGAAGGTTTATTCTGAGCCAAATATGAGTGAACTGGGCCCGTGGCACCGTCTTAAGACGTCCTGAGAACATGTCCCCAATATGGTTGAATTGCAGCTTGGTTATATACCTCTTCAGAAGACAGAAGTTATAAAAAAATATATATCAACAGATGCAAGATTTACATTGGTTTTGCCTGGGACTGTAGGACATCTCCAAGTGGGGACTTACAGGTCATAGGTGGATTCAAAGATTTGCTCTAAAGAATTTTGAAACCAGTAAAGGAAATGCCAGGTGTTTCTGGATATGTAGATGAAGCCTCATAGGTGACAGCTCTGAGAGAGAATAGATGGCATATGTCTAGCTCCTCTGTGGGTCCCTGGAAGGAGATTCTATATGGATGCAAATTTCTCCAAAAGATGGCTTTGCAGGATCATAAAATATTTTTTATTTCCTTCTTTATCTGTTATGTAATGCTATGCCACTTTCCATGCCAGAGTTAGGATGGAAAGTAAACCACATTATTTACGGTTAATAAGAACCTGTCTCCCCAAGCCCCTTAGTTAGGCATTTGGCAAGAGAGAGTGGAAAAAAAGGTCAGAGTTTAGTTCTCAGTACATAGTGAGGCAAGGTGAGCCAGGCAGGTGCCTCCTGCTTAAAGCAAACTCAGAATATAAAAATTCATATGCATCAAAAAAGAGTTGAGTATATCCATTACAAGTGGCTTTACCATTTATTTCCTTTAAATAGCAGAGTCCACTGGTTTAATTAGCAAGTATTTGATTTTCAAGTACATGGTTTACATTACTTTCCTGGAACTCCTCATAGGCTATTGCTAGATAAGTCTTGAGGCTGGCCTAGAGGTGTACATTGGTGAGGAAACTGCGGCACTCTGAATGTATCTGTAATGGACTTTTTTCTCCCAGCTCCTCATGCACCTTCATCCCTCATTCAACAAACACTTGCCAGGCACCTTCTTTGTGGCTTGTAGTTGCTCAGGATATAAAGATATGTAAGATGCTCAGGAAATTCACAGGCTACTAAAAGCAAGGCCAGGTACTTCTTGAGCAATTACAGTTTAATGTGAGCAAGTCCACTGAGAGTTGTGGCAGTAAGCACTGTGTGACTTGTTTCAGAGCCCTTGGTTTCTATGGTAGTTAGTACTACCAATTCTAGACCCTGAGCCTTCAAATAGTTATCTGCCTTTTGACTTATTTATTTATTTATTTATTTAATTTTTTTTTTTTTGAGTTGGAGTCTCACTCTGTCGCCCAGACTGGAGTGCAGTGGCTGCTCCTGGCTACCGCAGCCTCAACCTGCTGGGCTCCGGCGATCCTTCCACCTCAGCCTTCTGAGTAGCCGGAGTTACAGGCATGCACTACCACACCCGGCTGATTTTTTGATTTATTGTAGAGATGAGGTCTCGCTGCCCAGGCGGGTCTCGAACCCACGGGCTCAGGCAATCCACTCACCTCAGCCTCCCAAAGGCACGGGATTACAGGCTGAGCCACCAAACCCGGCTAGACTTATTTATTTATTTATATTTTTAGTTGGGGTCTTGCTTTGTTGCCCAGGCTGACATGCAGTGGCATAATCATGCTCACTGCAGCCTCAACTTCCTGAGCTTAGGCAATTCTTCCCTGCCTCATCCACCTAAGTAGCAGGGACTACAGGTGCACACCATCACACCTGGCTAATTTTTTGATTTGATTTGATTTGATTTTTTTTGGTGTGTGGAGACTAGGTCTCACTATGTTGTCCAGGCTGGTCTCAAACTCCTGAACTCAAGCAGTTCCCCCACTTCGACCTCCCAAAACACTAGGATTACAGGAATGAGCCACCACTCCTGGCCTTGACTTTATTTTATTTAGAGCTAACTTATAATGAACTGAGGTATTGTCCATCAGCAAGCTAGACTTTGAACTTTAAAATATCTTATACTTCCTGAATCCTTATGTGAAAACTTTTTTTCTGGTTTTTGAGTAAGTCGGAGTTTGTTATTAGGAGATAGGAAAGCCATTATCAGTGGGAGGGGTCCTGAAAGAGGGTTGCCCATGAGAACTTTCTTTTTTTTTTTTTGAGCAGGATTTATTGAGAGGACAGAAAAGCTCCCACAGTAGGGGGGTACCCGAAGGGGTTGCCCGCCCATGAGAACTTTCTAGTGTGAAATTTTATTTGAAGATAGAGGGAGACAGTTGTAAATTAATAAGTATCTAAGGTAGATCTATTTGTATTCACATGTTACATTGAGAGATAAATACATCACTGAAGTGTGATAGAATATGTTCTGTTGGTGCTGGCAGTAAGATCCATCAAGGCATTTTGGTTAATTAATGAAATATTTTTCTTTTTTTTTCTTTTTTTTTTTTTTTTTTTGAGTTGGAGTCTCACTCTGTCGCCCAGATTGGAGTGCAGTGGCCGCTTCTGGCCACCGCAGCCTCGACCTGCTGGGCTCCGGCGATCCTTCCGCCTCAGCCTTCCAAGTAGCCGGAATTACAGGCATGCACTACCATGCCTGGCTGATTTTTTTTGATTTATTGTAGAGATGAGGTCTCGCTGCCCAGGCGGGTCTCGAACCCGCAGGCTCAGGCAATCCACTCACCTCAGCCTCCCAAAGGCGCGGGATTACAGGCTGAGCCACCGAGCTCGGCTGAAATATTTTTCTTAGAGTTCTGCTGAGCCATGGACTTCTGATGGTCTGAGTCCATTCCTGGCTTATTCTTTCTATACATGTTATAGACCTGGATGCCGATAGTTCATTTTTTCTCACAAACTATCTTTTGGGTTTCAATTTGATGATTGTATGAGTTTATAATATTCTAAATGATAAATAGAAATTCCTGGAACACTATTGTATATTCATGGTGACTGTTCCCGACAAAAACATACATGCTTCACAGTGACAACAATGGCATGTTTTTCAGTGGGTCCCACCTGAGTAGAAATGGAACTTGTTCAAGATGAGAGCCAGATGGGAAAAGAGTGGTACCCAAGCCACTGTGTTCTGGACCTTCTCTACCTTGGTAAATTTTTTTTGAATTTTTATTTAACAAATAAGGCCTCAGCTGGCACAGTGGCTCATTCCTGTGCTCAACACTTTGAGATGCTGAGGCAGGAGGATCGCTTGTTGCCAGAAGTTCAAAACCATCCTGGGCAACATAGTGAGAACCTGTCTCTACAAAAAAAAAATTTTTTTTAAATAATAAGGTCCCCTCTTTGAAGTGTCTTCAGAATTTAAATCTCTGGTCCCATGCTTACTATCGGTTTTGTTCTTTCCTGAAATAGTCTTTTAAGTAATTAAATATTTTGTCTGTTAGTAGAGATGAATAAATTGAAGATTCAAATAGAAGACCTCAAGTCCCCTTCCAAAAGTATAAATTCTTTAATTAAAATAACCTTGAGAAGCATGGCCTTTTCTTCTGTTCCATACTGTATCTCCTTAAATGAAAAAGAAAATCTAAAAGATATTTTAATGGAAAAGCTACTGGTGTTTAAAACATTACAGTGATTTTTGTTGTGGTAATTCTACTTTGGGTACAGGTGCAACTTGTTCTATGGTCATTTTGCACTGTTAATATGTAACCCAGGAACACAATATGTGAATGTCTATCTTGATTTTAGATGGCTGAATTTTTAGCTGATTGAGTTTGTTTATAGTTCTTGAAAAGAGGCTACGGTAGATTAATTCCCAAGCAACATGTTAGTAACTAGTTTCAAGATGTCTTTTACAATTTTTTTTAATGGATAATTTAGGATACAAATAGTCTACAAAAATAGAGAAGAGTATAAGGAAATCCCATTCATCTAACTCCCAGCTTCCATGATTATAAACTATGGCCAGTATTATGTCATCCATACCCCCTTCACTCCCTCACTACATTATTTTGTAACAAATTTCAGATATTGTATCATCTCATCTCTAAATATTTTAGTGTATACCTCTAAATGTTAAGGATTCTTTTCAAAAACATATTTACATTACCATTATCACACCAAAAAAATTAACAGCAATTTCTTAATGTCATCAAACATCCAGTCAGTGTTCAAATTTCCCTGGTTTTCTTACCAGTATTTTTTTTACACTTCAGTCAGGATCTTAACAAAGTGCATTTAGATAGTGTGAGTCTTAAGTCTCTGTTAACCTTTAGGTTTCTCCTTTTCTTCTGTAATTTATTTGTTGAAGATGTAGTTTTTCAGCAAAAATAGTCTAAGTGCCTCATAGAGGGAAGGCCTACTTGGGAAGTGAGGTTTTTTTTTGTTTTTTTTTTTAACCATAGAATTCTTACTTCCACTAGAATAACATATAGAATTAGAGAATTTTAAACTTGGAAGAGTTTTTTAGCCATCAGTCCTTTCCAGACGTATCACCCAGACAAATCACTGTAATGGGTGAGCCTTAATTCCACTTAGTTAGATCTTAAAATTGTAGACATTTAGAGTTTAGTGTAAAGACATATTGAGGTAATCTGTCCCAATCCCCTCATTTTGCAGGTGAAGAAACTGAGGCCCAGTGTGTCTGGGTGGTTTGCTCAAATCACAGTGTCAGCTACTTCTGATACCATTTCCCCTTTAGTCCAGTGATTCTCAATAGGTAATGTGTGTTTAGAGGAATTTTCCCCTAAACCGTCCTCTCTCTAGTATAGATCTGATAACATTCCTTCATGTAATTGCAGAAATCACTGTTCTTGAGGGAGTCATTATTCAAGTGTGTCCTGTCATAGTCTCAATGGTGTTGGGTTGGAAAATCTTGGGAACCACCGCCTTCTCTGGGCCATATAACCCTTTACTGCAGAGTTTCTTATAACTAAAATCAGCATTCTTGTAGTGCTTTTTAAAAAAAATTGAAACAGAGCCTGGCTCGGTGGCTCAGCCTGTAATCAATCCCGCGCTTTGGGAGGCTGAGGTAAGTGAATTGCCTGAGCCCGCGGGTTCGAGACCCGCCTGGGCAACTTGGCGAGACCTCATCTCTACGATAAATCAAAAAATCAGCTGGGCATGGTAGCACGTGCCTGTAATTCCAGCTACTTGGAAGGCTGAGGCGGAAGGATCGCCGGAGCCCAGCAGGTCGAGGCTGCAGTGGCCGGGAGTGGCCACTGGACTCCAGTCTGGGCAACAGGGTGAGACTCCAACTCAAAAAAATAAAAAATAAAAAATTGAAACAGGATCTTGCTATATTGTCCTCCCTGGTCTCAAACTCCAGGACTAAGTAATCATCCTGTGTCAGCCTCTCAAATAGCTGGGCTTACAGGAACACTCCTCTGTGTCTGGCTACAGTTTCTGAGGGAAAAGAGTAGTCTGTTGAGTTTCTGAGGGAAAAGAGTAGTCTGCCTGGAGCTTTGAAGATACACCTACAAGTTCCCACTGGACAGCAATCTGTATTTGAAACCCAAGAGAGTAACAGATGTGTTGTATTAATATTGTATATATATGTGTTGTATAACAGGACAACACTGTCCTGTTGCCTCTTATGTAGTTAAAGGAGTGTTTCCACCTAAGCCTTATGTTTCTATAATCTATCTACCTACCAACTTTCATAGACATTTAAAAAAGAACAGAAGATATTCCCATTGTAAAATGTCCTCTGCTGTCTTACTTAAAATGCTGTAATTGAATTTAATGTGTATTGATTCATGTTGATTCCACACTAGTCTAAAACTAGACAAATGCTTCCAAATTCTTCAGTAGAGATACTAAGTGGTCCCATATAGAACAGACACTTAACTTTGGTGAATTAAAAAAAAATTACTCTCACAAGTATCATACATGAGATCCAACTAGTAGTTCTACCAAAAAATCAGGACTATTCTAGACTCAATATGAGAAAAACATTATATTTCTCAATAGTGTCATTTCAGATAAGTAGTGTAATTAAGAAAGACCTAGTTATAAAGCTTCATTGAGAGTATATTCTTCAACTTTATCAAAGATTAGAGCATGATCTCGTACATGGCAAGTTTTAATTATTTTAAAAGACCACCTTGTTATAGTTTTAAATGTGAACTCTTTTTGTGTGTGTGTGTGTGTGTTGGAGTCTTACTCTGTCACCCAGACTGGAGTGCAGTGGCCGCTCCTGGCCACCGCAGCCTTGACCTGCTGGGCTCCGCCCATCCTTCTGCCTCAGCCTTCCAAGTAGCCAGAATTACAGGCATGCACTACCACGCCCGGCTGATTTTTTTTATTTTTTATTTATTGTAGAGATGAGGTCTCGCTGCCCAGGCAGGTCTCGAACCCGCGGGCTCAGGCAATCCACTCACCTCAGCCTCCCAAAGGCGCAGGATTACAGGCTGAGCCACTGAGCCCGGCTTAAATGTGAACTTTACAAATATACTGCATGTACATACAACCTGGCAGAGTTTTTCCTGGGACCTGATGAACTTGTATTTTTCTCATGTATGAGAAGCATAAATACTGAATTATGTAATGGTAGTAGCATAAATAAATTAAGATGTTTTTCATCATATTTACACCTGAAATTTTGATTAAGAAAAACATATTTGCTCTATTATAGCTTTTGTCTTTCCCTTTTATCCATAAAATGCTAGAATTCAACATAGTTTTCAAAACATATATATTTCTTTCTTGATGGTAGCCTGATAATTTTCTTTTCTTTTTTTTTTTTGAGTTGGATTCTCACTCTGTCACCCAGACTGAAATGCAGTAGCACACTCCCGGCCACCTCAGCCTCAACCTGCTGGGCTCTGGTGATCCTTCCGCCTCAGTCTTCCAGGTAGCTGGAATTACAGGCGCGTGCTACCACGCCCAGCTAATTTTTGATTTATTGTAGAGATGAGGTCTTGCCAAGTTGCCCAGGCAAGTCTCGAACCTGCGCGCTCAGGCAATCCACTCATCTCAGCCTCCCAAAGTGCCGGGATTACAGGCTGAGCCACCGAGCCCAGCTTATTTTCATTTTTATTTTATTTTTTTGAGTAGAAGACTCACTCTGTCATCCAGGCTAGAGTGCAGTGGCATGATCACAGCTTACTGCAACCTCAAACTCCTGGGTCCAAGTGATCCTCCTTCCTCAGCTCCTGAGTAGCTGGTACTTCAGGCATGAGCCATCATGCCTGGCTAATTTAATACAATTTTTTTTTTTTTTGTAGAGACAGGGTCTCACTATGTTGCCTAGGCTGGTCTTGAACTCCTGGACTCAAGTGATCCTCCCACCTCAGCCTCTCAAAGTGCTGGAATGACAGGCATGAGCCACCGCACCTGGCCAGTAGCCTGATAAGCTTAAGCAGAATTGTAGTATGATGTGCCCACCTACTCATGTTATATTGCCTTTTATAACTTATTATTTTTGTGAACCAGAATAAACTATATTATCATGATGGTTATATCTCTAAACTTATGATAAAGTTTGGACTAGGTGTGGTGGTTCACATTGTTAATCCCAGCATTTTGGGAAGCTGAGGCAAGAGGAAT
This sequence comes from Cephalopachus bancanus, assembly GCA_027257055.1. Taxonomy (NCBI): domain Eukaryota; kingdom Metazoa; phylum Chordata; class Mammalia; order Primates; family Tarsiidae; genus Cephalopachus; species Cephalopachus bancanus. The sequence goes on along the minus strand of JAPVLO010000573.1, from coordinate 438,373 downwards.
TGCTTGAGCCCAGGAGTTTGAGACCAACCTGGGCTATATAGTGAGACCCAGTCTCTACAAAAATTAAAAATAAGAAATTAGCCGGAGCCAGGCTTGGTGGCTCAGTCTGTAATCCCGCGCCTTTGGGAGGCTGAGGTGAGTGGATTGTCTGAGCCCGTGGGTTCAAGACCCGCCTGGGAAGGCGAGACCTCATCTCTACAATAAATAAAAAAATCAGCCGGGCGTGGTAGCGCATGCCTGTAATTCCGGCTACTTGGAAGGCTGAGGCGGAAGGATCGCCGGCGCACAGCAGGTCGAGGCTGCGGTGGCCAGGAGCGGCCACTGCACTCCAGTCTGGGCGACAGAGTGAGACTCCAACTCAAAAAAAAAAAAAAAAAAAAGAAATTAGCCGGGCATGGTGGTGGATGGCTGTAGTCCCAGCTCGAGACTGAGTTGGATCACCTGAACCCAGGAGTTGGAGGCTGCAGTGAGCTATGATTGCACTGCTATACTTTATCTTGGGCAACAGATTGAGACCCTGTCTCAAAAAGAAGAATAAAATAATATAAAGTTTTCTTATTTTATACTTTTATATGATACAATAATACTTTTTGAATACCAACTGTGTACTGAGTATTTTACATGCACATCCTCCAATTCTTCTAACTGCCCTGAGCTGTGGGTAACCTAATCCCTCATTTTGCAAGTGAAGAAATTGAGGCTCAAAGTAGTGAGGTGAGTGCCTGTAGCTTATAACTATAAAGCTGAGGTCTGACTCCAGAGCCCCTAACATGAACTTTCGATACTGTGCCACGCTATTGGTAGAAGTTGTCTGTGATAAAAAGTACTGAAAAAGTTTTTCTAGTTTTTCTCCTAGCTTACAGGCTGTGCTTTCTCAGTTGTCCTTGCTATGCCTGATGTGTTGGAGGGCCTCAGGACTCAACCCCTTGTCTTCTCTGTCCACACAATGTCCCATTCTCTCTACACACAAGTGCCAGAGACCATATTTCTAGTCCTAGCCTCAGCGTTTTTTCTCAATTCCAGGCACATATAGCCATTTACTTACGCTACACTACCACTTAGTTTTCTTTCTTTTTTTTTTGAGTTGGAGTCTCACTCTGTCGCCTAGACTGGAGTGCAGTGGCCGCTCCAGGCCACCACAACCTCAACCTGCTGGGCTCTGGTGATCCTTCCACCTCAGCCTTCCAAGTAGCCGGAATTACAGGCATGCGCTACCACGCCTGGCTGGTTTTTTTATTTATTGTAGAGATGAGGTCTCGCTGCCCAGAAGGGTCTTGAACCCGCGGGCTCAGGCAATCCACTCACCTCAGCCTCCCAAAGGCGCGGGATTACAGGCTGAGCCACCGAGCCCGGCTCCACTTAGTTTTCTAAAAGATGTTCTTCAACTTAACCTATCCAAAACCAAACCCTTGATTCTACCCTAAAACACTCTGCCCTTCCTGAACCTTCCCCATTGCAGTAAATGGGTCACTACTCTCCTGTTTGCTGAGGCCCAAATCTTTGGTGTTTTACCTGACCCTTCTTTCTTTCAGACCCTCTTCAATCCCCCAGCAAATACTTTGGCTCTACCTTCAAATCAGTTCTAGACTCTGAGCACCTCTTCTCGCCCCCATGGCTACCTGCCTTGTCCAAGCCGTCTTTCTTTCTAGCCCGTTTTTCTGCAGTAGCCACCCAATTGGCCTCGCTGCCTAATTCTTGCCTCTCTACAGTTTTTCCTCCACCCAACAGCTAGACAGTTCCATGAAAGGATAAATCAGATCATGTCATTTCTCTGCTCAAAATCCTCCAGTGGCTTCTCACACTTAGAACAAAAGCCAACTCTAATCTATAATCCTCAAGACCTTACATGTCCTAGCCTTGCCTACCTTTCCCTGCTCATTCGCCTACTCCAGTCAGATTAGACTAATAGCTGTATGGCTACTCAAACCTACCAAGCACATTGCCACTTGCAGGGACTTAGCACTTGCTGTGCCCTCTGCCAGTAGCAGGCTTCCCGTTTTGTTCACAAGTTTACTTCCTCCTTTTATCCACATCTTTGCTCAGATGTCTCTTCTTCAGGTCCTTCCTGACTCACCCTACCTAAAAGACAACCCCGCCATTCCATCTCTATCCTTTTACTCTGCTTCATTCTTCCTAATAGGGCTTAGCACTCTTTGATATTAATTTTGATTGGTTTATTATAAGCACGTATAACATCCTAGACGTTAGATCTATCACCCTCACTCATTCTCTTTTATGGCGTACATAAATATACAGTCGATCATGTGATTTTTTTTTAAAAAAGGTTTAAGCCATTCCTTATTTATCTAGCCAAAGCTTACATCAACTTCATAGTAGTAGAAAATGAGGGAGGCAGGGTCCTGGTTACCTAAAACATACCTAGTATTCTGATGAAATGAAGATGTGCAGATAACTTTAAATCCAGAACACTCAATTTTGCTTTCCTTGCTTTTTCTACACTTGACATGCACTGGGCAAGACTGGCAAAACAAACAAACAAAGCACAAATATATATATAAAATCTGATACACTGCCTCAGTTTCCTCAGTGTAACTGAGAACAAAATTGGGCCTGAGAGGAATAGACCCAAGCAAACAAGACTACACTTTCTCATTCCCACTCTCAGATGTCATCTCTCCCTTCATGATGACTGCCATATTCTTTTGTATTACAAATCAAGTAATATGAGTCTCAGGAGCCCCACCTGCCCTGGTCATTGTTCACTGACCTGCATTTCTGGCTCTTGGGTAACTCCTCACCACTTAAAAAAAATTTTTTTTAATTGTATGTGTTTAAGAAGTATAGCATAGTGTTTGATGTATAAGTTCTGATAGGAGAAAAAGGTGTGTGAACACATAGCAATTAAAATTCTAGCAGTTGGCAAAGGTTGGCTTGATATTCTTAGAATCATCTAGTCTAGTGGTTCCCAGCCCTGGTTACTAAGTAGAATCACCTGTGCACTTGCAGCACTCCAGGTCTCCAGCCTTGGGGTTGGGATAGGGCTCTGGTGTGGTACATGCTACACCACACCAGAGCCTCCCTTTCTCTTTTTCTCTCAGGTCGCATATGTTTCTAGTGTTAATACGTGCTATGAAGCAAACAAATGAAGGGCAGAAAAATAGGAGGAGAGATGGTGGGAAGGACTTTCTGAGGGGGCAGCATTTAGTCTGCAATGGAAGTATTAGGGGAAGAACATTTCAGGCAGGAAATAGCGTGTCGTGTTCACAATTAAAAGCAGAGCAGTGTGGCTGGAGCACAGCAAGTGAGTAAGGGAAGAGCTCCAGTATCATGTCCAGAGGCTTTGCAAATACCCAGGAAGAGTGTGAGTTTTGTTCTGAGTGCTGTTCTAAGAACCTTCAGTACTGTATGGAGAATGGACTGTAGGAAAACAAAAGAGGAAGCTGTGAGACCCAAGCTGGTCTTGATGAAGAACAGGACTAAATTAGGGGCACCAAGGATGGAGAGGAGAAGGCATTTCCAGGGTATGGGTTTTAAGGACATCAACAGGACTTGCAATGAGTTGGAAACCGGGTGAGGGAGAAAATGGTGGCAACAAGGTTGGTGCCAAGGATATCCTGCTAAGGGCAGTATAGGGAGTGGTTGAGGACCCCAGTTACCTCATCTGCAACATGGGTGTGTATTAAGGCACTTCTCTACTGAGTTGGTAGCAAGTTGACATTTTTAAAGCACTTAGGGCAGAACTTGGCACGTGGTAAAACACTGTGTAAATATTAGAAATTATTTGGATAATGGTTATTTGTCCAAGGCTACACAGCTGGTCAGCAGCAGGTCCAGGACAAGAAGCCAAGGCTTAGCCTCTTGGTTTAGTGCATTTTATGCTACACTGAGCTGCCTCCTTCAATTACCTTTGAACTTTTTTATTTATGCAGACGCTTGGTAAAGGGTTTGGCCATCATGGGACACAATGAGTCGCTCTTAGCATAATATACGAGTGTCATACTAAGCATGATAAATTGCTAGAGTTTTCTGTATACCCTGGAATCTCAGATTATTTTGGCTACCCATAAAATGGTACCATTCCAGACAAAACACAGAGCCTGAATGGCGGGAAGAAGGGGGTACTTGAAGAGAGATATTCTGTGGGTAGTTTTTAAATATTAAAAGAAATGTGTTACAGAATGTGCTCATGTTGTCCACATGCTTAGTGTGGAGTAGGCACATGGACTACAACAGGAGATAGCATTAAGGGTTCTTAATACCGGAAGTTGTAGGTCAGTGCATACCAGGAGGAGGAAAGAAATAAAGCTAAGAATGTTAGCGTAACTCCCCCAGATTGTCAGTTTTCTAGTGATACATCTTAAAGAAGTGTTTGAAGTGCTTCTATCTGTCGGTTTGAACTAAGCTAATTTTTAAAAATCGCTCTTTGTACTGCGCCTTTCTCATGAACCTCTGTGAGTCTAATGCATGCAATATGTGGGGGGAAATCCTATCAGCCTCAGTTCCCATCCCCCCAAAGTCTGAGCAACAGATTTTAGAAGCACACTGTTGCACCTGCAAAGTTTTGTCATTTTGTTAAATTGGACCTGAGACCATTTTCAGTGTGTCCTAGAGGAAAGAATTTCAGAAAGAGGTGAGAAAAAAATGCCAATCCAGCCCTTCCTCCCTCATGTTGACTGTCTGTTTTGTTGTACTTCTATCTCATACAGCGTGGGGAGGACTGTTCTTCATTACCAGGGAATGTGAGTCATTCCCAGCTTTGTGTGATTGGGATTCCAAAGCATTGCTGTATCCGAGGGTCTTATTAAATCCAAGTGTCAGTGCAGCCTTTCAGACTGTAGGGGAGAGCTCAGTTACAGCTGGTGACCTGATTCTAGTTACCACACAGAGACAGTGGCGAGAGCAATGACCCCCTCTGAGTACCCAGAATTCTACATGGATGGCTATTACCAACTGTTCCCAGATTTGGGGGTTTTCTGGTTCACTTCATGGGCTTCGGTACACTTCAGCTCCCCGTTTACATCCTAGTTGGGATCTGTATACTTTAGGGGAAAATGTTCTAGTGTCTGTAGAGAAGCTAGTGCCAAGATTAGCCTATCTTTTAGAGGGTACCTCGTTTCAGATTTGCTTAGCTCTGGCAGTGTTAACTGCACTGTGTCCAGGATCTAGCAAGACACTGTCCGTTTCCAGCTTGGTCCAAACAAAACAAATAAAACATCAACCAAAGAGGGAGGAAACCATGGGTGTTGCCAGAAAATTAGTTTGCTCTGTCTTTTCTTTTTCCTAGAGTGTTTCACAGCCAATGGTGCAGATTATAGGGGAACGCAGAACTGGACAGCACTACAAGGCGGGAAGCCATGTCTGTTCTGGAACGAGACTTTCCAGCATCCATACAACACTCTGAAATACCCCAATGGGGAGGGGGGCCTGGGCGAGCATAACTATTGCAGGTAAGATGGGCCCCTTGGTGCTTTAAAAATATATATCTGTCCTCCATTTACAACTTCTTTTCATCCCTACTCACAACTAGGAAAAGCTTTTTCATCTGCTTTTGGCCACCTCAGAAGGCCTTTTTTCTCACTGTTTTTAAATTCTCTCTCCTACACTTTACACACACACTCACGTGCACACACACACACACACACACACACACACACACACACAGAGTTTCTCATTCTTTTCAACTTGGGTTGCTTTGATACTGGTTTTCAGAGCTCTACCTTCCTGTCTGATGACTTCCTCGTCTCTTTGGGAGGGTTTTCTTAGTTGGCACTACCACCAGTGGACAATACACAAACAGCAGAGCTGCCTAGGCTGTTGACAATGTAGTGATCAAACAGCACCATCTGTGACCCAAACCTCCCACTGCTGCTGAGCAAAGGAAGCTGTCTGCATTATTCCACGTTTGGACGGCCCAGGATAACCTTGCTCTGGGAGCAGCTATATCCATGAGATTTGTGTTATTTACTTCCTTTCAGTAGCCTAAGGTGTTTCTTTGCTTTTCACCTCCTGTCTGACTCCAGCAGGGTTTCTTAGTCTGACATCCATAGTGCTTCAGATGTGTGTTTACAATTTTCTGGGGAGATGACCTATAGGTCATCTTGATCAGATTCTCAAAGTTATGTGTGATTGAAAACAAGGTCAGAATCACTGGTATGTAGGGACCAAAGCACTTCTGATTATACGCTTTTGCTACTTATACCAAAGACCCTGGTAACAAGACTCATGGTTCAACAATGTATTGAATTTAATTATTATTAGGACAGGTGAAAAGGCAGCCTCTTGAGCCACTGGAATAGGGAAAAATGATTATTGAGCTCTACTCTGAGCTACGCACTATGTCCTTAGTTCTGCAGACATTGTAATCTCAACCATGGCACTGTTGACCCAGCTGAGCCAACATATATGTTCCTGCAGTGTGTGGGCCACGCTGTTTACCTTCTGTCCTCTTTGTACCTCTGCTAACACTCTAGGACTCTTGTGGGTGCCTTGGAGTCACCAGGCCTCTAGTCCATGTTTTCTCTATCCCTATACCTTCAGTGCTTTCCTTTACCTCTGGCCTAACTCATATCAGCTGACCAGCCCCTTCTAGTTGCTGTTGTATTGTTTTTACTTATTTGTTATTATTATAAAAGTATTAATAGCTTGTTCCAAAAAAATTTCTCAAACGCTGCAGATATATATTGTTTAAAAAGTTAAGATTCCTCATCTTACTTCTTTCCTGGAAACTCTCCCCACCAAGTCTCAATTCCCAGAGATAACAATTTTATATATTTGCCATTCACATTTTGCTATCTGTTGTATTATATTGTTGAAGTTATATATACTCATTAAATACTTGTTTATATTTTATTTTCAGTTATACATTTTAATTTTTTGCATAAATTAAAACATCAGTCCCACTCCATTTCTGGTTTATTATCTTCCCTTGGTTTTATTACTCATAGGAATAGTTGGGTTGGACTGGGAAGAATGTTTAGGAAGAGAAACAAGTATCTTATCTGTTTTTTGTTTTTACATGGTTACTTCTTGTTCCAAAGTGTCTCTTGGTAGTAGGCCGGTGGTTTATTCTATTACTCTGTTGCCTCCTATTAAGCAAGTCTTTTCAGAAGTGCTCCTGTTTTTAAGTCTGACTTTAAGGTAAATTTTAAATTTCCAATGAGGCTTAATTTATGTGAAAAACAGGTTTTTTTCCCTTGTAGATTAGCATCCACTTCCCTTCACAGGCTCTCCAAAGTGTACCCACAAATACCCATTAAGAGAGCAGTGGGGGCAGGGAAGGACCACCTTTCCCCTTAGCTCTGGCCAGCTGCAACCTTCTCCTTTGATTTGATGGAATGTACCAGACCTGAACTACCAGTTTATACTTCAAAAAAGAAGGCTGAAATTGTTGATGATTATCACATCAGAGAGTCCAGGCCTTTTGTTTTAACACTGCAGTGAAGTCAAGGATGAATTTACTTGTACTTTATTAAGCTGTTCTGATGCTTTTCAGGATGGTTTTGACATTGATAATAAACAGTTGTTTTTTGGGGTTTTTTTTTGTTTTTTGTTTTTGTTTTTGAGTTGGAGTCTCACTCTGTCACCCAGACTGGAGTGCAGTGGCTGTTCCCGGCCACCGCAGCCTCGACCTGCTGGGCTCCGGCGATCCTTCTGCTTCAACCTTCCACGTAGCTGGAACTACAGGCATGCGCTACCACGCCCGGCTCATTTTTTATTTATTGTAGAGATGAGGTCTCACCAAGTTGCCCAGGTGGGTCTTGAACCCACGGGCTCAGGCAATCCACTCACCTCAGCCTCCCAAAGGCGTAGGATTACAGGCTGAGCCACCGAGCCCGGCTAACAGTTGTTTTCTAAGGGCTTTACCAAATAAACACTACATCAAAGCTGAACGATGAATAGAGGGAGCAAAATAAGAGTGAAATACTGTTTGAAGAAGGGCTTTGTACAAGTTCTCCTACTCTGATTTCTCAGCTGACATCCGACACTATGTTTGTCTTGTGCGACTTTCAGAACCATCACATTTGAGATGTCTGAGAGTTGGTGAGTGATGGGAATGCACTTCTCTGGGCTCCAAGTATTTGGATTAGAAGAGAAGGCAGAGACTGGGGAAGAGCAGAGTTGGTGCTGGCACCTGCCTTTGGGCACAAAAAATAAAAGGATGCTTTGTGCTTCAGGGAAGCTTATCTTCTAGGCCACACAATAGGCTTATCCCGCTCTGGCCTGATAGGGGTTGCTTACTCCATAGCTCCCGCTGCTGGGTCTTTTTGCCCATTTCCGGCCTAATCAGAGTGTTAAGTTTCCAGTGTTCTGAGTCTAAATAAAAGGGACTTGAAAAGTGGTGGAGAGGCTTTACTGTGTGTCCAGTAACCCCTGCCATTTAAAAAATCTACTTCAGCAGTGTTGCTCATTATCATATGGCATCTCTGAGTTGAAAAGACCTTAAGAGAGATTTATTCCAAGCCATTCTCATTTAGAAATATGAACCTTAAAAAATATTATTGCCTTGTCAGAAGTTGATGCCAAGATGACAGGATCACACATTCTGAGGCTCTGGCACAGTTTTCTTCAGACTTCTCAGTATTTGAGGGAGGAGTAGGACATTTCTATCAAATGTGAGTTCACTGACCTGATCCTGGTGAAAGCTTGGCAGTGGAGTCTTTATTATGTGAATTTTATTTTGCCATTTAAAAATTACACAGTTGGAGTATTCATTGTAGAGGATAAAAGAAAGTAAAACCAGAAAAGAAAAAAAAATTTTTTTTTTTTTTTTGAGTCAGAGTCTCACTCTGTCACCCAGACTGGAGTGCAGTGGCATGCTTCCAGCTACTGCAACCTTGACCTGCCACGGCGATCCTTCCACCTCAGCCTTCCAAGTAGCTGGAACTACAGGCATGTACCACTATGTCTGGCTAATTTTTCTTTATTTATTGTAGTGCTGAGATCTTACCAAGTTGCTCAGGCTGGTCTTGAACCCCTGGGCTCAAGCAACCCTCTCACCTTGGCCTCCCAAAATGTTGGAATTACAGGCGTGAGCCACCGGGCCTGGCCAAGAAAAAAATTTAAATCACCAATAGTCCCATCAACTAGCGATAAATACTTTTAAGGGTATTTAAGTCTCTATACCACATTTCCCCTAGCTGCCTAGCATTCCCTTGTATGGATATACCATATTTATTTAATGAATCCTTTTATTGTTGAATACTTGCCACTACCAACTTATTTAGGAAATTGCTGTGTAAAGAGTTTGTATATTTTAGGGCTTTTGTCTCTAATTAACAAATTACTACCCTGACCATTTGTATCAGTTCACATGCTCATCAGCAGTGTTGAGTGCACCTGTGCTCACTCAACCTTGGCCTCTCCATATCCACATTCAAGGTGCCAGTTTGTTTTTTTTGTTTTGTTTTGTTTTGTTTTTGTTTTTGTTTGAGTTGGAGTCTCACTCTGTCGCCCAGACTGGAGTGCAGTGGCCGCTCCCAGCCACCGCAGCCTCGACCTGCCGGGCTCCAATGATCCTTCCACCTCAGCCTTCCGAGTAGCCGGAATTACAGGCATGCGCTACCACGCCCAGCTGATTTTTTGATTTACTGTAGAGATGAGGTCTTGCTGCCCAGGCGGGTCTCGAACCCGCGAGCTCAGGCAATCCACTCACCTCAGCCTCCCAAAGGCGCGGGATTACAGGCTGAGCCACCGAGCCCGGCTAAGGTGCCAGTTTGTTTGGCATGATGTGTGCTGTGGTCAGTCATCCTAGTTACACTACAGTGAATTTGTCTAAGAACATGTTACCATTGCTCACTTTCCCCCAAACTCCGAAGTATATGTCAGAGTGGACAGGTTTGTTCTCGTAATATTACCATTTTTTCCTTTTTGATAAGAGATGGCACTAAGATATATGCCAATTATTAGAAATAACACAGAAGCTAAAGCAATTCCTTTCCTGTAAAACTGAAAAGCAATGAGCCAGATAACTTAAAATATCAGAAATGTCATCAATTATGTCATTTTCCCTAACAGAAACCCAGATGGAGATGTGAGTCCCTGGTGCTATGTGGCAGAGCATGAGGATGGTGTCTACTGGAAGTACTGCGAGATACCTGCTTGCCAGAGTAAGACTGATACACACTGCAATGGTTTACAGGGCTTTGAACACTAAGAGTGCAGAATGGAAGGCCCTGCCAGAGGCCAGGTAGTTCGGGCTGGTGTATTTCGTGAAGCATGTGAAAGGAGAAGCCATCCTGGACTGAGGATTTCCACTTCTCTTGTTGAGGTTTTTCAGGGAGAGGAATGCCCATTTCCTCAATACCCCACTCCAAGGGTACCCCTTGATGGGTGAGCCCAATGAGAAATTCTGCTCTTAATGAACTTCTTCATGCTGATTCTTTCATGGATAGAGGGGGCAACAGTTCAGTGGCAGACTAGGGAAAAAAGATATCTTGCGCTTTGGAGAATAAATGTTTTGGAGTGAATATCTTCATACATAATAAAGTTAAGTTATGACACTACTTGTTATTCAGATTTGAACAAGTTCCCTGAAAAATTATATTCAGTAAATACCTTGTTAAATACCATACAAAGCTGATATAATAGTTTTTTACTCACATTAGCGTAATGTGTTCTATTACTTTTTATGATAATAGCTCATAACCCAGTTTCTTCAGCCTTGTACTGAAAGGCCTGTTTTCTAACTATTTCATTCATTCATTTCTGTATTCAGTGTTTATTAGATGCAAGGTACAAAAGCAAAAGGATACCTTGACCCTCAGAAGTGTACAGTGTAGGGGAAATCTTAAAAATTTACAATTGAGACTGGGCACGGTGGCTCCAGCCTGTAATCTCAGCACTTTGGGAGGCCAAGGTGAGAGGATTGCCTGAGCCCATGGGTTCAAGAACAGCCTGGGCAACTGGGCGAAACCTCATCTCTACAATAAATAAAAAAATTAGCCAAATGTGGTAGCATGCACCTGTAGTTTCGGCTGCTTGGAAGACTGAGGCGGAAGGATCGCCTGAGCCCAGCAGGTCAACGCTGAGGTGGCCGTGAACATGTTACTACCTCCAGTCTAGGTAACGAAGTGAGACTCCAACTCAAAAAATACACACACACACACACACACACACACACACACAATTATGTGCTACATAATGACGTTTTGATCAACAACAGACCACATATATGGCAATGGTACCATAGATTATAATGGAGCTGAAAAATTTCTATTGTCTAGTGACATCATACCTATTGTGACATAGTAGCACAATGTATTACTCATGTGTTTGTGGTGAAGCTGTTGTAAGAAAATCCTGTGCTGCCAGCCTTATAAGAATATAGCAGGCAGGGCCTGATGGCTCAAACCTGTAATCCCAGCACTTTGGGGGGCCGAGGCAAGAGGATTGCCTGAGCTCAGGGGTTCGAGACCAGCCTGGGCAACTTGGTGAGACCTTGTCTCTACAATAAATTTAAAAAAGAATTAGCCGGGCATGGTAGCGCGTGTCTATATCTCCAGCTACTTGGAAGGCTGAGGTGAAAGGATCGCTTGAGCCCAGCAGGTTGAAGCTGTGGTGGCCATGGGCGTGCCACTGCACTCCAGCCTGGGCTACAGAGTGAGACTTCAACTCAAAAAAAAAAAAATGATAGCACATACAATTATATACAGTACATAATACTCGATAATGATAATAAATGACTATGTTACTGGTTTATATATTTAGTATACTATATTTTTATTGTTTTTTGTTGTTGTTGTTGTTTTGAGTTGGAGTCTCACTCTGTCGCCCAGGCTGGAGTGCAGTGGCACACTCATGGCCACCCCAGCGTCGACCTGCTGGACTCCAGCAGTCCTTCCACTGCCTCAGCCTTCCAAGTAGCCGGAGCTACAGGCGCATGCTACCATCCCTGGCTAATTTTTCATTTTATTTTATTGTAGAGATGAGGTTTCTCCAAGTTGTCTGGGCTGGTCTCGAACCAGCGGGCTCAGGCAATCCCCTTGCCTCGGCCTCCCAAAGTGCTGAGATTACAGGCTGAGCCACTGAACCTGGCCTTATTGTTCTTTTAGAGTGTACTTCTACTTATTTTAAAAAAACAGGAGTTAACTGTAAAACAGCCTCAGGCAGGTCCTTCAGGAAGTATTCCAGAAGAAGGCATTATTATCATAGGAGATGACAGCTCCTTATATGCTATTGCCCAGAAGACCTTTTAGTGGGACAAGATATGGAGGTAGAAGACAGTGATACTGATGATCCTGACCCTGTATAGGCCCAGGCTAGTGTGTCTGTGTTTTAGTTTTTAACAAAAAAGTTTAAAAGTAAAAAAATAATTTTTTTTTTTTGAGTTGGAGTCTCACTCCGTCACCCAGACTGGAGTGCAGTGGCCACTTCCAGCCACCGCAGCCTCGACCTGCTGGGCTCCAGCAATCCTTCTGCCTCAACCTTCCAAGTAGCTGGAACTACAGGCACGCGCTACCACACCCGGCTAATTTTTTGATTTATTGTAGAGATGAGAAATAATGTTTTAAAAAATAGAAAAAAAAGCATATGGAATAAATATTTTAAAAAAGTTTGGTGAGTGGATTGCCTGAGCCCGCGGGTTCAAGACCCGCCTGGGCAGTGAGACCTCATCTCTACAATAAATCAAAAAATCAGCCGGGCATGGTAGCGCGTGCCTGTAATTCCGGCTACTTGGAAGGCTGAGGCGGAAGGATCACCGGAGCCCAGCAGGTCGAGGCTGCGGTGGCCAGGAGTGGCCACTGCACTCCAGTCTGGGCGACAGTGAGACTCCAACTCAAAAAAAAAAAAAAAAAAAGTTTGTATAACTGTACACAAATGTGTTTGTGTTTTAAACTTATTATAAAAGAGTCAAAAAGCTAAAAAATTTAAAAGTTTATAAAATAAAAAAGTCACAGTAAGCTACAGTTGTTTTATTATTGAATAAAGAAAGAAAAGACTTTTGAGTTTAGTACAGCCTAAGCATAGTGTTTATAGAGTCTGCAGTAGCATATAGTAATATCTTCAACCTTCACATTCACTCACCACTCACTGACTCACCCAAAGCAACTTCTAGTCCTGCAAACTCCACTAATTGTAAGTACCCTTTACAGTACTATTTTTAAATTTTTCTTTCTTTCTTTTTTTTTTAGTCAGGTTCTCACTCTGTTGCCTAGGCTGGAGTATAGTGGCATGATCATGACTACTACAGCCTTGACCTGCTGGGTTCAGGTAGTCCTTCCACCTCAACCTTCCTTTTTTTTTTTTTTTTTTTTGAGTTGTAGTCTCACTCCGTCGCCCAGGCTGGAGTGCAGTGGCACGCTCATGACCACCCCAAAGTCAGCCTGCTGGGCTCCGGCGATCCTTCTGCCTCAGCATTCCAAGTAGCTGGACCTACGGGTGCGCATTACTGCGCCCAGCTAATTTTTTTTTTTGATTTATTGTAGAGATGAGCTTTTGCCAAGTTGCCCAGGCTGGTCTCGAACCAGTGGGCTTAGGCAATCCACTTTCCTAGGCCTCCCAAAGTGCTGAGATTACAGGCTGAGCCACTGAGCCCAGCCAAACCTCAGCCTTCTATGTAGCTAGAACTATGGGCACATGCCACCCTGCCCAGCTAATTTTTAAAAAATTTATTGTAGAGACGAGGTCTCACTGAGTTGCCCAGACTGATCTTGAATCCCTGGACTCAGGCAATCCTATTGCCTCTGCTTCCCAAAGTGTTGGGATTACAGGCATGAGCCACTGTGCCCAGCTATCTTTTAAATCTTTTATATAGCATTTTTACTGCACTTTTTCTGTGTTGAGATATGTTGATATATGCAAATACTTTCCATTGTGTTACAGTTGCCTGCAGTATCAGTATAGTAACATGCTGTACAAGTTTGTACCCTAGGAGCAATAGGCCACTATACAGTTTAGGTGTATGGTAGACTCAAATATCTAGGTTTTTATAAGTGTACTCTACAATGTTCATACAATAATGAAACCACCCGATGACGCATTCTCAGAATATTTTCCTATTGTTGGACAACGCATGATTGTACTTTAAAACGAGGTAAAGGCTTGGCTCAGTGGCTCAGCCTGTAATCCCAGCACTTTGGGAGGCCAAGGTGAGTGGATTGCCTGAGCCTGCAGGTTCGAGACCCACCTGGGCAACTTGGCGAGACCTCATCTCTACAATAAATCAAAAATTAGCCGGGTGTTGTAGCGCGCACCTGTAGTTCCAGCTGCTTGGAAGGCTGAGGCAGAAGGATCACCGGAGCCCAACCAGCGTGTGCACTCCAGTCTGAGTGACAGAGTGAAAGTCCAACTCACACAAAAAAAAGAGGTAATGAAAATATTGTAGAAAGTTTTCACAGAAGGTTTAGAGTACTATATGGAGCTTACTCATGTAGTGTTTCTAATATATTTTAAAATGTGCCAACGGAGCTCAGTGCCTAGAGCTGAAGAAAAGGACAGTTCATTCATAATTGTTCTTCTCAGCTTCTTTTCTCATTATTTAAACCTACTCTTTGCCCTGCCACCTTCCTTACCCCGCAGGTCACAAGCCTTGTGTATATAGAGTGGCACAGAGGTCTCTTGCGGGATCTGGGACCCTCTCACTTGAGCCTAAAACAGCAGTCTACATTCTGATGCCTCCAGGGAAAAGGGCAGCCCCTGGGCCAGAGCTGCAGGCCCAGTACTCGCCTTTCATAATTTAAACTTCCAGATGTCACCACTGTCCGACGGGCCCTGGTTTCACTATCCTTCCAACTTAAGTGTGCCTTAATTCAGTCCTCAAACTGAGAAGAGACCAGAAGAATGAGCTTTTACTCAGTCTGCTTAATCAAATTTCTAAAATGAAAAACATCTCATTTGGCTCTAGTTATGTAAAGAAGAAAAGGGCAGGGGGAGAGGAAAGCAGATTTTCTTCGGTCCATTTGTTCTACACAAAGATAGTCTTTTAGTACCAGCCTATGGCATTCTCTTGGGAGTGCGAGAGGGGCTTTCAATCTGGCACTTTTTTGGGGGAAGGTAATCTTCAGCTTGCATTTATAAAATACAATCAGAGCCAATAGGAAGTAATTCATGTGGACATTGAAACTAGGTTCCAGAAGAGAGAATTATAACAAAATGGTACAAACCATCTAGTACGCCGCTAATTTATAATATTTGCCTGCAGTACCTTACTATTCCAAAAAAAGGAAAATTAAATTATTTCATAGTTTTTTGCAGCCCTTAGATTACCTTTTCAAAACTCTAAAACTGCCCTTGAAATAGTCTGAGTAGTCTGGGAACAGTGGCTCATACCTGTAATCCCAGCACTTTGGGAGGCTGAGGTGGGAGAATTGCTTGAGCCCAGGAGTTCAAGACCAGCCTGGGCAACATAGCGAGACCTCATCTCTACAAATAAATTTAAAAATTAGCCAGGTGTGATGGTGCATACCTAAAGTCCCAGCTACTTAAGAGACTGAGGCAGGAGGATTACCTGAGCCCAGGAGGTCAAGGTTGTGATAAGCCATGATCATGCCACCATACTATCGTCTGGGCAACAGAATGAGACTCTGACTCAGAAAGAAAGAAAGTGAGAGAGAGAGAGAGGGAGGAAGGGAAGGAGGGAGGGAGGAGGGAGGGAGGGAGGAGGGAAAGGAGGGGTAGAAAAGGAAGGAAGGAAGGAAGAAAGAAAGAAAGAAAAAGAAATAGAATGGGTAGGAAGACTTACAGAAGTTGAGAATGAGAACTCAATAGTACCTGGTTTCTGGGCATGGAGGGTGAACAGTGTCTGGCTTTGGTTCTTTGGAAAACCCTTTAGTTTTGTGGGCACCAGTTCTCCCCATAAAGCTGAACCTTAGATCTTGAGTCTGGCAGACTATTGTGCTTCTAGTCTGATTAATACAGTTGAGGAAAAACTCCTGTGCTGTTTGCAGCAAGAAACATTGGTAATCGCCTGGTGGAATTAACAGAGATACAGCTTGCCTATCTTAGGCCACTTTTGACTATTTTTGGATGTGGAGTCACAATTTTCATGAATAATACTAACCCTCTATGTGAAGCATGCTATTCATGATTAGCATTGAGCTTGTCATACAGGAAAAGTCCTGTGACATGATCAGATTCCTGGAAAGTTCATATCTGAATATAACAGACCCAGCAGGAGCCAGGGGGAATGAATGTTGAGGGACAAAGCAGAATCTGGTTGAATGGTGGGTCATTGTGCGGAGACCAGAATCTCTGCCCTCCTGCATGTTATGTGGGGAGTTACAACAAGCAGAGACAGAGATGAAGTATGATTCAAAAGGGGGCAAAGAGAAATCCGAACTGTGCTCTTGACCTACAGAGCATGGATCAGAACTCATGTTATAAAGAGAACAACTCTGAAGTGATTGGATTTGCCCCTCAAACTGCTTGTGCCAGAAACCCCAAGTTCTTACTGCAGCCAGGAGAAATACAGACTTTACAAGCACATTCCAACATCATCAAGTTTGACATTTCTCTAGATCCCACCTTCTAGATCTCCTAGTCCTATTGGTTTGGCTGTTAAAGTGGATAATTATTTAGCCTAGTATCTTTAATGTATTTCTCTTTTGTTAAATAATCATCCTCGCCATTGTAATTGCTTTTATTTCTTTGATTTTGAGGAACATGCTCGTGTGGCCTTCAGCGTGGCTTTTGATTTACACTATTTTTACCTGTAGGTTCTTTACAATAGTTTTGTGGGGTTTTAAAAGTAAATAATATAAGCCGGGCTTGGTGGCTCAGCCTGTAATCCCACGCTTTGGGAGGCTGAGGTGAGTGGATTGCCTGAGCCCGTGGGTTTGAGAGCTGCCTGGGCAACTTGGCAAGACCTCATCTCTACAATAAATCAAAAAATCAGCCGGGCGTGGTAGCGCGTGCCTGTAATTCTGGCTACTCAGAAGACTGAGGCGGAAGGATCGCCGGAGCCCAGCAGGCGAGGTTGCGGTGGCCGGGAGCGGCCATTACACTCCAGTCTGGGCGACAGAGTGAGACTCCAACTCAAGAAAAAAAATTAAAAATTAAAAAATTTAAAAAAATTACAGATACAGCCGGGCTCAGTGGCTCAGCCTGTAATCCCGCGCTTTGGGAGGCTGAGGTGAGTGGATTGCCTGAGCCCACGGGTTCAAGACCCGCCTGGGCAACTTGGCGAGACCTCATCTCTACAATAAGTCAAAAAATTAGCCAGGCATGGTAGCGCGCGCCTGTAGTTTTAGCTACTCGGAAAGCTGAGGCGGAAGGATTGCTGGAGCCCAGCAGGTCGAGGCTGCACTGGCCGGGAGCGGCCACTGCGCTCCAGACTGAGCGACAGAGTAAGACTCCAACTCAAAAAATAAATAAATAAATAAATAAAATTACAGATACATCCTGAGATATTTGTAGTTGAAATGACATTATATCTGTGGTTGGTTTTAAAACAGTCCAGCTCCCCAGAGACTGACTGAGTGGGGGTGAGGGAAATAGATAAAACAAGAATGGTTTTTTAAAAAGTGCATATTTGTTGATAGTGAGTGATGGATTTTTATTCTTTCCTACTGTTGTGTGTGCTTGAAAGTTTTCATTATAAAAATAAAATTTTAAATTCACGTTATAATATTTTAAATATGACAAACACATAAGCACAGCATTCGGAGTATCTGGATTCAAATCTGTAACATGATTAACTTAAATTATAATCTTTTTACACATAGCTCACAGGTATCTGAATCCCATATTAAAGTTTAGTTTTTGTTTTGTTTTGTTTTGAGTTGAAGTCTTACTCTGTTGCCCAGGCTGGAGTACAGTGGCACACTCACGGCCACCCCAGCGTTGACCTGCTGGGCTCAGGTGATCCTTCTGCCTCAGCTTTCCAAGAGTCAGAACTACAGGCGTGCACTACCACACCCGGCTAATTTTTTTTATTCATTGTAGAGACGAGGTCTTGCCAAGTTGCCCGGGCTGGTCTCGAACCCATGGGCTCCGGCATCCCACTCGCCTGTGCCTCCCAAAGTGATGGTATTACAGACTGAGCCACTGAGCCTGGCCAAAGTTTAGTTATTAAACTTTTTAAAACTATTAGTTATTATTTAAAGTCATTAAAACTATTAGTTATTTAAGTTAAAGTTAGTTATTAAGATTTAAAAATCACAAGAACTTTAGATATATTTAGACATGATTAGCCGTGACAAATGACATTTCTTTCTTTCTTTTTTTTTTTTGAGTTGGAGTCTCACTCTGTCTCCCAGACTGGAATGCAGTGGCACGTTCCTGGCCACCGCAGCCTCAACCTGCTGGGCTCCGGCGATCCTTCCACCTCAGCCTTCCAAGTAGCCGGAACTACAGGCGCATGCTATCACACCCGGCTAATTTTTTATTTATTGTAGGACGAGATCTCGCCAAGTTGCCTGGGTTGGTCTCGAACCCATGGGCTAAGGCAATCCACTCACCTCGGCCTCCTAAAGTGCTGGAATTACAGGCTGAGCCACCGACAAATGACATTTTTTAAGTTCTGACTATAGGCCAGATTTGTACAAAATGGGGGACACAAGGGTGGTATGGTCTGCAGCCTGTGGAGAGCCCACAGTCTAGCACAGCAGACTGGTACATGAACAGATAAGCATGTGCAAAATACTCTATAATAGGTGAGGTGAGCAAAAGGTTGGGAGCACCCAAAGAGGGCTTCTGGAAGGAGTGGGGTCTTAGTGCAGGGTTTTTCGACTTTAAGGTGCATTTGATCACCTGGAATCTCATTAAAATACAGATTTCTTATTCAATAGTTTTGGAATGGGCCTTAGATTCTATATTTCTAACACAGGCCTGGGATGCTAGAGCTGCAGGACCACATTTTAAGTAGCTTTTAGTAGTAGAGGTTCTAGATGTTAGGGCTGGGCGGGGTGGGGTAGGGAGGCAATGGAGGCAGAGGAAACAGTTTGCACCCACATGTGTGCACATATGCACACGCACGCACACATGCACGCAGATGAATTCCAAGCCAGTTGATGTTGCTGAAACATAAATTTTAAGAAGGAACTAGCAGGAGATGAGATCTGAGAAGTAGATGGGACCAGATGATGGCAGGTTTTAGGGTCTGGGTACAGGGCTTGGACTTGATCCAGGAAGACAATGACGAGGCTGAGGGGAGTGCTGAGGATCTGAAGGAGATAATTCTCCACAGTTCCTTAAGCCTCTGTATTTAGGAATTTAGGGTGAGAATTCTCCCTTTTAATCCATGAGAAGTTCTCTAGTGATTGTATCATTCACATAGACCACCCCTAAGAGGATGTCAGTGATAGCACCTTTGCAATATGGAACCTTAGGTCCATCTCAGCTGTAACCTCACCAGCTCAAGTTCCTGTTAACCAAGTCATAGCTGGCCTTGTGGACAGGCATGGTGGCTCGTGCTTGTAATCCCAGCACTTCAAGAGGCCGAGGCAAGAGAATCACTTAAGTCCAAAAGCTTGAGACCAGCCTGAGCAACAAAGTGAGACTTCATCTCTACAAAAAATTGACAACTTAGCCAGACATGGTGGCATGTGCCTGTAGTACCAGCTACTTGGGAGGCAGAGGCAGGAGGATGACCTGAGCCCAGGAGGTCGAGGCCGCAGTGAGCTCTGATCATGCCACTGCATTCCAGTCTGGGTGACAGAGTGAGACTCCAACTCAAAAAAAAAAAAAAAAAAAAAAAAAAAAACCCGGCTCGGTGGCTCAGCCTGTAATCCACGCCTTTGGGAGGCTGAGGTGAGTGGATTGCCTGAGCCCGCGAGTTCGAGACCCGCCTAGGCAGACGAGACCTCATCTCTACAATAAATCAAAAAATTAGCCAGGCGTGGTAGCACGCACCGGTAGTTCCAGCTACATGGAAGGCTGAGGTGGAAGGATTGCCGGAGTACAGCAGGTCGAGGCTGCAGTGGCAGGGAGCAGTTACTGCACTCCAGTCTGGGCGACAGAGTGAGACCCAACTCAAAAAAAAAAAAAAAAAAGGAGAGAGAAAAGAAGAACAAATACCTCATTTTTTGAATATAGATTTGTTGTTCCTCTAATATTAGCATTTGCGTTATAAAAACAGCCCCCAAAAAACATAATTTAAAAGTTTTTTTATTGTGATCCCTAATATAAGTTTTTAAAGCTGTGTTTAGAGTTTGAATAAAAAGCCCAGAGCACTGTGACAGTGGTGGTCAAAGCAGTTTTTAGATGATAGAAAATATTGTTTCTGTCAGCATTTTCTGCATTTTAATGTCAGCACTGATGTTTGTTTAGCATTTCAGCTATTGTTGAGTACCTATTATATACAAAAACACCTATATTCATATTATATTATTTAACCCCTTCAATGATTGAATCAGGTGGCATATCCACTTTCCCTCTCCCATTTCTTAAATTAGAAAATCGAGGCTAGATAGTTAGATGATTTGATGAGGATTACACTTTGGACCAAACAAGATTTGAATCTAGGACTCCTGATAACAAGATAGTGCCTTTTCCTTCTAGTACTTGAGAACGTTTCCTTTATTTCCTTGAAAACAGGGGCACTAGAATGGATGTGGGCTACTGTTGAGATCATTCTTCAGAATTTTCTTTGTGGATGGTTTGGGAATTAAAGTTTGAAATTCTGATAGTATGGTGAATTATTAAGATTGCTTTTTTGACATTGTAGAAACCAAAGGATTAACTCAGTGGCGACAGAGGGTCTGCAGTTCATGCTGTTAGCACTAAGTTACTTTCTTTTTGTCTTTGGTTTTGGAAAATCCCAAGCCCCAGGAGTAAAGCAGGCTGTGATGGGATTCAGGAAGCATTTGCTGCACAGCAGAGTCACTCTGCCGAATGCTGGGTCTTCTCTGCGGTGTTCCCAGCCCAGCTGTTCTCAGCTGGGAAAAGGATCCCTCGGTTGGGCCTACTGCACAAAATACTCCATCAGCACCTTTGTCTCTCCCAACACTGTGCCTCAGGGCCTCAGGGTCTCTGTCAACACTGTGTCTTCACTGAGGTGCACAAGAGTTCACTTTCTCAAAATCAACACATCTCTGTACACCATTTATACTTTACAGCTGAAATGAAGCCTTCAACTTTAGTTAATACCCAAGTAATATTGGAGGGAACATTAATGATACAAATTATACAGACTAATTTTTACCTCTTTTGTCTTTGAATTACAATTACTTGACATTGTTAATTGAACCCTTTTAGACTGCCCAAATTTGCATTGCAGAATCCTGTTCAATATTGTTTATTTTCATTTTATGTGGGTAGTTTTGTTTTTCCAGCTAAAAGCTGTTCAAAGGCAGGAGCAAGGGTAGCTCTGGCGTTCCTGTAAAGGAGAGATTAAACTGGAAAGGGAACCAGGCATGGTGGTGCCTTCCTGTAGTTCCAGCTACACAGAAGGGTGAGGTAGAAGGATGGCTTGAGCCTGAGAGTTTGAGGCCAGCCTGGGCAATGTAGCAAATGTCATTTAAAAGAAATGAAGAGAGAGAGAGAGAGCACTTGAGGGGTTCTCTTGAAGCTATATTTGCAGAACAGGCACCTCCCTCATTTTGCTTGGATTATATGTTTATTTGTGGAGAGATGCTGATGGAATTTATGAGGGCTTTACCCCCTCAAGCCTATCCTTGGCAGTCACTAAAAAGAGCTATGTATTTCAACAATTTTCCCCACACCTAGCACAGTGGAGGTTATAACAGGTGCTATTGCTAAATATTCTTTCTTTTTTCCATGAAGTCATCTTTCTTCCCATAGGAGACAACACAAGCTGGTGGAAAGAATGCGGACATGTGAGTCATACTCACTTAGGTTTGAATCATTATTCACCAAATAACTTTAGCAAAATGACTCTCCTCTAAGCTGTGGTTTCCTCATCTGTGCCTTCCAGGATTATTTTGAGGATTAAATGAATAAAATGTGTAAAACTCTAAGTCTAGGACCTGACATATGGTAGGCATGAAAATACCAGCTTACTGTGGTGGTGTGCTTTCCCCTGGAAACGGACTACTATTGGTATCTAATTCCCAGAATGTATTATTTATAAACTGCTTTTTATTTCTGTCCATCCTTTTTATTTTATTTTATTTTGAGTTGGGGTCTCACTGTTGCTGGAGTGCAGTGGCATGGTCACGATGATCATGGCTCACAGCAGCCTCGACCTCCTGGGCTCAGGTGATCCTTCCTCCTCAGCATCCTCAGTAGTTGGACTACAGGTGTACGCCACCATGCCTGGTTAATTTTTTTATTTTTTATTTTTGTAGAGACAAGATTTTGCTAAGTTGCCAAGGCTAGTCTCAAACTCCTGGGCTCAAGCAGTCTGCCCACCTCAATCTCCCAAAGTGCTGGGACTGCAGGCATGAACCACTGAGCTTGGCTTGTCCATCCCTTTTTTATCTGACTGACCATGGGGATTGGTACCAGGCCTCAGCTACTGTGATGGCTGTTCCTGGGGCCTGCTGTGGCACTGGACTCAGGGAATACAAAAGGCCCCACATTTTTTCTTATAATGCAGTTTTATGGTTTCGGATCTGGCATGTATTTGATTATTTTTTGTTTTGGCAGAGGATGTTATTTAATTTTCCATAAAAAATCAGACTTTTGGACATTGGTTCAGTGACAGATACAAAATGTTCTAAGACACAATTGTGTAAAGCGTACTAATGGCTTAAAAAAGGAAAATGATTCAAACCAATAGGGACAACTTTACTAAAAATCTTTACACCAGCACTTGCCTGTAAGGAACATACATAAACATAAGAAATAGCCCCTCAATTTTATGAGGTAATTAGGAATCTGAGTTATAAATCATAAGAAAATTGCAGACTAGCTCACCAATTATATGTGTTGAATTACGAGGTAGAGTGCCGCGAACTTTTGAGGCTAAGAGGATTCAGTTAGGATTGCGGAAATTGGGAAATTAGAAGAAAGAGTTGGATGGGGGCTGGACAGGTCAGGGCACACTAGGTCAGGGAACAGCCTGACAGAGGCTTGGAGGAAGGATGTGAGGTTGATATGCATGTGGGTTGGGATCCAGGCTGCCTGGAGTAGAGAAGTAGATAGAAAGGACCCAGGTCAGACCTTGAAAGCCAGAGCTGATGAGATAGGACTGATGTGCTGAAAGCTCTAGTTTAGGAAGACAAGCCCAATGTCATAGGATGAACCAGAAGCTTGAAGTTTGGGGAGGAGAAGATGGGTATAGATTTCTAAATTCAGAGGCTAAGGGTCTGGGCTGTTGTGGCAGCAGTGAGGCAAGACAAGAAGGATTAAGTTCAAGATGTATTTAGATTTGTACACCTAACCCTGAATTGTACCCCACAATTTTAAAAAAAAAGATGTACTTAGGAGAAAGACTGATGACAAGTGGAATATATAAGAAGGAAGAGTAAAAGATGGCTCTCTGCCTGGGATATTATGGTGTCCCCTCAATAAAGTTCAAGTCAACAATCTGAGCTTTTCTTCCCAGGGACACAGCTGTATTGTTCCCCTTGAACTTGGACTGACTTTTTATCAAGTGATGTGTTTCAGTTTTTTATTGCTGGGTAACCAGCCACCTTAAACCCTAGTGACCTAAAATAACAACAGTTCACCATTTCTCCCAGTTCTGTGGATTGGCTGAGTTTTGGCCTGGGTGGTTTTTCTGCTTCTCTTACATGGATTCATTCAGGCAACTGCATTCAGCTGGGAGCTCTGCTATCATTCAGGAGAGCTTTGGGCCTCTACCTGGTGACCCCTCTGAGCAGCAGGATATTCAGACTTCTTATGTGGCTCACTTCCAAGAGAGAAGAAGCAGAAGCTGCCAGTCCTCCTAAGGCATGAAACTCAGAAGCCCACCACATTCTACTGAACAAAGTCACAAGGCCAGCACAGATTTAATAAGAGGAGAAGCCGGGCTCGGTGGCTCAGCCTGTAATCCCGTGCTTTGGGAGGCTGAGGTGAGTGGGTTGCCTGAGCCTGCGGGTTCGAGACCCGCCTGGGCAACTTGGTGAGACCTCATCTCTACAATAAATAAAAAAATTAGCCGGGCGTGGTAGCACGCACCTGTAGTTCCAGCTGCTTGGAAGGCTGAGGCGGAAGGATCGCCGGAGCCCAGCAGGTTGAGGCTACGGTGGCCAGGAGTGGCCACTGCACTCCAGTCTGGGCAACAGAGTGAGACTCCAACTCAACAACAGCAAAAAAAAAAAATGAAGAGGAGAAATCAGTTCCAACTCTTAAAGTAGGAGCAACACACATGGACAGGGAGAAGAGAAATTATTAGAGCATCATTTGGAGACTACTACATTAAATTACCAGAAATTGAATTTCAGAGACAGACTCCCTACCACGAGGGAACTAATGTGATACATCCTGGCAGCATGAGATCAGGATCCTTAGAACTCTTGCTACCTTTTCTAAAGGTAGAATTTCATAGAGGAAAAAAAAAAGTTGTGCTTATTTATTTATTTGGATGAATAGATATGAGACTCAGAGACACAAGTAAGGTTGTTTGCAGAATCAGAGTGCCTGAAGAGAAAGTATATGTTTAGAAATAAAGTTAAGCGATAGGATGGGGCCATATTATGAGAAGGACTTGGACCAAGATGGCAGCTGTCAGATTTGGAGCCGAAGTTGCCTATGGACAGGACAGGATGCTGTGTGCACATGGTCACAGACCTAAAGGTATGGATGAATCCACATTTAACTCATCGATGCTCTGAAAGAAGTATTTAGATTGACTGGTACTCTAATACCAGCAGCATCATCTCAGGTGTTCTTAGTTCTTATTTCCATGGAGGGGAGAAATCAGCTACTGAGATATCGGTGTGGAGTCCTTGGGGCAAAAGACAGTATCAACACAGGGTTAAATGACATTTAAAGTCAGCAGAGGAATTACTCATTTTTGAAGAAGGAGATTTTACTTGTAAGGAAAAAAAGGAGTTCTGCAGAGCCATGGAAAGAGTTTTCTAGGACAAGAACTTTGCTTCTTAAAGCAAATATCCAAGATCTGGTCAGAGCAGTGGAATAGAAAACATAATAACATAACAACAGTTAGGGCTGCTTCTTATGTGAATTACCATCTAAAGATTTGTATTCAAATGGAACTTTTACCGTGATGGGCATGCCCTCTGTCATCAACAAGAATTGTTTGGTTAGTAGGACTAGAACTCACTCAAGCTAACCTGAGCAAAAGGAATTTATTGGAAGAACATTGGGGTATATCACAGAGCCCAATCCCTATGTCCCAAGAACCCAGAAAAAGAAAGCATGCACTCTCATCATCTCTCTCTAGGTTCACATTTTCTTCCATCTGTTCTTCTTACTCTTTGTGAACCAGCATAACTGGTTCACTCATCCACTCACATGGCCCAAACATATCCCTACACATATCCCAATTTCACATATCTCTACAATTCCAGTGTCTACAATTCACTGAGTGGATCCCAATTCTAGCTTCCTGGGAAAGAGAATCTGGTGGCTTAGTGTGAGTCAACTGTGGCCGGAGGATGGAGTCCTTGGCTGGTCCCCAACCAGCTGCAGTTATCGGAGCAGATTCTCTGAGAAGGTGCTGTTGGTGATGATTGGTTCCCAGAGAAGAGCTGTCAGCTGTAGAGGTATCCATGGAGGTGTATATTGCACCCTCATCATGAAGCCATAATTATATTCAAATCTAACAGGTATTTAGTAAGTCTGCCTGGTTGCTTCTGGGTTAATCTAAGTGGAGGATTATCTCCCCTCAGCTGTCTCTAAAATTTTTATCTTGGTCAAGAACCCTAAAAGTTGAATTTTGTTAATTAATTGCTTTGAGTTTTGAAGCCTCTACTGTGAAAAACAAGGGGTCCATTTGTATGTTAAGACAATTTTTTTAAAATCGAAAGTGATGAAACCTCTTTGGTAAGAGGAAAAAATGCATGACCAAGCCACAAGCACTTTAAAGTGGCCTTGAAAGTAAAAAAGAATTTGAGAACAAATATCCTTCTTAAAATCGACTTTTCTCCCTGCTTCTGGGAAGCACTGAGGGTGGGACACGGCCTGGAAATCCACTCAGTTGACCAGTAATGCTTTTGAAGATGACATGATGTGTCTTCTCAGGCAAGACTTAGAGCCACACTTTACAGAACGAGTCAGAGGGCAGTGGCCCCCTCAGAGGCTGACCACACTATCTTAGAGGCTTTCTTCATGGTACACAGAGCACTGTGGGACTAATGTTTTTGAGGATGCAGTCTTGAATCTCAAGGAGTCACTTTCTTTTAGTTTCCTAGACTGGCCCTATAACAAAAGGGTCAGAGACACAACAAAAAACCATGGAATGGGAATCTGCAACCATGGAGCTTGCCCTTGCTCTCGAGTTCTGTCATGAGTATCCCGAGATAAGGCTCTTAACTTTAAGAGGTTAAGAGCTCTAAACTGGTTCCTCTTTTGTCCATTAGTAATAATATCATTTGTCCCGCCTTCCTGAAGGACTAGAGCTTCATGTGAAATGGCTTATGTGAGAATGAGAATGTACTGTATGCTCTACAGATGTAAAAGATTAATATTTTAATATCCGGAATCAAACAGTTTTCTGAGGTGGCTGCCTTTGGTTTTTCTTTTAAATCATTGCTATTTTATTTTTCTATTACTCAGCAAGCTGTTCTTGTTTGTGTGGTGAACAATGAAAAAACCTTATTATATATAATGATAATAAACACTTTATTCAGCACATACTAGTCTGCCAGGCCTTGTGGTATTTACTTTATTTACATTATCTCCTTTTATTTCTCACAAGAACCCTTTGAGGTCTATATTGTTTCTCATTCTACAGTTGATGAAACTGAGCTTAGAAAGGCTGTGATGGAGAGGCCAGAACTTACCCTAGGATTTGTCTTGCTGCAAAATACCAGCTGCTCCTGGACACGTGATGGGCACCAGTGCCCTTTAGAATACTGCCAAGTACTGGGAAATAAGCAAGCAAAACCAATTCTCGAGTACAAAATGGATGACAGAAGGTGGGGAGCACAAGGGCCTTCTTTGTTTTAGAACCTGTTTATTCTTATTTTTAATACTGTTCCAATAAACTCCATGGTTTTGTTCTAAGCCTAAGAAGCAGCAAAAATTAAGAAGAGGCTAATCAAAGACTGCAGGCACTGACAGTAGTGAGAAGTAGGTACTCTCTGTTTCAGTTCTAATGTTCTGAAGTTATAGCAGCCTTGACAGCAACTGTTTGGGGCTAAAAGTTTTGTGCACCCCCCCCCCAAATTCTTATGTTGAAGCCCTAACCCCTAGTGTGATATTTGAGGATGGGGCCCTTGGGAGGTAATTAGCTTTATATGAGATCATAAATGTGGGACCCTATGATGGGTCTTTATAAAAAGAAGAAGAGAGACCAGACCTTGATATCTGTTTGTCATGTGAGGACACAGCAAGAAGACGACCATCTGCAAGCCAGGAAGAGGACCCTTATCAGGGACTGAATCTGCTGGTTGAACTTCCCAGCCTCCAGAACTGTGAGAAATGAAAATGTCTGTTGTTTAAGCCATCAGTCACTGGTGTTTTGTTATAGTAGCCTGAGCTGACTAAGACAGCAACCAAAGAGATAAATTAACTATTAAAGTCAGACATGAGCATAAAAAAACACTGTTCTGGGGCCATTTTAAAGTACATTTGATGACTTCAAGTTACCAAGAAAAATGTAAAGTAGGCTAAACTATGTTAAATTTGTTTAAGGAATATCTAATGCATTTTAGAAAGGTTTTATCCAAAATAATTAAAATTTCAAGTTTTAAAGTTAAGCATTTTGGCCAGGCACAGTGGCTCATGTCTGTAATCCCAGCACTCTAGGAGGCCTGGGAGGGAGGATTGCTGGAATCCAGGAATTTGAGACCAGCGTAGACAACATGGCAACACCTTGTCTCTACAAAAAATTTTAAAAATTAGCCAGGCATGGTGGTGTGCGCTTATAGTCCCAGCTACTTGGGAGGCTGAGGCAAAAGGATTGCCTGACCTCAGGAGGTAGAGGCAGTGGTGAGCCATGGTCATGCCAGTACACTCCAGCCTGGGTAACAGAGTGAGATCCTGATTCAAAAACAAATGAACAAACAAAAACAAAAAATAAGAATTATAGAAAACTCAGTTTGATGCTTCTAGATAGCCAAAGAAGACAGTCAACACCAACAGTTGCTAGCTTTAAGTGGATATCATTATGCAGATCAACTCTTCTTTTCACTTCTACTCATCTTGTTCATTCACTGCTGCCTAAGAAGTACCTTTACCCGCTCATTCTGTGATTTCAGTGGGTGACACAGGATGAGCTTCTTCATTCAGCACATAGTCCTAGAGCTCCTGCTGTGTTACTGGCACCATCCTGGGATTACAGTGATGTGTGGATGATACAGTTCTGCCCTTAAGTTGGACATGGTTAATCAGGGAGAAAGACAAGTAAACAGATGTTTAGAATCAAACTCAGCATAGATTGCTTCAGGATTATACAACAGGGGGGCACATAACCCTATTTTTTGTGGGGATGGGAGTAGGGAGGATGGGAGGGCCATCAGGCTTCCCAGGGGAAATGATGCTCAGGCCAAAATCTTCAGAAGGGAAGAGTATTCTAAGCAGAAGGAGTGGCATGTGCAAAATCCAGAGGCCAGGCTCACCCCTGTAATCCTAGCTCTTTGAAAGGCCAAGGCAGGAGGATTGCTTGCACCCAGGAGTTTGATACCAGCCTGGGTAACATAGTCAGACCTCATCTCTACAAAAAAATAAAAAAATCAGCCAAATGTGCTGGCATGCACCTGTAATCCCAGCTACTTGAGAGACCAAGGAAAGAGGATTGCTTGAGCCCAGGAGTTCAAGGCTGCAGTGAGCTGTGATTGTTCCACTGTACTCCAGTATGGGCAACAGAGTAAGACCCTGACTCAAAAACAACAACAACAAAAAACCAGAGACCAGGAAGCTGGGAAACTTACAAATAAACAGTTTGGTATTCTTACAGAATGTGAACCAAAGGGTAGAGAGAGAGGTCAGGTTGGTGGACAGGTAGCAGCACAGATGGGGCAGGGCCTTGTATACCACATGAGAAAGTTTGGACTTCATCTATGGGGGCAGCCAAAGAGCTTTGAGGGTTTTAGACAGGGCTCCACTTACCTCCCCAGCTGCTGCTGCTTTTCTCTTTCTCTGTCACTGGTCACGCACACTTGTTCCTGCAAAGGCCAATGTCTTTCTTGCCTCAGGCTTTTGCCTGGAATGTACCATAAAGATTATTCTGATTGCCGTTTACTAACTAGATTAGAGGAGGGAACGCCTAGAATAGGGGGTCTGATGCAGTGGTCTAAGTGGGAGGAGACAGAGGCCCAAAAAGTGGAGATGGCAGCATGGATAGAGAAGCATGGACAGATGTGTGTGATATTTTAGGAGGTAGAATTGACAGTGTCACAATTGACAAGTGATTGAGTCGGGGGCAAGGATGATACTCAGGCCACTGATGTTCAGACAGATTAGAGCAGCAGCAGGCTGTAATCTGATTCCCAGTGATCCACCTCATGGTATGCTTCAAGACTCCACTGTCTCACTGGAACACAAGCTGCCTGAATTTGCTCACCTATTGTTGTGAATAAAGCTTATAGGTTTCAACTGCATTAATGCAACCCATGGCCTTGTTTATGTCTGACCTTAGCATGATTATATGCCTTGGGTTCTCTGTAAACTAATACTTAATAACAGGCTTACTTGTAAGCATAATGGAATAAATAAGATAAAAATCAGAGTAAATGACCAAGGTGATCATGATCAAGTAGTTCTTATTAAGGGCCAGGTTTCCATGTGCAAAGTCCCTTTCACAAATTCAGTTTATATCATACACACCTGACTAGAGATGCTTGAATTCCTGTAGTTGTTTAAACCCTAAAACCCAGACACTTCCAAGCTGGGCCCTCACCAAACACCGGACTCCTACTGCCTAGAGCTTTTTTGTTTACATTTGCTACTATAGAGATTTGGTTTGTTTCCGAAGGATGCATTTTAACTTTTGTGTGGTGAGCCACATTTGTTGTATTTGAACCATGTGTGATGCACGAGAGAAAGGTAACCACTTGACTTAGAGGGGGAAGGGTGAGTCTTTGGGTTAACAGAGGTACTTCTTGCCAATTTTAAATGAGCTCATTTAATGGTGGGAGAAATTTTTAAAAGTGTATGTGTGTGCATACACACAAATACAAGCATTTATTTTTATAAGCTCAAAAGACTAATGTGGATATGAAGCCTATTAAAGGGGACAATGCTGTTTTCCAGTCTTAAACATAAAGGGAAAATCGCTCTCTGAGAGTCTGTATGACTGTCACTTTGGAATTGGATTATAACTCTCAGTTGACCTAGAAGGGCTTCTGGGACCAGGCCTCATTCATGTCTTGCTATATCTTCAGTTATATAAACCATGAGAAACAAATGGAGAATGAGAAATGACTTCAACTGGTAGTGGAATGATTTATAACTTGATAATACAGATGGAAAACTAAGGTTCACAGAGATTGATTTCTCTCTGATCCACAATGAATTTATTCCTTCATTCAATAAACATAATTTAGTATGTATTATAAGCCATATTAGTTATCTATTGCTGTGTAACAAATTACCCCAAAATTTAGTGACTCAAAACAACACACATTTATTGTCTCACACATTTTGTGGGTCAGGACTTGGCAAGATCCTTTGCTTCAAGGCCTCTCACAAAGCTGCAACCAAGATTCTGCCAGGACTAGAGTCTCATCTGAAGGCTCAACTAGGGAAAGATCAACTCCAACCATAACTAGTAGTTAGTTATGAGTTAGTTGTTTGTGGACTGTTTGACTAAAATTCTCAGTTTCTTGCTGGATGTTGGCCGAAGGCCACCCTCAGTTCCTTACTACATGGCCTCTGACATGGCATGTTACATCATATAAGTATACAAGGTAAGGAGGCAATAGAGAGTCTGCTAGGAAGGTGAAGTCATAATCTCTTGTAGCCTAATCACAGAAGTGACATTCCATCAATTTTGCTACATTCTGTGGGTCAGTAGCAAGTCAGCAGTCCAGTCCACGCTTAAGGGGAGGAGATTACACAAGGGAGTAAATACCAGGAGGAGAGATCTTCTTAAATAGGCTTCTGTAACAGAATACCATAGAGTGGGTGGTTTGGACAACAGACATTTATTTCTCATAGTTCTAGAAACTGGGAAGTCCAGGGTCAAGATGTCAGCAGACTCAGTGCCTGGTGAGGCACTCTCTTCCTTGTTTGCTGACAGCTGCTTTCCTGCTATTTCCTCACATGGCAGAGAGGAAGCGGGCTCTGGTCTCTTCCTCTTTTTTTTTTTTTTGAGTTGGAGTCTCTGTCGCCCAGACTGGAGTGCAGTGGCCGCTCCTGGCCACCGCAGCCTCGACCTGCTGGACTCCGGCGATCCTTCCACCTCAGCCTTCCACGTAGCCGGAATTACAGGCACGCGCTACCATGCCCAGCTGATTTTTGATTTATTGTAGAGATGAGGTCTCGCCAAGTTGCTCAGGCAATCCACTCACCTCAGCCTCCCAAAGGCGCGGGATTACAGGCTGAGCCACCGAGCCCGGCTGGTCTCTTCCTCTTTAGGGGCAGTCATCTCATCATGGGGGTTCAGCCCTCATGACCTCATCTAAACTAATTACTTCCTAGGGGTCCCACCCCCAAATATCTTCATATTGGGGATTCAGGCATCAACAGATGAATGGGGAGTTGGGAAAAAAATCAGTTTTTTCTGTACCTTCAAACACTTTTATTCTGACATCAGATGTATGAGTTTTTCCCAAACCAGTAAATTCTCCAACTCTCCAGACACCACTTGGGTGTCCTACACAGATTAAGGACTCAGTCCCACAAGACTGCCCACCACTTTGGAACCCAACTGCAAGTAGTGGGTCCTCCAAGTGTACCCATGCTTCTGTCCCACCTGGCTGCAAATCAGGGGTTCCCGTGATGATCTCCTCAGGTTCAATAATTTACTATAACAGCTCACATAACTCAGGGAGGCATATGTACCCATTTATTATAAAAGATATAATGAAGGATACAGATGAACAGACAGATAACAAAGTACATAGGGTGAGGTCCAGAAAGGTCCCAAACACAGGAGCTTCTGTTCTTGTGGAGTGAGTCATACATAGCACATATGTGTTGAACAACCTGGAAGCTTTCCAAACCTATCTTCTAGGGATTTTTTTATGGGCTTTATCACATAGGCATTACTGATTATTAACTCAATTTTTAGCCTCTCTTTCTTCCCTGGACGATGGGTGTAGGACTGAAAGTTCCAAGCTTCTAATGTTTCATATTTTTTGTGACCAGCTTCCATCCTGAAGCTATCCAGGAACCCACCAAGACTTGCCTCATTAGAATAAAAGATGCTTCAATCACCCAGAAAATTCTAAGAGAGTTAATAACTCTGTGCCAGAAACCAGGACAGAGATCAAATGTAAATTTCTTAAATCACAGTGGTAGCATCATTGAGGTCCCTCTTTGAAAACCGCCTACCACAGTTGGTACATATATTTAGGTTTCTTTATTCTCAGCCAGCTACAGCTTTTTCTACTGGACCAAACTATCTGATGTGTGGTTGTGAAACACTAATAGGCTCAGTGTAGTAGGCTGAATAATGGCCCTCCAAAGATGTCTACATGTAATCCCCAAAATCTGTGAATATGTTACCGTAGATAGCATAAGAGGCTTTGCAGATATGATTAAGTTAAGGATTTTTAGATGGATTATCCTGGATCACCCAGGTTGGACTGATGTAATCACAAGGTCCTTAGAGAGGCAGAAGCAGCTGAGTCAGGGAGGCAGTATGACAATGGAAGCAAAGGGAGGGAAAGAAAGGTGATGACAGAATCAGAGAGCAGAATGGTGCGGCTGCAAGCCGAGGAATATGGACAGCTTGCAAGAGGTTGAAAAGGCTCTCCCCTTGAGCCTCCAGGAGAAATTCAGTTCAGCTGACACGTCAATTTTAGCCCCAGAAGACCCACTTAGTACTTCTGACCTCCAGAACAGAAAGATAATAAATTTATGTTATTTTAAGCCACTAGGTTTCTGATAATTTGTTTCAGCAGCAATAGGACACTAATATACTCAACTAAAGTCCATGGGGAAAACCTACTTATGTTTTCCCAAGGGCGAGGGGTTTAGCCACATGGTATAGGATATTGGGCTTTTTCTGCCTTCCAACAACTCTGAAACATAATTTACGTATTATAGCTTCTCCGTTTTTAGGATATTGTTCCTAACTCTCTTCTATACTAAATCCTATCGATATTGAATAGGTAAACACATGTCTTAGCGTTAAAGATGGACTTAGGTCTCACATACTCTTCAAAATAATACAAAAACATGGAATTTAGCAGAGGACACTAAGGCTGCTGTTTTAAAGCTGGTTGCTTGTTATTTGTTTGTACCTCAGGAGTGGAAATATTGGCCAAGATGAAAGTACCTGGCATAAATCGCTTTTCCTTCTTGGTGTTTCACAGCTAGATGTTGTGAAATTCTTTTGTTGTTTTTTTCTCTAGTGCCTGGAAACCTAGGCTGCTACAAGGATCATGGAAACCCACCTCCTCTAACTGGCACCAGTAAAACATCCAACAAACTCACCATACAAACCTGTATCAGTTTCTGTCGGAGTCAGAGGTTCAAGGTAATGGCTCTGTGCCTATGTAACTATAGAAAAAGATAAAGATATAATTGTATTTTGCTGAGATAACTAAAAATAAGCGCTAAGTAAAATAAGCCAGACACAAAAGGCTCATCATATTGTATGATTCCATTTACATGAAGTATCCAGAATAGACAAATCGATAGAAGCAGAAAGTAGGTTAGTAGTTGCCAAAGGGTGGGAGACAGGAGGAATTAGGACTCGCTGCTAATCAGTACAGGGTTTCTTTGCAGGGTTATGAATGTTCTAGAATTAAATAGTGGTAGTGGTTGCACAACACAGTGAAGATACTAACAACCACTGAAATATACACTTAAGAATGGTGAATATTATGTGAATTACATTTCAATTTTTAGAAGATCTAAAACTATTATACTTTTAGAAAAATACACGTAGAAAATCTTACAATATTTGGTTAAACAAATATTTCTTAAATGGAACACTAAAAAGACAAACCATAAAAGAAAAAGTTGGTAAATTGGGCTTATCAATATTAAAAACTTATCTTCGGAGGAAGAAGAGACAAACCTTCCCTTCTCATGAAGTTCACAGTCTATTGGGAACAGATATTATGCAAATAAGTATACACTTAAATTAAAAAACAAACAAAAAACTTATCTTCCAAAAAATGAGTTAAGAAAATGAAAAGGCAAGCCACAGACTGGAAGAAAGTGGTTGCTAAAATATATATCTGATAAAGGAATTGTATATAGAATATATCAAGAACTCTTATCATCAATAATATAACACACCCAGTTTTGAAATGGGCAAAAGATTTGAACATACATTTCACCCCCAAAAATATAATGTTGACCAATAAACACACGAAAAGATGCTCATCATCACTAGTTATCAGGGAAGTATAAATTAAAACCACAGTGAGGTGCCATCACACACCCAGAATGACTAAAGTTAAAGACACTGAAGATCCTAAGGACAGATGAGGATGTGGAGCAACTCCTAGCCTGCTGGTAGGAATCTGAGATGGATAGCCTCTTTGGAGAAAGCTCTTGAAGTTTCTTATAGAATTAAATATGCACCTACCTTACAATTCAGCAATCTCACACCTGGATATTTGCCCAAGGTAGATAAAAGTCTGTGTTCACACAAAGGCTTATACATGAATGTTCACAGCAGCATTATTCATCATAGTTCCAAACTGTAAATAATCTAAAAGTCCATTAACTGATGAATGAATAAGGAAATTATAGAATATTCACACTGTAGAATAGTACTCAGCAATCAGAAGAAAAGATATGTTAAGACATACTAATAAAACAACATGGATGAATCTCCAAAGCATTATATTAATTGAAAGAATGTAAACACAAAAGACTACATTCTAAATTCATAGTGCATCCTAGATCTAACTTTATAATGTAAGAACTATAAAACTTTTAGTAGAAAACACAAGAGAAAATCTATATGACCTGGGTTTAGGCAAAAAATTCTTAAGGCATGATACCAAAAGAATGATTCATAAAAATAAAAAAAGGATAATTTTAATTTGGACTTCATCAAAATTAAAAACTTTTACTCTGTGAAATATATTTTTAAGGAGATGAAAAAGCAAGCTGTAGCCTGGAAGAAAATATTTGCAAATAATATAAGCAACAAAAGACTAGTATCCAGGATGTGTAAAACAAACAAAAAACCTCTAGAAACACAATGGTAAAAAAACAAACAATGCAATTTTTAAAAGTGACAAAAGACCTGAACAGATACTTAACCAAAGAGGATATATAGATGGCAAATAAGCTCATGAAAAATAGTCAATGTCATTAACCATTAAGGTAATGCAAATTAAAACCACAATGAAATACCACCATACACATAATAAAATGACTAAAATAAAATATATTGACAATAACAAGTGCTGACAAAGATATGTTGTTGTTGTGAATCTAAAATGGTAGCCATTCTGGAAAAGTGTGGCAATTTTTTTAATAAAGTTAAACATACACTTACCATAAGACCCAGCAATCACATTCCTAGTTGTTATTCTAGAGAAATGAAAACTTACATTCAGGCCGGGCTCGGTGGCTCAGCCTGTAATCCCAGCACTTTGGGGGGCTGAGGTGAGTGGATTGCCTGAGCCCGCGGGTTCGAGACCTACCTAGGCAACCTGGTGAGACCTCATCTCTACAATAAATCAAAAATTAGCTGGATGTGGTAGCGCACGCCTGTAGTTCCAGCTACTTGGAAGGCTGAGGCGGAAGGATTGCCGGAGCCCAGCAGGTCGAGGCTGTGGTGGCCGGGAGCGGCCACTGCACTCCAGTCTGGGCGACAGAGTGAGACTCCAACTCAAAAAATAAATAAATAATAAGAAAACTTACATTCACATAAAAATCAGTACATAAATGCTTACAGCAGTTCTATTCATAATCATGAAAAAAACTAGAAACTACCAGGTGGATGAACAAATTGTGGTACATCCACACAGTGTACTCTGCTCAGCAATTTAAAAAAAAAAAAAAAAAAACTGGGTGGCCATGAGTGTGCCACTGCACTCTAGCCTGGGCGACGGAGTGAGACTCCAACTCAGAAAAAAATAAACAGCAAGGCATAGTAGCTCATGCCTGTAATCCCAGCACTTTGGGAGGCCGAGGCGAGTGGAATGCCTGAGCCCTCATGTTTGAGACCAGCCCAGGCAACTTGGTGAGACCTTGTCTCTACAATAAATAAAAAATTAGCTAGGTGTGGTAGTGCGCACCTGTAGTTCTGACTACTTGGAAGGCTGAGATGGATGGATCACCAGAGCCTAGCAAGTTGACTCTCGGGTGGCCATGAGTGTGCCATTGCACTGTAGCCTGGACGACGGAGTGAGACTCCAACTCAGAAAAAAAGTAAACAGCAAGGCATAGTAGCTCATCCCTGTAATCCCAGCACTTTGGAAGGCTGAGGCTGGAAGATCACTTGAGGCTAGAAGTTCGAGACCAGTCTGGTCAACATAGTGAGACTCAGGAGGCTGAGGTGGGGAGATCACTTGAGCCCAGGAGTCTGAGACTACAGTGAGCTGTGATTGTGTCACTATGCTCCAGCCTGGATGACAGAGACTCCATCTCTTCTAAAAAAAGAAAAGGCAGACTATTGATATATATACCAATTTGGATGAACCTCAAAGACATTATGCTGAGTGAAAGAAGCTAGTCTCAAAAGGTTATATATTGTTGATTCCGTTTATATGACCTTCTGGAAAAGACAAAACTACAGTAATAGAAATAGAAAATAGAAATAGAAAATTGGTCAGTGGTTTCCAGGGATCATGGGGTGGCTATAAAGCAGTGGCACAAGGAGAGTTTTTGGGGTGATGCAACTGTTCTGTATCCTGATTGTACTGGTCGTTACACAAAGCTATACAAGGGTTAAAATTTATAGACCTATATACCAAAATACTAAATGGT
Organism: Cephalopachus bancanus; assembly: GCA_027257055.1. Taxonomy (NCBI): domain Eukaryota; kingdom Metazoa; phylum Chordata; class Mammalia; order Primates; family Tarsiidae; genus Cephalopachus; species Cephalopachus bancanus. Next base: position 401,434 of record JAPVLO010000573.1, on the reverse strand, counting down.
AATATTTTTAAAAATAGAATTTTTAAATGAGGTCTATAATGAGTTTGCTTTGAGGATTAGCTATAAAGCACTTACTACCCGGCACATAGTAAACAGTCCACAAAACATTTAGCTGTTATTATTCATGTTTCAATTTATGAGGTTTTTCTCCCCCTTAAAACTTAAACAGTACGGTAGAAATGCAGACACTAAAAAGGAATGCTCAAGCTGGGCATGGTAGCTCATGCCTGTAATCCCAGCACCTTGAAAGGCTAAGGTGGGAGGATTGCTAGAGCCCAGGAGTTCAGAACCAGCCTGGGTGACATAGTGAGACCTCATTTCTACAAAAAATAAAAATAAAAGGTATGCTTACTGACAGTGAAACACATTGGTGATGCGTAGTTACTGGTCAGCTTGGAACTATGTGTTACAAGATTAGAATAAGGGAGAGGTCCCGGGGAAGGGTGACCTGGGACAATGAGGTTGATTGCTGGTTGGGGGCTGACCTACTAGGCTCCTTCAGACCACCTGACACCCTGATCATACCATGTGCTACTTCTCTGTTGTGGCAGTTTGCTGGGATGGAGTCAGGTTATGCTTGCTTCTGTGGAAACAATCCTGATTATTGGAAGTACGGGGAAGCAGCCAGTACCGAGTGCAACAGCGTCTGCTTTGGAGATCACACCCAACCCTGTGGTGGTGACGGCAGGATCATCCTCTTTGATAGTGAGTATGCCATGTGCCGATCACTGCCCACAGATGAGAACCTTTAGACCAGAATACCCACCTTCCCTTCCATGTATTCATTCATTCACTCGGCAATACTTCTGCACCAGACCCTGGGAATCTAGCACAGAGCATGAAGACTCAGCTCTTGCCTCCTAGAAGGAAGAACAGATGTTTAGCAAGTGATTAGCTATAGTCGTGCCTAATGATTCAAAGCTCTGTGACCTATTATGAAATGCTTAGACAACCTAGGAAAGATGCCATGCCAATACTGATATTAGTATCTATATAAAATTGGAAAGGGGATCTTTCCTAGGTTGTCTAAGCATTTCATAATAGGTTATCCTCTTGTTTTAATATAATTTCCAAGCCCTTTTAATGTTTGGTTTTTTGTGTTTTGGTTTTTCTCTTTTGGCATTTGGAATTTATACCTTGTTGTGATGCAACTGAGAAGAGACCATATTCTTTAAGTTATATTTGCAGGCCTGCCTTTGGGTTTGCCCTGACCCATCTTCTCTCTGAGCTACCATGTTTGTGAGATGCTGGTGAGGGGCAGAGAGTGTTCTGAATAGTGTGTGGATCCAGGGCCTTGACCCCTCTGACTCATGTTCTAACCACTGACCCACCAGATTCCTCATTGTAATCCACCAGCATCTACTCAGAGGTAGCGAGACTCTATGAGAGTTATAGCACTGATGTAGCACCAGCTTTTAAATGATGGAAAGAAAATAGTTACAAATGAGGCAAACAAAAGAAAAGGCTTGAGATTACCAAGAAATACTATTGTGCCTTTGTCGGTCATTAGGGTAGAGGAGACACACTCCTGACATCTCAACCAAGCAGGCTGGCTCAGTTTTGAGCAAAAATATCATATGGTGTATTAGTTTCCTAGAATTTCCTTAACAAAGTATCATAAGTTACATGGCTTAAAACAGCAGAAATGGGGCAACCAACTTTCAGGTCCCCTCTTGCTGACAAGAACTTTCCTGTCTTCTAATAAACTCAGACTTGCTAAAAAACTCCGACTTGCTTTTTTTAGCAAGGGAGGGAGGTATGGAGGGAGGGAGGGAGGAATTCTTTCACAGTTCTGGAAGCTAGAAGTACAAAATCAAGGTATTATCAGGCTTGTGCTACCTCCAGGGACTCCAGGGAAGCTTTCCAGTTTCTGATGATCCCCAGCAATTGTTGGAGTTTGTAGGCTTGTAACTGACCCAATTCCTGCCTTCTCTTTTACATGGCTATCTTCTCTTTGTATGTGACTGTGTCTCTGTACATCTCCTTAAAAGGATACCAGTCATTGGATTTACGGCCCACCCCGATCTTAACTTGATTACATCTGTAAAGACCCAATTTCCAAATAAAATTACATTCACAGATACCAGGCATTAGAACTTAAGCATATATTTTAGGGGGACAGTTCGGCCACTATACGTGGTGACAATAAAACCCTGCTCAGTTTTATAACTGAGCCTGTTGTAAGCTATAGCTTAGACATTGCCTAAAGTGTATGTAGTATATTTGGGGCTAGAGGAAGGGGTAAGGATTGGTGAGCAGAACTCACATGGTCAGTTGTTGGTCTTCTTAAGCTAAGTGTGTCCATTGTAGACGGCCAGTTGCTTCCTGTACATCCTGTTATGTCCAGACAAATGCTCAGTTAAATACCTCTGCTTCAGCTAAAGATCGAACTTGGCTAATGATTAAGGAAGTTTGCTAATGTTTAGTTGGTAAATAACTATTTAACCTTTCATTCCAGAGTTCCTCATTGTAAGATTCTCTATCTTGACGCCTTAATCCAGGAGAGAATGTCTGTTGAGCTTACAAATGCCTAATATACTCTTAAGTGAAAAAGAAAGGACATGAACATTTATTTTTTTAAATTAAATTAAATTTTAAAGTTGTGGGGTGCAAGTCAGGATTGCTTCCATAAGTGGTTTAGGGGCAGGTGAAGTTTTGGGCCTCCCACTGGACCTCACTTTGCCTGGATTAGGATCAGTTGCCCTTGTTGATGTTAAGTGCTCCACCCCACCCCTAGCAGTGTCCCTCAACTTCAAATCCTTTTTTTGTAGTATAGCTACAAAATAGCTGTTCAGGGTTCACTTATGAGTGAGAACATGTGCTATTCAGTTCTTTGTTTCAGTGATAGATCACTGAGTATGAGAGATTAATCCTGCGCCTTTGGGAGGCTGAGGTGAGTGGATTGCCTGAGCCCGCGGGTTCGAGACCCGCCTGGGCAGCAAGACTTCATCTCTACAATAAATCAAAAAAAATCAGCTGGATGTGGTAGCGCATGCCTGTAATTCTGGCTACTCAGAAGGCTGAGGCGGAAGGATCGCCGGAGCCCAGCAGGCGAGGCTGCGGTGGCCGGGAGCGGCCACTGCACTCCAGTCTGGGCGACTGAGTGAGACTCCAACTTTAAAAAAAAAAAAGAGAGATTCCAAATCCATCCAAGTTGCTGCAAAGCGCATAATTTGGACATGAACATTTCTTGAGTACCTATTATGTGTTAAGGTTTTCCATAAATTATCATATTAAGTTTTCCTGGCACCCTTCTGAAGTAGGTATTATTATAATTACTCTCGTTTTACAGAAGAGAACCCTAGGATGTGGAGAGGATAAATGACTTGCTAGGGCTCACACTGCCAAGAAGCCATTGAACTAGAAAGGAGTCAGGAGCAGGGTGTGAGGGTTCTCTACCTGCGTTTCTACTTTAAGTAGACTGCAATGTTAATTTAAAAATGGAAAATAAGTGTTGGTAGGGATATAGAGCAATTAGAACCCTCAGACACAGCTGGTAGAAATATAAAATGGTGCTACTTCTTTAAAGAACAATCTGGTAGTTCCTCAAAATGTAAAACAGAGTTACCCTATGACCCAGCAGTTCCACTCCAAGATATATACCTGAGTGAACTGGAAGCATGTTTCCACAAAAGCTTGCATACTAATGTTCCTAGTAGCATTATTCAGCATAGCCAAAAAGTGGCAACAATACAAGTCCATCAGCTGATGAAAGAATAAACAAAATGTGATCTATCCATATGATAGAATATTATTCAGCCATGAAAAGAAATGAAATACTAATGTATGCTACAACATGAATGAACCGTGAAACTGCCAACCTAAATGAAAGATCCAGATGCAAAGGGCCACATACTTTATAGTTCCATTTACATAAAGTATCCAGAGTAGGCAAATCCATGTAGACAGAAGGCAGATTCCCGGTTGCCAAGGGCTAGGAGAAGGCAAGGAATAGGGAGTGACTGCTTAATGGGTACATATTTTCTTCTTAAGCTGATGGAAATGTTCTGGAATTAAATAGTAGCAATGACTGTACAACATTGTAAATAAGCCAGGCTCGGTGGCTCAGCCTGTAATCCCGCGCCTTTGGGAGGCTGAGGTGAGTGGATTGCCTGAGACCGCGGATTCGAGACCCGCCTGGGCAGTGAGGCCTCATCTCTACAATAAATCCAAAAAAAAATCAGCTGGGCGTGGTAGCGCATGCCTGTAATTCCGGCTACTTGGAAGGCTGAGGCGAAAGGATCACCGGAGCCCAGCAGGTCGAGGCTGCGGTGGCTAGGAGCGGCAACTGCACTCCAGTCTGAGCGACAGAGTGAGACTCCAACTCAAAAAAAAAAAAAAAATTGTAAATATACTAAATACCAGTGAATCATACATAGGCAGTATGGCTTAAGATGGTCAATTTATGACTTTTCAACTGTAAAGTGAGTTTGTTGGAGTATTAAATAGGTTATTAAATATTCAGCAATGGGATATGTAGCACTTTTTCTAAGATGAATTCGTGAACTTAATTGTCAAACCTCATAAGTAGCATCTTTGGTACTAGAAATATATCTAGGAATAGTACTGGTCCTTACACAAAGATGCACTAAAATGAATTAATTATAATGAAAACTTGCTACTTATTGAGTGCTTGCTGTGTGCTAGGCTTGATACCGAGTGCTTTTGCGTATATGTATATATAATTACATTTGTCATTTATTATAAAAGATATTACAAAGGATACAGGTGAAGAGATTCATAATAAGGTATGGGAAAGGGTGTGAAGTGTCCATGTCCTCTCTGGACACACCTCCCTCCAGGAACTACTGCATGTTCAGCTATCCAGAAGCTTGCTTTTGTATATTTTATGTTCTTTCATTCTTATAACAACATTATGATAAGAAAACTGTGTATCAAAAAATGAAGTAATTTGTCCAAGTCAGTATAGTGCCAGAGCTAAGAGTCAAACCCAGATTTGCAACATATTTTATTTTTTTAAATTTTCAGCAGCTAGAATCCCTTTAATTAACAATAATAAAATAGATCATAATAACTGATCCAGTTTTATGCTTTAAAAAGTATGTGAACAAATCCCAGTGCTTTAGGAGGCTAAGGTGGGAAGACCACTTGAGGACAGGAGTTCGAAACCAGCCTGGGCAACATAGCAAGACCCCATCACTACAAAAAATAAAACATATTAGCTGAGTGTGGTGGCACATGCCTGTAGTCCTAGCCACTTGAGAGGCTGGGGTGGGAGGATCACTTGAACCTAAGAATTTGAGGTCGCAGTGAGCTGTGATTGCCTGACTGTATATATTCCAGCCTGGGTGACAGAGCAAGACACCATCTAAAAAATAAGTAGGTGAACAAAGTATGCCAGTTGTTCTGATAGTCATCAAATTGGTCCCTTATACAGCTGTCTAGGAGCTGTCTTTTCTGGCTTACATTCACTCAGGGACTAAGAAGGCTGGCATTCTAAGAGGCTGCCTATTATATAGCTTTCTGAGGCTCTGATAAGTGTGGACTAGCAGGACCCCTGACAGTAGCCACTTCTGTAACTTATACCCCACTGTGCTGTAAAAACAGTCTCTGAAGTTTCATCTTCGAGAGAGCAAGATATTTTAAATAGCTCCAGTGCTGCCTCATGGAAATCCTTATGATCCATTGGACAAGGCTGGACACTTTGGAAATGACCACAGACTGTCCCATGATTTGGGAGGATGAGGATGTTTCTCTGAAGAGATTGGAAGAGAAGTCAGATGGTGAGGAAGGACCAGGTTACAGTCTCTGTGTCCCAGAACATCAGGCCCTGTTACCAGTGGGGCTTGAATCTAGGGCAAAATATCAGCGGGATCTCCTGTCCTCTGCTAACTTGCAGGAGCGCACTCAGGTCCTCTGTGCTGGAGGCACTTAGGCTGCATTTGCCCCTCGGGAGAGAGATGATGAGGCAGCTGGCAGAAGTGGTCTTGCTCAGTCGTCACTGCCACATCAAGCAATTTGTCACAGGCTCTCTGGGTGGTTTTTTAGCAAGCTCTCATAAGTTTGGAGAGGTTGCTGAGGTAAGCTGTGTACTGTGTATAAATGCAGCACCTGGAGAGGCTTTGGAGTTTCTGCTACCCATAGGATGATAATTTATTGAATTAATAGAACCAAGTAGAAGATCAAGTAGTCCACAATCAGCAGTAGGTTACAGGAAACTGCCCAGACTGACTTCTTGGGGCTCACTTGGCTTCTAGGTCCTGAAAGGGAGGAGGAGTCAGTCATCTGAACTGGGCCGTACTTTGTAGCATTAGTTGAACATTTATCATTCACAGGGCACTGTGCTGTTCACTTTATATACAGTATCCCTTAATTCTCACAGTACTGTGAAGCAGTACTTATTTTCCAGATGAGAAAGCTGAGGGCTCATAAAAGTTCAGTCATTTGTCCAAGGTCCCACAAGTAAAGATCCAGCCCTCATGAAACTTATATTTTAGTGAGAAGGGAAGAGATTGTGAAAAAGATTGTGGGTCTGAGCATAGGTAGGATCTGACTCCTAGGACTGCATTAGTAAGTATTTCATAGACTCCAAGATGCCATCAGTTGTGAGCTGCAACTTTATTAGAAGGGGGAAAACTGTTTCCAATTAAACAATGACATACATTGACTAAAAGACACATCCTGGTTTTAAGGATTAAGATGTGTCCCTAAGAAATGATGAAATTTGGTAATAGTCTTCTTTCTTGGGTGCCAAGAAAGAATGAAGTCTTTCCATCCTGGATGGAATTTGATCCATGGCTGGGGCCTTTTAGGTTCGAGTTTGTTTCCTGAGACATGCCCATGATCATTCCAGCAAGAAGGATGCAGCTGGGTCTGGGAAGCTGCTGTCTTGGCTGATGCCTGAGGCTTATTCCTAAAGAAACAGACTGAACTAACAGAACTGCGGAAGGGCAGGAGGGTTGAAGAGGTGCCAGCTCACAATAGGCAGAATGCTGGCTCTGTGACATTGGAGGTCTCACCCAGGTCTATCCTGGGTCCTCAACCTGCCCAGATTGTACATATCAGGCTAATCTCACCTTCAAAAAAAAAATAAAGTCTTGACTGTATTCCTAAATTTCAAATTTCCTGTTGGATTATCACTGAATTTTAATAATCCATCATAAATGTGATATGTTTGTTCTCAAAATTGCTGAATTAGATGTGCTATCAGGATAGAAGCCAAAGTTTTAGGTCTGTGCGTTGAAATATCAGTTTAACTTTATTCTTTTCAAATAATAGTAATAATAGAATAGCCAATACTTACTGAGTCAAGATATAGGATGTTTGTATCACCTCGGAATTTCCCCTATACTCCTTTGTGGTCAGTTCTCTTCCCCCACCCTAGTCCTCAGCAACCACTGATCTGTATTCTGTCCAAATAGTTTTGTGTTTTGTAAAATGTCACATGAATGGCATTACAGTATTTAGCCATGTGTGCCTGTTTTTCACTTAGAATAATGCTTTTAAGATTGCATTAAAAGCACGTTGTTGCATATATTAGTAGTTTGTTCCTTTTTCTTGCTAAGAAGGATACCTTTGCACAAATGTGCTGCAGTTTGTTCATCCGTTCACCAGTAGATAAGCACTGATCTGCCTGTAATAAAGCTGCTATAAGCACTCATGTACAGGGCTTATGTAGACATATGTTGTCATTTCTCTTGGGTAAATATCTAGGGATAGGATTGCCATTATAAGACACTGCTAACTGTTTTTACACATGACTGCACCATTGTGCATTCCAAGCAACAACACATAAGATTTCCAGTTGCTTCTCATCCTCTCCAGCTACACATACTTTTACATTATTTGTTTTTTTGAGTCACAGTCTCACTGTGTTGCCCAGGCTGGAGTGCTCACGGCCACCGCAGCTTTGACCTGCTGGGCTCAGGCGATTCCTCTACCTCAGCCTTCCAAGTAGCTAGAACTACAGGCATGTGCCAGCACACCCAAATTTTTTTATTTATTGTAGAGATGAGTTCTCACCAAGTTGCCCAGGGTGGTCTCAAACCCCTGAGCTCAGGCAGTCCTCTCGCATTGGCCTCCCAAAGTGTTGGCCTTACAGACTTAAGCCACTGTGCCCAGCTTTTTTTTTTTTTCAGTTGGAGTCTCACTCTGTCACCCAGACTGGAGTGCAGTGGCGGCTCCCAGCCATTGCAGCCTAGACCAGCTGGGCTCCGGCGATCCTTCCGCTCAGCCTTCCGAGTAGCCGAAATTACAGGCGCGCGCTACCACGCCTGGCTGATTTTTTGATTTATTGTAGAGATGAGGTCTCGCCAAGTTGCCCAGGTGGTTCTCGAACCCGCGGGCTCAGGCAATCCACTCACCTCAGCCTCCCAAAGGCGCGGGATTACAGGCTGAGCCACCAAGCCCGGCTTTTTTTTTTTTTAATGTTAACCATTCTGGCAGGTGTGTAGTAGTATCATTGTGATTTTAATTTGCATTTCCCTAATTAATAATCATGTTGAACATCTTTTCATTCTCTTATTTGCCATCTGGTATATTCTTTTGGCTTAAAGAAATTTCTTAAGCATTTTTTTTCTGACAAGTTGGCTGTCAGTAACTTCTCTCAGCTTTTGTTTGAGAAAGTCTTATTTCACCTTCATTTTTGAAAAATATTTTTGCTGAATATCAAATTCTTTGCTGATAGTTTTTCTTTTTCCTTTCAGACTTCAGAGATGTTACTCCTCCATATTCTTGTGGCCTGAATGGTTTCTAGAGATGTCTGCTCTCTCTTTGTTCGCCTGTGTGTTATCTCTCTCCCTCTGCCTGCCTTCAAGATTTTATCTTTGTTTTTAGTTTTCAGCATTTAACTATGATGTGGCTAGGTGTATTTTCTTTGTTTTGTTTTTGTTTTAAAATATTTTACTTGGGTTTGCTGAGATTCTTTGATGTGTCTTTGATTCTTTGTCTCCGTGTTTTAATTTTGAAAACTTCTCAGCTGTTATCGCTTCAGTTCTTTCTTCTGTCTCGTTCCCTTGTTTTCCTCTTCTTTTGGAATTTCAATTACACATATGTGGGACTTGATGTTGTCTCACGGCCATTGGATACTCTGTTCTCTGTTTCACTTATTTTCCTCTGTGTTTCATTTTGAATAATTTCTACTGACCTATCTTCAAGTCAGTTAATTCTTTCCTCAGTTGTGTCTAGTTCGCTGATAAGTCCACCAAAGAAATTCTTCACCTCTGATCTTGTTTGTTTAATTTCTAGCATTTATATTTGACTCTTTTTTTTTTTTTTTTTTTTTTAGTTGGAGTCTCACTCTGTCACCCAGACTGGAGTGCAGTGGCCACTCCCAGCCACCTCAGCCTCGACCTGCTGGGCTCCAGCGATCCTTCCGCCTCAGCCTTCCGAGTAGCTGCAATTACAGGCATGCACTACCACGCCTGGCTGATTTTTTTATTTTATTGTAGAGATGAGGTCTCGCTGCCCAGGCGGGTCTCGAACCCACGGGCTCAGGCAATCCACTCACCTCAGCCTCCCAAAGGCGTGGGATTACAGGCTGAGCCACCGAGCCCGGCTATTTGACTCTTTTTAATAGTTTCCATATTAATACTGTTCAAGCATGTTGTCTGTCTTTTCACAGACACTTTACTGTACTCATCAAATAGTCTCTGATAGTTCTAGCATCTGGGGGTCGTTATTGAGTCTGGTTCTGTGAATTGTTTTATATCTTGACAATGAGTCTTCTCCCTTACCCTTCCTTTCTTGTTTTCATATGTGTGTGATAATTTTTTATTGCAGAAAAACAGTAGGGCCGAGGTAAATATTATTGACACCTGGACAGGCCTCCATTTTGCAGGTATTAAGCCAATCTGCCAGCAGTTCAACTGGGTTTGGGTTTTTGTTGTTTCTATCATTACGCTCAATGCATATCAGGCTTCAAATTTCTCCAATGATCGGCTGCTATTAACTTGTACCTATTGTGGCACCTAGAGTGTTCATAGGTTTTTCTCAGTGTTCCTGTTCCACTCTCAGCTTTGAGGAGTTTTTACATGCCTGTGCCACAGAGGGACTCTTTCTTTCTTTTTTTTCTGAGTTGTAGTCTCACTCTGTCGCCCAGACCGGAGTGCAGTGGCCGCTCCCGGCCACCACAGCCTCGACCTGCTGGGCTCCGGCGATCCTTCCGCCCCAGCCTTTCAAGTAGCCAGAATTACAGGCATGTACTACCACGCCCAGCTGATTTTTTGATTTATTGTAGAGATGAGGTCTTGCTGCCCAGGCGGGTCTCGAGCCCACGGGCTCAGGCAATCCACGCAAAGGCGCGGGATTACAGGCTGAGCCACCGAACCCAGCGGGACTCTTTCTTTACCCTTCCCCCCCTCCCTCAATGGCAGACTGCTTTTGCTAGTTACTTGGTGCTATGCTTGTGGGTGAGGTCAAGACGGTTCTTGGTTCTCTTTCCCCATCCTCAGTCTTAGGATTTATTACTGGGCCACAGGAGTGAGACTTTTCAGCATTTCTGCACTCTCCTTCTCTCCCTGGCAGCCAAACACTGCCTTGTGTCTGTGGTAGATCCTGGGAAAGACTTTTCTGCCCCTCCCCCGGGGTAGCAGACCTCTGCTTTGCGTTGGTCACAGGACCCTGGGCCCAAAAGGACTTAAATAAACCCGGGCCCATGACTTTTGCTTCTGCTCTTCCCCCAGAAGAGTAGATCTTTGCCTGGTTATTTCGGCAGGAAGAAGAGTTTCCTACTCCGTCCTATAGAGGTAAAGAGGTTTTACTTCTATCCTTCTCCAATGGCCCCGGAAGCAAGAGAGTTTGCTGCTCTTCCCCAGCAACTGACGGCTGTTCCTTTCATTGAGAGGAGGGTCCTGAGGAGTGGGCAGCAGTTCATGCGTGTCTCCCAATGGCAGCCTATTACTTCCTGCATACCTGTACCACTGAAGGGGACTCTGGCCTGCTGCTCAATCCCAGCTACCCTCAGGAGCACTGGGTAGAGGCCTATGCAGCATAGTTTGCAAGTGAGTACAAATGGATATTGTGTCTAGGGCTCCCCAAACTGAGAGGCCAGCCTACACTCACTTAGCCTTTAAGAATCTGTTCCACATGCAGAAGACTCAAACAAGACCCCTATCTATCCCCATACACAAAAATTAACTCTAAATGGATCAGAGACCACATAAGAACCTTAGAAAATGCAGGACACACCCTTATGGAAATTGGAACTGGCATACAATTCCTGAACAAAACCCGAAACCCACAGGCCATAAAAGATAAGATAGACAAGTGGGACCTCATTAAACTGACAAGCTTCTGCAAAACCAAAGAAACCATCAAGAGAGCAGGGAGACGGGGAGACACCCCTTATCAACAAGGGTGCCTGAATGAAGCATATTTGTATACCTAACCCTTAACTGTACCCCACAATATCAAAATAAAAAATATTGATATTAAAAAAAAAAAAGAGCAGGGATACAGCCCACAGACTGGGGAAAAGTATTTGCGAACTCCATGTCTGAAAAAGGCCTAACATCAAGGATCTACAAGGAACTCAAATGTGCTAAAAAAAACAAACAACCCCATTATAAAGTGGGCAAAAGATATGAACAGACACTTCTCAAAGGAAGACATCCGAGCAGCCAACAGACACATGAAGAAATGTTCAACCTCACTAATCATCAAGGAGATGCAAATCAAAACCACACCTAGATACCACCTAACTCCAGTCAGAATGGCAGTTATCAATAACTCAAAAAATAACAGTTGCTGGAGAGGGTGTGGTGAAAAGGGAACACTTCTACACTGTTGGTGGGAGAGCAAACTAGTGCAACCTCTGTGGAAAACAGTGTGGCAATTCCTAAAAGCTCTAAATATTGACCTCCCATATGACCCCGCAATCCCCCTACTGGGAATATACCCTGAAGAACTCAAATCACTCTATCTAAAAGATACCTGCACACGTATGTTTATCGCAGCATTGTTCACAATAGCAAAAACCTGGAATCAACCATGCTGTTCATCAAAAGAGGACTGGATTTTTAAAATGTACATATGCACGATGGAATACTATGCAGCCATAAAAAAAGAACAAAATCATGAATTTCACAGCAACCTGGATGGAACTAGAGTCTATAATACTGAGTGACCTCTCACAGAAATAAAGATCTGAGTATTACATGCTCTCATTCATACAGTAGACCTTGAACATCTATCGTAATACTATAAGAAAAGGATTGACAGTGGTGGGAAACTATGGGGGGGGGAAGGGAGGTGGGATTAACGGTAGTCAATATCTGTCTGGGGACGAGAAGACACCCCTTATCAACAAGGGTGCCTGAACGAAGCATATTTGTATACCTAACCCTTAACTGTACCCCACAATATCAAAATAAAAAATATTGATTAAAAAAAAAAAGAATGTGTTGGCTGAGTGCAGTAGCTCATGCCTGTATTCCCAGCACTTCGAGAGGAAGATTGCTTGAGCCCAGGAGTTTGAGACCAACCTAGGCAATATAGCAAAACCTCATCTCTACAAAAGAAATAAAAATAAATTAGCTGGGCATGGTGGCACATGCCTGTAGTCCCAGCTACTTGGGAGGCTGAGGCAGAAGAATCACCTGAGCCTGGGAGCTCAAGGCTGCAGTCAGCCGTGATCATGCCACTGTACTCCAGTCTGGGTGACAGAATAAAACCATGTCTCAAAAAAAAAAAAAAAAGATTAATGACCAGCCCGGGCAGCTTGGCAAGACCTCATCTCTACAATAAATTTTAAAAAATAAAAAATAAAAATAATAATAATAAACTGGGCATGGTAGTTCTGGCTACTTGGAAGGCTGAGTCGGAAGGATATTGACGCTGGGGTGGCCATGAGCATGCTACTGCACTCCAGTCTGGGAAACGGAGGGAGACTCCAGTTCAAAAAAAGAATTTTGTTAAAATTTGAAGGAGAGGCCGGGCTTAGTGGCTCAGCCTGTAATCCCAGCACTTTGAGAGACCGAGGCGAGTGGATTGCTTGAACCCGGGCAACTTGGCAAGACCTCATTTCTACAATTAAAAAAAAAAATTGGAGGAGAGAGAGAATAAGGTAGGGCTAGCAGGGAAGGGGTGGGGACAGGATGACAGAGGGAGACAGGGAATGAGAGGAGGCCAAAAAAAAAAAAAAAGGAATTTGTTAAGATGTTAGCTGCTTTCTTCTTATTCTCTAATATGGCAATCACTCTTTCCTCCTGTGCTGTGTCAAAGATAAACCATTTGTAAGGCCTATCTCTTCCTGGAGGGGTTTCTTTTAGAATTTAATTTCCTTGGTTGTCACGAGACCGAGGTTCTGAGTTTTGAGCTTTTTCTTATTGTTAGGATGGTGGCAGCAATCTCTTGTTGCCTTCTACATCCTGAAGGGAAGCAGAATGCCCCCAAAGCCTGCTTTTTAAGTCCTAATCTCCCTTCCAAAGATTGTCACTTCAAGATCTTGTTTACTCTTCACTATACAAGATAGGAAATAATTTGTATCCCCTTTCTAGTACCTGCCTATCAAAAATGGGAGTCCAGAGAAATCAAATGCACTCAGTAGAAAAGCAATCAGAATCTGTTTTCCCCCCTACCCCCGCAAAAGGTTATTTCTTGTGCCACAGTTTTCTGCTTTAAAAACAACCCCTCATGGGAGTTTTGTCCCCCTCTCCAAGGTAAGGAGGTTGTCCAAGCAGCTGTAAAGCCCCTCTCTTTTGTCGCCTTTACCTCATTGGGTGCCTCCCCTGCAGAGAAGCTCAAGTGGTTCATGTGCTTTGTCTCATCTGCCGTCACACACTCACATAGTACAGGAGCAGGTGGTAGTCTCCAGAGCCTTGAAACTGAGAGAAGCCAGAGGCCTGCAAGTGAACGGTAGCCCCTGGGACTTGGCCCCGCCAGTACCACATCCAGACTCTCTGACTCCAGCTTGGCCCCAACCTAGGCCCACCACTGTGCTGTGTGCTAATTCTAAGGTCTCTTGGGCAAAAAAAAAGTCTCCATAGTCATTTGTCCAGGGATGAAGCCACTCATCTTGTGACTTGATCCTGAAACATAAGACTGTCTGGTTTCATAGATAGAAACAATAGCCTGAACGGGAACGGGATCTCATTTGTTAGGAAGCGTTTTGTATGCTTGTCGTTGGAAGCATGCCCGTGGTCGAGGCCCCAGCTGAGGGCCTGGTGTCTTTTTGTCTTCTACAGCTCTCATCGGTGCCTGTGGTGGGAACTACTCAGCCATGACTTCTGTGGTCTATTCCCCCGACTTCCCCGACACCTATGCCACAGGGAGGGTCTGCTACTGGACCATCCGGGTTCCCGGGGCTTCCCGCATCCACTTCAGCTTCCCCCTGTTTGACATCAGGGACTCGGCAGACATGGTAGAGCTTCTGGACGGCTATACCCACCATGTCCTGGCCCGCTTCCATGGGAGGAGCCACCCACCTCTGTCCTTCAATGTCTCTCTGGACTTTGTCATCTTGTATTTCTTCTCTGATCGTGTCAATCAGGCCCAGGGATTCGCTGTCTTATACCAAGGTAAGACATCTTCACTTCCTTGGGGGCTCTTCAGGGCCTGTGTGCCTCAGGCTTCACTTCCTCATTGTTTTGACTTTTGACCCTCGGACAGTTGTCGCTGGGCAGACTAGAGTCAGGAGCCACTGACTCAACTTGCAGATTACCCCAAGGCCACAACTCTTTCCCCACCTCCCATTTCATAACTTGTTTATGTTTCATGATACAGAAAAGAGGCAAAAACCTGCCAGTTTTGCTACTTTGGTAGTTCTAATAGCAGTTTTCATTAGAGGGTTAAAAGAATAACTAGAAAGAGCTGAAATTGGTAAAATTGGAAAGCTCTCAAGAGGCCATTTGATCCATCCTCCTGCCTTGAGCATCCCAGCTAATTCTAAAAGACTGATTTACTGAAACCCTCCTAAGGTGAAGCCATACTCTCTGCCCTTCAGTGTGAACACGTGTGCTGAGTATATCTCTTTGCCAGCACATGAGAAGCACAGAAGTTGTCTGAGATCTAGTCTTTGTCCTGGATAGCAAACTTCAGGGAGAGTTCAGGTGGCACGTGCAGCAAGAGGCCAGTGGAAAGAAGCCACTCCTGTAGGTGGGACGCTCTTGCAGAATATGTAGGGTTTGAATCAATAGAAGGGAAAAGGGCCTTTAGGCAGAGTAGCTGCAAAGTACAAGAGTAGAGAAACTGTAAATCATGCCCAGGTGTCCAAAAAAAGATCAGTCACATAATTAGAAGTTGATAGTTGTATCCTCCTGCCTCCTGCAGGGTCAGAGCCTGACAGGTTCTGCTTTGGGACTAGTGGTAGCCATGGGAGGCATTGCACCCAGAATTAAATCAGAGAAAAAGGCCTTTTCTTCATAACCAGTACTGTCCTCCTGCACAGCTCTTTGTGGTCTCCATAGCTCTCTCTCCCCAGTTCATTCCTTTTGATCTTCCAGCCATCAAGGAAGAACCGCCACAGGAGAGTCCCACTATCAACCAGACGCTGGCCGAGGTGATCACGGAGCAGGCCAACCTCAGCATCAGTGCTGCCCGGTCCTCCAAAGTCCTCTATGTCATCACCACCAGCCCCAGTCACCCACCTCAGACTGTCCCAGGTAGCAATTCCTGGGCACCATCTGTAGGGGCTAGAAGCCACAGAGTTGAAGGTAGTGCTCTTGACACTTGCAGAAACAAAAGCACTCTTGAGTGTTTCTCATTCAGAGGCAGATTGGAGTACTGGCTCTGTATATATTCTGTCCTGGCCTTTGAGGAAAATTTTCTCATTAGCTTGGTTCCTTAGTCCTTAGGAGGAAGTGCTCACCTCCAAAGATCCAGCACGTGTGCCTTTCATACACTGTGATTAATCAGCTAATCCAGTGTCTTCTCACACTGAGATTATCTTTCTAGAGCCTCAAGTTGTAGTTCCCTAAATTTATTGGCATTTGCAAGAACTCCATTCATTCATTCATGCATCCATCCATTCATTCATTTGTTCATTCAGTCAAAAGATATGTAAGTGCTTCCATAGTGCCAGGCAGTGTTCTAGGCACTAGGTTATACAGTAAACCAAATACAATTCCTGCCTTTCTGTGGCTTATAAGTGGGAGGAGAAAAACAAGAAGAAAAATTAAAAGTCAGATAATAAGAGCTATGAAGAAAAGTCATGCAGGAGGAGGCTAGAGAGTGGGTGTGATTTTTTTGTGTGTGTGGTTTAAGCTGGCTGACTTGGTTAGGTACATACTTCTTCAGTCCCTCTTTGCTGCCAAGGAAGTAGCACCTTTATGAGCTGGTTTTGTTGGATAGTACCATCAGCAGTGCCCTAACCTAGAGGCTTTCAAACTGCTCCCTGGGTCCCTGCAAGACCCACCAGAGAAGGTCAGGAAAGAGGAACTCTCCAGTACTTGCTCTGCATCATTTGGCTGTGGATCCCAGCAGCATTTCGTAGGTTATACATCTCATTTCTCAGGTTAGGAAACTGAGGCCCATGTAACTCATCTGTGATTGCACAGTGGTTCCAGGTAGAGGCAGATACACACACACCCAGTGTACTTTGAATCATACCACCTGCCTCTCCCCAAGGGGGCTTCTAAAACAAGATGAGGTACTCAGAACACCTGGGACTCCATGCTCAGCTCAGCTCTCAGCTACTCTTGCCACCACACTTGCTGGCTACCCATGCCTGCAGGGAGCCTCTCAGCCTGACCTACATCTCTGAGCTACCACTGTTCACTTGGGGCTTTTGCAGATCTCTTTTTGAAAACCAAGTATAAGCAAATGTGGTAAACTCTGTCTTTTGTATTTGCAGGATGGACGGTGTATGGCCTGGCAACTCTCGTCATCCTCACAGTCACAGCCATTGTAGCAAAGATACTTTTACATGTCACATTCAAGTGAGTACAAGAGAGAACTGCCTGATTCCCAGAAGGGGAAGACTCAGCATTCCTTTTCTACTATGCTTCATTTATCTGGGTACAATTGTAGTATCAGAACATGATTCCAAAGCCCTCAGTCCTAGCTAACATAAAGCAATAGACATTCCTTCCTCTCTAAAGAGTGAAATGTACAACTGGACAAATCTCATTAAGGTTTGAGAATTGTGTTTGCTCTTGTGTCCAAAGGATAAGATATCAAGGAGGTTTGAAACATTCCTGGCTTAAAAAGGAACAATTTCCATTTTTTTGGCTTGTGCTAATCCCTTACAGTGATCTTTATATGAGAGTACAAATTCCTAGGACAATGCCATTCATACTTCCTGGTGCCTTCTAGAAACTGGGAAACATCCTTAGGAAGATAATTCTAGTATTTTATTAACTATTGCTTAATAATTATTTTAAAATAATTATTGCTGGGTGCAGTGGCTCACACCTGTAATTCTTTGGGAGGCCAAAGTGAGAGGATTACCTGAGCCCAGAGGTTTGAGACCAGCCTTGGAAGCATGGCGAGATCTCATCTCTACAATAAATCAAAAAGTTAGCCAGGTGTGGTGGCACACGCCTATGGTTCCAGCTACTTGAAAGACTGAGGTGGAAGGATTGCCTGAGCCCAGTAGGTTGAGGCTGTGGTAGCCATGAGCATGCCACTGTACTCCAGTTTGGGTGACAGAGTGAGACTGACTCAAAAAAAAAATTATTTAAAAAGCTTATAGAAGCTTCATCCTATAATTCTGACCAATTTGGGGGAAAAAAATAATAATTTCCTCCTCTTATTTTGCTGAACATTTAACAATTCCACCTTCCAGGAAAGGGGCAATTGTTTATGCTACTGATGTTTATGTACTTATAGAGAGGAGTACTTCCTAGTTTCTTCTGGACTCCTACTCTGACTCTCCTGTGGTTTCTAGTCCAGGCTCTTTCCATTTCGTGGCCTTCCTAAAAATCCCTTTTTCCTGACCTTCTCGTTTGCCTTCTGCTACAAACTTTTTTATACATTATATGCAGGCTCTTCCATTGTCCTGTGAAGGCTGCCTTTGGCCATGTTGGGACCATCTTATATAGACATCCCCACCCTACACTTGAAATTTTTCAGTGGAAACAATGCCCTTATTATTGTTGACTGAGTTCACTTTCATGCTATATATATTTTGTTTGTTTGTTTTGAGTTGGAGTCTCACTCTGTTGCCCAGGCTGGAGCGCAGTGGCACACTCATGGCCACCCCAGCATCAACCTGCTGGGCTCCAGTGATCCTTCTGCCTCAACCTTCCAAGTAGCCGGAACTACAGGTGCACGCTACCACACCCAGCTAATTTTTTATTTATTGTAGAGATGAGGTCTCACCAATTTGCCCAGGCTAGTCTCAAACCCGCGGTCTCAGGCAATCTACTTGTCTCAGCCTCCCAAAGTGCTGGGATTACAGGCTGAGCTATTTTGTTTGTTTTTTAAGTCACAAGTCATGTGTTCAGAGAAACCTGTCAGGGACAATCCTGTCCACATCTCATGTAGCATTAAAAGAGTAGAAAGCTTTCTGTAGGGTCCAGCATCTCCCAGCATGGCTGAGGCCCTAAAGTTAATTCCTAGCTCTCTTCCGACATCAGAGTCCCTCCGCAGCTTCCCTGCTAAGCAGCCATTGGGCCACTGCTGGAGGTTAGGCAGGTCTCTGCTTTATAATAAAGACAAATTTTGTCATAATCCTTATGTTTTAGCTAAGTGAGCTTCTAGGTAAATGGCCTTTGAAGACAGTTTTTTTTTAAAAATTAAAAATTTATAATCTCTCAGGCCAGCCTTTTTCAGATTTGAATAATTTTTGGTTAAAATGTTCTTTGTTATTCTGAGATGGAATCTGCCTGGCTGCACTCCCCCGTCAGCCCCTGATGCCCACAGGCCACATTTCATTCGCACAGTAGTCCTTCAGCTCTTTACTTATTTATTTCTGAGTTGGAGTCTCACTCTGTCGCCCAGACTGGAGTGCAGTGGCACATTCCTGGCTACCACAGCCTTGACCTGCTGGGCTCTGGTGATCCTTCCTCCTCAGCCTTCCAAGTAGCTGGAACTACAGGCATGTGCTACCACGCCCGGCTAATTTTTTGATTTATTGTAGAGATGAGGTCTCGCCAAGTTGCCCAGGCGGGTCTTGAACCCTCAGGCTCAGGCAATCCACTCACCTCAGCCTCCCAAAGCGCTGGGATTACAGGCTGAGCCACCGAGCCCGGCTCCTTCAGCTCTTTAAAGGCAATTGTTAGATCTTTCCCAAGACCTCGCCCCCTGAGCATCCCATTTCATAGGTACGGTGTCTCATGAGATGGCAGGGTGTTTTGAATGCTTTGTTCTGATCTAGAAAAATTACATTATTTCTGTTTGACAGAGCCCATCGTGTGCCTGCTTCGGGGGACTTTAGGGATTGTCGTCAACCAGGGGCTTCGGGGGAAATCTGGAGCATTTTTTATAAGCCTTCTACTTCAATTTCCATCTTTAAGAAGAAACTCAAGGGTCAGAGTCAACAAGATGACCGTAATCCCCTTGTGAGTGACTAAAAACTCCACCATGCCTAGGATACAAGGTCCCTCTTCAGGCTCAAGGCTGCTGGGTCGACCTCTCCTGTGGTTCTCCTCTGACCTCTCCTGCCTCTCCTCTGCCTCAGCCTCTTCGGGGAATGCCCTCCTACAGACTGGGAGAGGGTGCCATGCTGCAGGGGCAGGCATAGCCTGGATCCCTCCTGCTTCATCAGCTGCACTTAGGAGAGAGACTCAAGGCCCTGGAGCCCAGCCCTCTCTGCATCTCTCCCTCTAATCTAGCAATGGGGGTGCCAGGACAGTGGGGCTGAGATGGCAGAGATGATCATGGCTGGCACTGGGCTCAGGTGCATTCTAGATGACTGTTGGGTGGTGGGTAGGTTTAGTGTACATTGAGTCTTTCTTATTTGTTCTCTATTTTGTTCACACACAGATCAGTTGCTCCTGGTCTTCATTGTTAGGAACAGGGCCAAACAGGGAGAATTCTCAGGTTATCTTGAGGGTTGGCCTGGTCCCATACAAGTGTGGGCTCCTGGGTTTTAACAAAGCATGGAGAGAGTTGGCACTCTGTGCTGACCCTGGAGCTTTGCTCTCTGGGTGCTGGACTAGGATGGCCCTCCTCCGGACTGGGAGGGCTTGAGAAGTGACCCTCACTTATGTCAAACCTGACACCTTCTACCACAGGCTTCTTTCTCGATTCTTCTTTTCTATAGCTCAGTGACCTACAGAGGAAACTTGAGGAGTGGTCACATAAAACATCCATTCATTTAGTCATACAACAAATTCTACTGAAAGCTTTGATAGACACTCAATAACTACTTCTCGGATTGGGTTTATCTGGCCTTGCCCCTGAGCAGCACGTGGTCCTGTGGCAGCTGAGCCAGGCCTGGTCTTTCCCTGATTAACTCAGCTGACTCTCAGTTCAGAACAGGGAGTATAAATACTGTGGTTTAGCCTTCAGGCAGCATGGGACCTGAGCTCCCTCCTCGAGGTGTCTACACCTTAAAAGAAGATGAAAGACACCCGAGGGCTGTGCTCCCTGCCCCGTCTTATAGGCACTGAGTGGGGTTAGGAATGGCTCAGTGGGGGGAAAAACTCTTATCCATGGCCCCATGCCACCCTCTCTCTTAGAATTGCAGAGATTGATGTGAGGAGAGGGAGGGTTTGGGAACTGGAGAGCCTCCAAGAATAGACCCTGAGATTGAGAGCTCCAGCTGCAGTGGCTGCTGGCTAACAGGGTAAGTGCCATCTCTGAGGTAGGTGTCCCTGCCATCTGGAAGCAGGCTTTGTCAACAGCACCTAAGAAGGGCAGCCTGTGCCTCTGACAACTGGGCCTGGGCCCTTGCAGGACATGCCTCTCCCAAAGGCACTTGGCTTTGGTGCTTGATGCCCCTCCACCTTTGGGTCCCTCTTTGGAGCACTTTGTCTACCTCCCCCAAGTCCCTCAACCAGTACCTGCTACGGCCCCTGCTGGGATCTGGCAGTCCATCTGTGCCCAGCCACTCCTGAGAGGATAGAGGGTCATATGGAGCCAGCTGGCAAATGTCTGAAGGGAACGGTCATAGCCTGAGTCCAGGAGAGACACTTGGAGCTGCAGGCAGAGGGGCATTCACAGGAGGGAAGTGGAGCAGTGTGTCCACACACCCAGGTGGGCGGGGTGCTGCCCCGGTGCTGTGAGAGGCCTGCCAAAGGCACAGAGCTAATTGGTGCTGTCTTACGCTTTGATCTGGAAAGGGCAATTGCCTTGGAACAGTTGTCCTGGATCCCTGGGTCTGGAGACAGGCCTGTCGCACATGAGGACCACTGGAAACATACCGACATGTGCAGTTTCCCCTCCAAGCTATCCGTGGCTTTTGTGGAATCTCCTCTCAAATGCAAGTGTCAGGTGTGTGCAGTCCCAAGGGGCCCGTGCTGTGAATAGATCCATTTACAGCATAAAGGGAATGTGGCATTTGGCCCCCGGAAGGGTTTTCCTGGTCAAGGGGCAGTTGTTCAGTTGCCTAGGGCTAAGGCAGACCGCTGCTTTTGGGGCATCTACAGGCCCACCCGCCCACTCTGCCCTCTTCCCGTCTCAGGTCAGGGGAGGCCACACCCAAGCCTGTGTGTTGCCCAAGCCTGCAGCAGAAACAGCCCTTCCTTAGAGGGCCTGGGAGGTGCTGGTGATGCCCCAGTGGTCCTCTTCCTGCCTGGCCCTGGCACGGCCCAGTGCCTCCAGGATCGACTTACTGTTCATGAAGCAGCCCCAGGAAACCCAAAGCTGGCTCAGGATAGCATGGGGGGAGGGGGCTGTGTATTATCCCAGGCCAAACCTCCATGAACACAGGGCTCTGCACAGCCTGGTCGTGGCCTCTGTTAGAACCTGTCAGCAATACCCCACAGAGGGCCCCTGCAGCTATGTTAAGAAAGAAGTTAGCCAGGAAGAGATGAGGATCTTCCAGAAGCACGGAGGAAGAAGCACCTGATCTTTTAGAAACTTGTTTAGAAGACAGAAGGCAAGGATTGGAGATGGTGGAAGAGGCTGACCCTGAGGAAAGTAAATGCCAGAACAACACAGCAGAAGGTTGTGAGGGAAGTGGGAGGGGCTTTGGGGACCACTGTGGGCCATACTCCGAAAGCCTCTTCTGAGGCGATGGCATGGGGAGAGGCTGCAGGGGCGCCCGGGCCTGTGTGCCATCCTCCTGCCATTCACTGCTGGCACCAGGCCCTGCCTTCTTGGTGTGTGTGCCAACAGGAGAGCCCTTGCCAGCCAGTCTTGTCACCTCCTATGGTGACTGCACCGCAGCCCACTGTGGATCAGCTTTCTGAACTCTAGCAGCACTTCTCAGTGTCCTTTCCCCTCCACTCCCACCCCTAACCCCAAGCCCCCCTCCTGCTTGCAGCAGGCAGGAAGCACATGGTGCTCTGTGTCCTTCCCTGCTTATCCAGCTCTTGCAAAGCAGAGAATGAGTAGGAATGAACCCTGGTGCCTTTCCTCACATCAGGGCAGGGGTGGGGCCTCTCTGGGTGTGAGCGAGGGATCTGGGCTGCTCCAACTTCTGAAGTGTGGGCTCTGGCTGAAGACTCCAATCAGCCGGAAGCCCACAAAGATCAAAGCACTAGCAAGTTCAGCTGTCCTGGCCCTCAGGCAGAATCCATGGGGCGCACCACACACCCCCTTGTCAGCCTAGACTGGAATATGCCTGACCAGGCCCAGGATCTGCCCACAGTCCAGCCAGGCGATGGCCCCATGCATCCTGGGCACTGCACACTTACCCCTCACAAGCACTTAGGAGTGGATGGCCCTGAGATCCCACTTCCCCTCTGCTGAGACTGCGCCAGGTCTCCCACAGAGCCGGGCCAGCTCCCCACTCCACAGCCCAGTCACCTGGCACCCTGTTGGGTTTCAAATCTCCTGCCTGGTGTTTGATGTCTGCTTTTGTTGCGACCTTGGGAATTTTCAACCTTTTGATTGTGTCCTCTGGTGTCTTTGTTTACCCTCCTCACTGTTCTACCTCCTGGCCAGATCTTTCAGCTTAGTTGCCCTGGTGTGGGGTGTTTTTCAAACCTTGCAGCCACAGCTGCCCCCCCCCGCTAGATGGCTCGGGGGTGTCAGGGCTTCACCCTCTGCCTACAGACTCCTGGTGGGTTTGTCTCACAGGCTTCAGTCTTTCTGAGCTGAACAAGGCAGAAGTGGGCATGGAGGAAAGTCAGAGGTAGGTCTCCTGCTCCAGAAAGGGAGTGTCCGTAGATGCATTGGCCGGAGGCCCTCCCCTGCCTGCGTGGGAGCTGCCAGCTGGGGGTTCCTGCCCAGCAAGACCTTCCCACATCCAAACTCACCTTCCAGCAGGGATTTTGACTTTGGATGACAAGGCTTTATTTGTAAATATGCTCTTAATATGCAACTTTGAGGATAAAATAGAAACATCATGTATTTTAAAATATAAGATGAAGTGTGACGCACTGTATACAATTTAATATATATTTTTAGGATTTTGTTATTTAAGAAAATGGAATGTAATGGTACTTAACTTTTACAAAAGAGAAAAAAATGTTATTTTTACTGTCTGGAGAAAATAAATATTCTCATTGTTGTAGAAACAGTGATGGACCTGGGCTGTCGTTTTTGTGGGAGTCCCCAGAGACCATGGGACAAGAGGAAGGTGTCGTTGGAGTTTGTACTCAAGTGCCAGGCCCCTTCACTGCTCGCTTTTTCCTAGTAGTGTCTCCGATTTCCTCCTGTCCTGTCCCAGCTTTTCCCCACCGCTGACTTCAGCTGGTGAGATCTGAAGAGGCAGAAATTCCAAGTCAACACACCACATGTGACTGCAGGGAGGGCCGGGGAGAAGCACAGGGTGCTGCATGCAGAAAAGCCAGATGGGACCTGACTTGAGTCTGTCTGTCTCCTTCTCAGCCCCACTTCCCCACCTGGAGTCGCAGAATCTGTCCCTCAGGAGGTTGTGAAGATGAAGTGAGGACCTGCATTGAAGGCTGATGTATTATTATTCCAGGTGAAATCAGTCTTGCCTCGCAGAGCACCCAGTTCTTCCTGTCTGCCCCCTCGGCTCCCCACCATTTCCTTTTATTTTATTTTTTTGAGTTGGAGTCTCATTCCGTTGCCCAGGCTGGAGTGCAGTGGCACACAGCCACCCCAGCCTCGACCTGCTGGACTCCAACGATCCTTCCGCCTCAGCCTTCCAAGGAGCCGGAACCACAGGCACACGCTGCCATACCCAGCTAATTTTTTATTTATTGTAGAGACTAGGTCTAGCCAAGTTTTCTGGGCTGGTCTCGAACCTGTGGGCTCAGGCAACCCACTGGCCTCGGCCTCCAGAAGTGCTGGGATTACAGACTGAGCCACTGAGCTCGGACCACCCTTTCCTTTCAATAACACCGATGGAAGCTCCACGGATGAGTCGCCTGCTGTGTGCCAGCTACCCTGCGTTAGGTGCTGTGCAGATCCTGACAACCCTTTACAGTAGAGACCATTGTCCCTGTTTTGCTGATGAGGAAACTGAGGCTCAGAGAGGCAGTATGGGATAGGAGTTGGGAGCACAGCCCTGGAGTCAGCCCGCTGGGATTCAGATGCCTTCCTTCATAATCTGTGAAATCTGTGAGGATAAAACAGGGAGCCTTTGAAGGGTTTTGGCGAAGGAGTGACATCAGCTTCCCAGTTTAGAAAGATTTCCTCCTTGCATTTGGAACAACAGATCCGAGTGGGGCAAGCCCAAGGGCAGGGAGCAAGTCAGGAGACCAGAGGACATACAGGTCCAGCGGGAGATAAGGAGTGCCTGCCCAGGCCCCTGGCCAGCACTGTGGGGAAAGACTGGCCACACCCACAAGGCAGGGCACACACACAGGGCCAGATACTCCAGCTCACACCCCAGCTCTACCACTTACGACGTAACCTTGGGCCAGTAACCCAGCCCTGTGTGCCTGTTTTATCATCTGTCAAATAGGGCAACTACAGTACCTACCTTGCGATGTGTCAGGCTTTATGAATAGTTCTGGTGCTCACCATAGTCTGACACTCACTTTCATCTGTTTGGGAAGTCAGGTTTCAATCACCTCTTCTGAAAGGAGCTGTCCACACAGACGGTTGTGTAAGTTGCAGTTGCTGCTTCCTTCACCAACGGCAGCGTTTTTGGGATGGCAGAGACCGTATGAATTATTGCCTGTTTTCAATCAATGGTAGATATTTCTTTTATTATAGAATAGAGGTGGAAAAGAACAAGGAGGTATCTAAGATGATGCCCAGGTTTTCTGATTGAGTGCCTGGGCGGAGAGAGGGGGTCATTCTGTGAGATAAGGAACATAAAAGGTGCCAGGTGTGACAAGAAGCCTGCTGAGTTACGTTCGGGCTAAGGCCAGTCAGGTCCCAGGTGGGACATCGAGGCAGACCATCCCATAGGCTTTGGACAGATGACCCGAGATGCACGCAAGGGTCTGGCCTGAGGAACACAACCCATGGGAACAGGGGCACAGATGGTGTGCTCAGGGTGAGTGTCTGGGGCGATCCCACAGCAGATCTGCTGCCGAGAGCAGTGTCTTCAGATATGCTGAGGCCGATGAGGGTGCAGCTGGGCAGGACCAGGGCTGGCGAGGATGGGACAGGGGAGGGGGACTTCCCAGGAAGCCAAGGAACCTATAAGCAAAGCTTCTCACCTGACTGGTCCAGGCACACAGACTGCTGGTTCTTTGAGTCTCAAATTCCAAATCCTCAGGAGACAATTTGGCCAAATGAACTCTCCCTGACCAGTCAGTATTGGCTAGGATATAGGGTTCTCTGAGCAAAGAGGGCAAGACCAGTCTAGCAAAAGAATATGACCACCACTTTAGACACAGACATGCTCCTCAGGGTGGGGGAATCCCTGCCGGCTTGGTCAAAATGCAGGTTCCTGGGCCTACCCCAGCCCACTGGAATCCCTAGCTTTTTTTTTTTTCTTGAGTTGGGGGTCTCACTCTGTTGCCCAGGCTGGAGTGCAGTGGATCCTGGCTTATAACAGTCTCAAACTCCTGGGCTCAAGCGATCCTCCCACCTCATCTACCCTAGTAGTTGGGACTACACACCACCATGCCCGGCTAATTTTTTTGTTTTTGTAGAGATGAGGTCTCGCGATGTTGCCCAGGCTGGTCTCGAATTTCTGAGCTCAAGCTATCCTCCCATCTCGGCCTCCCGAAGTGCTCGGATTATAGGCATGAGCTGCCACACCTGGCCCCTGGGAGGCTTTATGAATAATTCTGGTGCTCACCATAGTCTGACACTCACTTTCATCTGTTTGGGAAGTCAGGTTTCAATCATCTCTTCTAAAAGGAGCTGTCCACACGGACGGGTGTGCAAGTTCCAGTCGCTGTTTCCTTCACCAACGGCAGCGTTTTTGTTATTGGATGGCAGAGACCATCACCCCAGGGATTCACAGCAGGACACAGAGGGCAGGGACAGGGGCAGCACACCATGTATCCCCAGATGTTTCTCCAGAAGGAGCATGACCGCAACATGAAGTCTGTGCCCTCCCTTCACTGTGGCCCCCTCCCTGGCTAGCTTCTGCCTCTGTGGCTGTTGCAGTGTGACACACCTTAAAGGTCAGCTTCACTTGAGTGTTTATCTTCTCTGAGCTTTCCTTCTCTTTCCCAGAAGCTCCTTTCTTCCACGAAGGAAAATATTTTTAATGGCAGGAAATGTCTGGTGGAAAGCAAACAGGGTGGCCCTGCTGGTGAATTTCTTCGAGACAAATTGGGCTGCAACAGAAAAATAAATAAATAATTGCAGTCAGAATGTGCAACTCTCCTGCCTAAAGAACTCCCTTAACATTAGGGGACAGCAAAGCCAGGAAGAGAGAGACCTCCAAACCCATTCGCATGGCCTCTGGGGACTGTGGAGTCTGACTTCATCTCCTGGGTTCTCCCAAACCTGAGAGACGCAGACTGTAAAACCCGCCACCGGGAGCCAGCACTGGGGCAGCGTCGGCCTCATCCTTTGTCAGACAATCAAAAGCTCTTCTTCCTGTGTAGGAGAAAAGGGCTGGACAAGGGTGACCTTGTCTCCAGGCTTGGAAGTCACATGACTGTCTTCTTTCCCCTCTGGGCCGTGCGTGTCTGAGACTGCAGACAGTCTCCGGGACTCAGAGAACTGGGAAGCTTTTGTTTCTCCGTGGCAAGGTCAGGTCCCCATGGGGGATTGTTTTTGTTCGGCTGAAAGGGACACTTTGGAGATAGAAGATTTCAACCTCAGGAAGCAGCAACATTTGCTTGTAGCTGGAAGTCTTCATTTCTGGTCTCCAGCTGTTGTCTGGAGCCACCAGACCCCCGCTGAATAGGCCTACACCCAGCAATGGGGGGCAGGCAGTGCCGGGCCGAGCTGGACATGACCCAGCCTGTGTCCAGGATGCTTGTCTCCGGGACAGCAGGCTGCAAGGACACCCTGTGCCCTCCCAGTGGCGGCCGCTGGGCTCTGGAATAAACCTGTTAGCTCTGGATGACCAGGCTGGGAAATGGGCCTGCATGAGAAGCATTTTAGGGGGACAGGAGATCCAAGCCTGAGGTCCAGGGTTACTCCTCCGGGGAACACTGACAAGACTGAAACAGCCAAGGCTTTTGCCTAGCAAAGCTGCAGATTCCGCTTGTCTCTCTTGGGAGCATTTTACCCTTGTCTCTATTCCTGTGAGGACACTGAACCTTTCAAAACTCAACTGGGGGGCCTGCTACTTTGCATATTGATCCTATGATATTTCGAGTTAACGTACCTTAGTTGCTAGACCAGAAATGAAAGATCAAGAGCACTGGCGGGGAGGGTATGTTCAGACCTCAGATTTAGCCAGACACAGGGAGTTTTTATGGGTGTGAGTGAGCTGAGAAAAGAGCTCTTACTGTGCAAAGATAACAACAGTAACACTAGCTGCCATCTTTGCAGTACCTGCTGGGTGCCAGAGGCTTGCAACCACCCAGCAGACATTGCCAGATTCATCTTTGCAACAAGCCAACAAGGAAACCGAGCCTCAGGGAAGGGGTCCAGCCAGGGGTGAGCTGGACTAGGACTCAATCCAGGACCAGGCTCCAAAGCCAAGGCTTCTCCATCTTGGTATACTGCAAGCCCCTGCTACCCAGCTGCTGAGTAGCTCATCCTCAAGGATGGCCCAGGGAAAGCACAGATTGGTGTGCCTGGAGCAAAGAAGGCATCAAACCTACACCTCTTTAGCCATTTGAGGACACAAACCCCTTTGAGAATTAGAGAAATGGATAGAGTCTCTCCCCCCAAAAAACTCCACCTGTCAAACTTTGCATGGAAATTCTGGAGGTCAGAGACCCCCTGAAATCCTTCCATGGACTTCAGGTTTAGAATATCTCCATTAAGCCATGAGCATGGTTGTTTGAACATTTCAACAGGCCAAGTGCAGTGACTTGTGCCTGTAATTCTAGCACTTTGGGAGGCTGAGGCGAGAGGATCATTTGAGCCCAGGAGTTTGAGACCAGCCTGGGCAACACAGTGAGATCCTACCTCTACAAAAAATAATAATAATAAAAGTAAAATAAAATAAAAAGAAAGTTAAGATAAGGCCAAAAGGGATAGCAATTGTGGTAATAATCGTAATAGTAACTGTGGGTACATTTTACTGACCACTCTTGTCAGGCGCTTACATCAGGGATTGCCTAGCTTTTTCTGTAAAAGGCTAAACACTAAATATTTTGGACCTTGTAGGCCATACAGTACTCTGATACATTCACCAGAACTACACCCAGCCACTGGGACCCTCAGTGACTACATCAGCACAAGCCCTGGAGCCATCTGGGCAACTCCATGAGCAGTGGGGGGTCACAAGGGCCACCAGGACTCCTTTGTCATTAGCCATAGACAATATGTAAACAAGTGAACATGGCCGCATTCCAATAAAAATCTCTGGACACCAAAACTTGAATTTCATATAACTTTCACATGTCACAAAATACTGTTCTTTTGATTTCCTTCCCCCAACAATTAAAAAATGTGGAACCCGTTCTTAATTCGTGGGCCACACAGACACAGGTATCCAGCCCTGCACTATGCTAGCCACCTTTCACCCATGGTCTTATTTAGTCCTCACAACCGTATGGAGTAGGCATTGCTTTTATTTCCATTCATCAGATGAGGAAAATAAGGCTCACAGAAGTTAAACATGCATTCAAGAGGCACAAGTTGTCCTGGTTACATAGCGAGACCTCTTCTGACCAAAAAACATTTTTAAAAACAGCTGGATGGGGTGCATCCCTATAATCGCAGCTTCTTTGGAGGCTGAGGCGGAAGGATGGTCTGAGCCCAGGAGGTTGAGGCTGAGGCAAGCTGTGATCATGTCACTGCACTCCAGCCTGGACAACAAAATGGGACGCTGATGCAAAAGAAAAAAAGAAGAAAAAAAGAGCAGTCGAACTTGACACCATCGCCAAGCCGGTAAGCTTTCCACAGAGACAAGGTGGGTGAGCTGAAATTGTGGAGAAGGTGGGGGAGAGGTGCCTGTGGGAAGGATGCCCTGGGTCCAGGCCTTCCCTCCACAGTCCTTGCTTGAATGGTCTGCACTGCGGTTGGGCGGCGGGGGGGGACGCACCAGTTTCCTGAGCTGTTCCCCCCAGCCCCTGAGCCAGCGGCTCCAAGGACAGAGACTCCAGATCCAGGACAGCTGGTGGCCTTCACATTGTTTTGCGTCTCCCAGGTTCTCTTAATTATAATCAGTTTGCCACCCTCAGCAATTCCTTGTTCCCTTTTGAGTTGGAACTGTCAGCCAGATTCCCAGCCAAACACTCGGCTAGAATCACTTCCCTTTCCCATGCAGGGAGCCCTCCAGTCTCTTAGAAACTTGCCTTTCTTCCCAGTCCCATGGTGGGCAAGGCCTGCCCTCTCCTGCTGCCTTACTTGGCTGGGATTCACCATCCAGATCACTTAGCAAAGGGGGAGATGGAATCTCAGTTTTCTCCAGCTCCTGGCCTTCCTGCTGGCTTGGGGCTCTGGCCTTTCTTGTGCCTTTCCCTTCTTCTCCATTTCAGTCTAACTCATTAACCACTGGAGCTCAAGGTTCTGGGACCCTCTGTCCCAAAATGCACTCTGGGCAGACCCTGTGCATTACTTGGGATGACAGGAACTGGAAGCCGGGGTGGAAGGAGAAGGAGGCAGACTTGCTGTCACACTCTATGCACATGACCTTGGCTGCGTGAGTGGGCTTCACAGAGTAGCCATTGGATTGCTCATTCAAGGACCATTAAGGCAATGAGCTCTGGATTTCTGGAGACTGGTGACGATGTGGCCTCTGCAACACGAGTTCCCAGACCTCAGTCAGGTTCTTTACCTTTCTAACCTCCATTTGCTCATCTATAAAATAGGCATAGCAGGAGTTTCTCATGGGGTTGTGGTGGAGATTACATGAAGTAGCAGAGGCAAAATATTAAGCTCAAGGCCGGGCTGCGTGACTCAGCCTGTAATCCCAGCACTTCGGGAGGCCGAGGCAAGTGGATTGCCTGAGCCCGCGGGTTCAAGACCAGCCCAGGCAACTTGGTAAGACCTTGTCTCAACAATAAATCAAAAATTAGCCGAGCAAGGCAGTGCACGCCAGTAGTTCTGGCTACTTGGAAGGCTGAGGCAGAAGGATCGCAAGAGGCCAGCAGGTCGACACTAGGGTGGCCGTGAGCGTGCCACTGCACTCCAGTCTGGGTGATCGAGTGAGACTCCATCTTTCTCTCTCTCTCTCTCTCTCTCTCTCTCTCTCTCTCTCTATATATATATATATATATATATATATATGTGTGTGTGTGTGTGTGTGTGTGTGTGTGTGTGTGTGTGTGTGTGTGTACTCTCTATATATAGTAAGCTCAATCGCTGGTCTGCGAATCTGCAGTACATTTTCATGATTTTTATCAGTAAGCTAAGGAGGATGAGGTCTGGGAGGACTCAGTGTGTCCCCAGGGCCTGGCCCAAAGTCCCGACTCTGCAAATGAGAGCCATTCGCACAGTTCTGGAATCATCCCTCACGGGAACTACAGAAGCACGGGGATGTTGGATGAGCCCTGACTTTGGGATTGAGATTTGGATTTACCAAACCCCAGGCGTAACGATGCCCAGAGCAAGGGCAGCTCTCTCACGGGAGCATATTCTTGACTCGGGTCCCTTAAGTCGCTGCTTCCCCCAATGCATCCAGTATGTGCCCCGTTCAATACAAGTATCTGCCGGCCTTCGTCTTCTCAGGGTGCACACCCTGGGAAAGCACCCTTCTCTGCTGGCTTCCTGCCCGCAGTGGATTTCTTTATCTTTTGCTCACCTAAGGGAATGAATACAAAATATGGGTGTCCTTATACTTCCCTCGAGGCCCCAGTGGGCAAATGGGCAGGCAGTCTCCAGGCCCAGCTCGCGGCGGCCCAGCCTGGTTCCCCTGCGGCAGAGCCCCCTGCCCTTGCTCCTGCGCCCTGCCTTAGCTGCAGGAGCCGGCCGGGAGCAGCCTTGCTCACCAGCGCCGCCCCGTGGCAGGTAGACCGGAGATCTGCGGAAGACGGCTGGCCCCAGACCGCCGCCTCCGCGAATCCTCCCTCTTTGAGGTCGCGAGCTTCTTGGTCCTAAACCTGTACATTAACCCGGGACGCTCCGATTTGCCGTCTACCCAGAGAGTGAGTCTCCGCGGCACCCAATAACAGGAAAATCTTTATTAAGAGCCTCCTTCTCTCTTCTTATGAAAGCAACTTATTCCATCAGCAGAGAAGTGATTGGATAAATCCTTCTACCTCCATACTGTGAAATCCTATGTCACCATTCACATGAATGCCGTGCATCTACAGATGTGGTATCAGGATACCTTAAGTGAAAAAACATAAGTCCTCACAACTGTATGGAGTAGGCATTGCTTTTATTTCCATTTTCATACTTATTTCTGTAAGTATGAAATCATTTTTTCCCACCCACCCCCCCCTTTTTTTGAGTCATCAAGGTCTCACTCTGTTGCCCAGGCTGGAATGCAGTGGCATGATCACAACTCACCAGAGTCTCAAACTCCTGAGCTCAAGCGATCCTCCCACCTCAGCCTCCTGAGTATCTGGGACTACAGGCATACGCCACCACGCCTAGCTAATTTTTTAATTTTGTAGAGATGAGGTCTCATTATGTTGCCCAGGCTGATCTTGAACTCCTGGGATTAAGCAATCCTCCTGCCTCCACCTCCCAAAGTGCTGGGATTACAGGCATGAGTCACTGCGCCCAGCTATTTTTGCCCAAGGCACAACCAAACTCAGTGTGGTCACCTTTGGAAAAGAAGGAAGGAGAGGAGTTGAGGACGTACATAGCTTGTCTGATGTATTTATATGTGACTTGTGTCCATGCGTTGCAAAGTGCAATTTTGAAAATAAAATGCACGTTGATTATTTAAACATTGGAAAGCACACACACCCCAAAAAAGAGCAACATAAGTCTGTCAACATCACAGTACTCAGAAGAAAGCACTGTCAAAATGCTAGTGTGTATGTTTCCAGAACAAACTAGGAGCACTGGGGAGCATCGCTTCCCCTGCTTGGACAAGTCACCTGCGGTCCCAGGGACAGGCGGGGACCTGGCCAAAGCCTCTGGACTGGCCATCCACTCTGCTACCCAGATCACCCACACCACTGCCCCAACCTACCCTCAGAGACACCTGCTGGTGCAGGGGGCCTCCCAAAGGGCATCTTCTCTTTGGTAACTAACTACAAAATAAACATCTCCAGTCCCCTGGGCCACTTACGATACAAATGTTTATGTCTTTGGAAAGAGAGAGGGGAAAAAAGATTCTTGCAAGTTCTCCCAAGCAGGTGAATGCCAAGTCAGTAATTAACCTCAGCGATCGGCACATCTGATTGTCCGCCTGCGGATCTGCAACAGGTTGTGGGGGTGACTGATGTGGACTTGTGCCGCAACTTAGCATTTGGTTGGCCTTCAAGGCCTTGGTATACTCTCTGGAAAGGACACTGGCTGCCTTAACTCTGAATTAGGCACTAGAGATCCACCCCCTAGAGGCTCCCCACACTGCCACACCCCAGCCCAGATAAAGGACTGTGTTCATCAAACCATGGAGAGTGAGCCCCAGGGTGTCCACAAGAGCTGCCGGGCAAGGCCAGTCATGGGCGCTAACATGCCGAGTGGCAGGTACTGGGCCGTCTTAGCGTCGGCATTCACTAAATGCCTAAGGACCAGGCTAATCTCTACACTCTGTGCCTTGTTTCATTTGGACCTCCCAGCAGCCCCATCGGGTTAAGTAGAGTCGTATTTACATTTCACAGATGAGAAAGTTGAGTCCCAGAGAAATAATGTCGGTTGCTGACATCACTAAACCCTGGGAGGGCAGAATCTCGTCCTCATACGGAAGGTGTCCCTTGTCCAAGATCACCCAGCTGGTGAGTGATGGCAAAGCTAGCACTGAAACCCTTTAATGACTTCAAAGCAACACTCGCCATCCCTGTCCACAGGGTTATCACCCTTCAGACTTGTAGAAACAATGTCAGGCTCAGAGGAGCTGATCTGAAGGGACTCGATGCAAAGATCGCAGTCAGGTCTTCCCTTGGGCATAGCCAGAGAGAGTGAGGGGACAGATGTCACCTGCCCTTGGGACGAGCATCCTGGGGGATCTAGAAGGATCAGCCGCCTCCATCTTTCCAGTGGAGGAACAAAGGCCCAGAGAGCAGAATTCGTGCCCAAGGTTCCACCAAAATGCCTCCATAGTCAGTGGCATTTCCATGGATGCATGGAACTTCCTGAAGACATGGAGGCCGGAAGCAAGAACTGAACTAAGAGAATGGGAAGAAAGCTGATCCCCTAGGTGTGTTCCCAGGCCCCTAGCCTGGGAGGAAGACATCGTGTAGTTTCTAAGGGTGTTTCCTGGAAGGAGGGGGCCGCCTCCATCTATAGCTCCATCATCTGTGGTTTCAAGGTATCCTTGTGTCACAAACAGACAGGGGAGGAGGGAGCATAGGCAGGGAAGGAGGGGGCATGGGCAGAGGGTCTCGGGGAAATATCAGGGACGAGGCCTAGGAGGCCTGTGCCTCACTTCCTCCTGCATTTCATTGGCCATAACAGGTCACATGGGCTCATTTGACCGCAAGAGTCACTGGGAAATGTAGTCTTCTTGTGGGTGAGGAGGTGTGGATGATGAAACTGGTGAATGCACAGCCTGTGTCTGCCACACTACCCAAGAGCTCATAGTCATGTCAGGGCCTGGAATGCTTCACGGTTTCTGCTCAGCACCCGGGAGGAACGATGGAGCATGAGGTCAGATAAATGGGCCGGCTCAGTGTGAGAACACAGGTGAGACGTGGAAGGGCAAGGTGACATACATCCAGACGTGGAAGGCCCAGGTCCCAACATCAATCCAGCCATGGCAGGAGAGCCAGGACTCCAGTCATCTGAAGGCTCAACTGGGCTGGAGGGTCCAAGAGGGCACTTCCAAGAGGGCACATTCATGCAGCTGGTGAGTAGATATCAATCATTGACAGGAGACTTCAGCTCCTTACTACCAGCATCTCTCTATGGGGCTGTGCAGGCATCCTCAGGATATGGTGGCTGGCTACTCCAGACCAAGTGACCCAACAGAGGGTGAGGTAGAAGCCACAGTGTCTTTTGTGACGCGACCGTGAAAATTGTCACAATATCCTGTTGATACAAAGGTCCGCCCTGCTCGGTGTGAGAGGCAACTAGACAAGAGCACAAATCCAAGAAGTGGGGCTCACTGGGGTTCTCTCACCTGAGGCTGCTACCACCACGTTACCTGCATGATCTCATTTAATCATCACATCAGGGTTGATAATAACTTCCCCTCTACTCAAAAGAGGAAACTTTGCTTGAGACCAAACCACTAACAAGTAGCAGCTCTGGGATTGAACCCACATATCTGGGCTCCTGGCAAGACATCATGTTTCTCTCCTTTGAAGAGACCCCGAGGGGGAGAGGTGTCTTCCCTCCAACTCTTGCACAGGCCATGAGAGCTTTGGCCCTGGGAGGGCACCAGTAACTGGGGGCAGAGGAAGGTGCTGCCTCTCTCCCATCACCCGTTCGGGATGGGTCAGATTTGAGGACAGTGACGGGGTCCAGTTCACCAGAGGTAAGAGTCACTGTTAGAAAAATCTGTCACACTCGCACACACACACCACATGTGTGCACACATGCACACACTTGTGCAAGCATAACCCCCAAAACTATACACACCTCCACACACTCTCCTCTTATGCACACACTCTCCTCTTAGCCTTCTGCCCTTGAGTGACCAGATGGCTCATTTCTTGCCACAAGTATTTATTGAGCACCTGCTGGGCGCCTGGCACGGCGCTGGATGCAAGGGAGACAGTAGTCTCTGCTCTCGTGGAACCTATGGTTATATATCCTGCTGGGTGCTGGTCTTCAGGGGATCACTCCCCTTCCTCTCACATCTTCTAGGGGCTCATTCGCTTCTTTGATTTTGTTTTGTGGTAGGCGGCCTCAAGCCTGAGCCTCAGACTCTGGCTCAGTTTATCAGAAGCTTGCACGAAGGAATCAATCAGCCTAGTTAATATGCTAGAACCTCCAGTGTATCTTAGAACTGGCAGAAGTTCTAGACATCCACCCTCTCTCAACTTTTTTAGTCATAATGAGATGGAACTTTCTGAAAATCAAGGGGCAATGATCAGTCAAAGGGTTCTTACTGTTCTTTCCTTCCCTGCCCAAGACTGTGTGGAGCATCTTTTAGATCCCACTCATTCTGCTTCCTGCCTTCTGACTTATTTAACTGTCAGGCGGTTCAGGATTCTACAGAGATGTAATTCCCCTGGCCTCAGAGGCACTTTGGGTCCAGCTGGGTGGCAACTCCAAAGGGCAGAGGGGACATCTTCGTTGTCTCTCCTCAGATAGAAACAGTGGGCTCAGGACAACTGGTCACAACTGTGTGACTCATTTGAAGCAGGACCAAGAGAGACACCCAGTCACACCTTTCTTACCTTCTCTGGGTCCCTCAAGATGAGTCTCCTTTGTCCTTTCATCAAAACAGCACACAGCAACCCGGCACAGTGGCTTATGGCTGTAATCCCAGCACTTTGGTTGACTGAGGTGGGAGAATTGCTTGAGCCCAGGAGTTCAAGACTGGGTAGCATAGCGGGACCTCACATCTACAAGCAATCAAAAAATTGGCTGGGGGTAGTGTTGCTCACCTGCAGTCCCAGCTACTGGGGAGGCTGAGGCAGAAGGATCACCTGAGCCCAGGAGGTCCAGGGTGTGGTGAACCGTAATCATGCCACTGCACTCCAGCCTGGGTGGCAGAGTGAGACCACAACTCAAAACAAAACAAAACAGAACAAAACAAAACAAAAAACAGCACTCAGCAAGCAACCACAAAAGCCAGAGTGGGAGGAGAGACTTTCCATGAGTACTCAGCCCTGGTTGCAATGTTTCGTCATCTGGAACAGCACATGAAGCCTATGTAACTTGCTCAGGACCAGCAGTCACTGTGGTCTAATCCCAAGGGGGACTTGTCACTCACTGACATCAAAGGGCCCCAGACCCAGTGCAGGCTTTTCTGAGAGTCTCCCAGAACCAAGTGGTATGTTGGTTTCCTGTTTGCCAGGGTCCTTAGGCCTACATCTTGCCAAGGGACCCCACAGGAAGCAGGATTTGGGTATGCCTGTAGCTCCTATCCAGACACCCTACTGAGTACTCTCTCCCCATGGGTGCTTCAACCACAGGCCTTTGGCACTGTGGATGGCAGGGGCACCCAGCAGAAGATGAGAAGGGTGGGTGATGCCAGGTGGATGTGCACCTACTGGGTGGGACAATGTGTGAAGCCTTGGGTTGAGGCTGAAGGCTAGAGACCAGCAAGGAAGCTTTGCATTCATGGAGACGGGAGGTGTTGGTGGTTTGAACCAGGGATGGAGGAGAGTGGGTAAGGGCTCAGTTCAAAAGGCGTTTTGAAAGGAACACTGGTGGCATTTTCCACAGATTGAATGGGGAAGTGAGTGGTGTGTGAAGGAGAACAAGGGCTTGGGCACTGGACAGGGGTGGGGCAGCTGGGGGTGGGGAACTTATGATGGGGGTTGTGCAGGTCTGGAATGGAAGAGTGCACATTTTGCTGCCCGAAGTCTTTTTTTTTTTGTCAGGGTCTCACTCTGTTGCCCCAGCTGGAATGCAGTGGCACGATCCTGGCTCACTGCAGCTTCAACCTCCTGAGCTTAGGTGATCCTTATACCTCAGCCTCTTGAGGAGCTGAAACTACAGGTGCACTCCACCAGGCCTGGCTTATTTTTTAAAAAATCTTTTGTAGATAATCATGGATATTCTCCTTTGATATAAACCAAAATGAAAAAAGTGATAGTTTCTCAAAGGCTATTTGCAATGTGAAAGCTGAAACCATGTCAATAAGTTTTCATGCTGTGTTACAGTGAAATCCACTGGCCTTGCACTTTGAATGGATCTTTTAACCACATATGATTCTGGACTTGCTGACTCCTCGCTGCTGAGAAGACAGGATTTGGCAGTCTACCAGAAGTATAAGGAAGAAATGATACAATTTTCCAGAAAATTGAATTGAAAGAAATATGTACCAATTCATTCTGAGACCAGCATTTTGCTGTTACCAAAACCAGAAAACAGTACTATAAGAACAAAAATTCTTAACAAAATTTTGACAAATTAAATTCAATAATGTACAATACATTTTCTCAGTTTTTGTTTATCTGGTTATGTCTTTATTTCATCTTTGGTCTTGAAAGATAATTTTGCTGGATGTAAGATTCTTGGTTGGCCAGGCTCAGTGGCTCAGCCTATAATTCCAGCACTTTGGGAGACCAAGGAGAGTGGATTACCTGAGCCCGCAGGTTTGAGACCAGCCCAGGCATCTTGGGGAGACCTTGTCTCTACAATAAATAAAAAAAAGTAACCGGGTATGGTAGTGCATGCCTGTAGTTCCAGCTGCTTGGAAGGCTGAGGCAGAAGGATTGCTGGAGCCCAGCAGGTCGATGCTGGGGTGACTGTGAGTGTGCCACTGCACACTGGGTGACAGAGTGAGACTGGCTCAAAAAAAAAAAAAATAAGATTCAGCCGGGCTCGGTGGCTCAGCCTGTAATCCCGCGCCTTTGGGAGGCTGAGGTGAGTGGATTGCCTGAGCCCACGGGTTCGAGACCCGCCTGGGCAGCGAGACCTCATCTCTACAATAAATCAAAAAATCAGCCGGGCATGGTAGTGCATGCCTGTAATTCCGGCTACTTGGAAGGCTGAGGCGGAAGGATTGCCGGAGCCCAGCAGGTCGAGGCTGCGGTGGCCGGAAGCGGCCACTGCACTCCAGTCTGGGCGACAGAGTGAGACTCCAACTCAAAAAAAAAAAAAAAAGATTCTTGGTTGACACGTATTTTTCCTGTCAACACTTTGGCTTCTAGCATTCATTGTTTCTGATGGGAAGTCACCTATTAGTTTGAGGTGCTCTTGTCTGTGACGAGTTGTTTTTTAACTTTCTGCTTTCAAGAATTTCTCCCAAAAGGTTGAGACAGGAGGTTCACTTGAGCCTAGGAGTTCAAGGTTCAGTGAGTCATGATGGCACCACTGTATTCCAGCCTGAGTGTCAGAGCAAGATTCGAACTTAAAAAAAAATTCTCTTTGCTATTTTTTTCTGAAAGAAAAAAAAAAAAGGCTGGCCTTGAGCTCCTGGGCTCAAAAGATCGTCCTGCCTCAGCCTCCCAAGTAGCTGGGATTACAACCTCTTTGTTTTTGAACATTTTCACTACAATGTGTCTGGATGTCTATCTCTTTGCATTTTCCTACTTGGAGTCCATTAAACTTTTTGATGTGTGGATTAATGTTTTTCATCAAATTTGGGAAGTTTTCAAACATTATGTCTTCAAATATTTTTTCTGTCTGTTTCTTTCTTTCGTTCCTCTCCTTCTGATGCTCCTATTATGCATATGTTGTAGTGCTTAATGGTGTTCTACATTTCTCTAAGGCCCTGCTCTGTTCATTTTTCTGCATTTTTTTCACTCTGTTCTTTTTTTTTTTTTTTTTTATGAATCAGTGTCTCACTCTGTCACCCAGGCTGGAGTGCAGTGGCAAAATCATGGCTCACCACAGCATCGACCTCCTGGGCTCAGACAATTCTTCCACTTCAGCATCCTGAGTAGCTGGGACTACAGATATGCACCACCATGCCCGACTACTTTTTTTTATTTTTTGTAGAGACGAGGTCACACTATGTTGCCTAGGCTGGTCTCGAGCTCCTGGGCTCAAGCAATCCCCCTATGTCGGTCTCCCAAAATGCCCGGATTATAAGTATAAGCCACCACGCCCAGTCCTCTCTGTTCTTAAGATTGTACAATCCCTATTAATCTCTCCCTACATTTGCTGATTCTTTCTTTTGCCCATTCACATCTACTGCTGGACCTCTCTGGTGAAGTTTTCATTGTATTTTTGTACCCTTTCAACTCTAGAATTTCCATTGGGTGCTATTTTATAATCTTTACTGATATTCTTTATTGATGAGAAATCATCACTTTGATTTCTTTAAGTATTCTTTTCTTCGGTCCTTTGAATATATTTATAATAATTGCTTTGAAGTCTTTGTCTGCAAAGTGTAACATCTGGACCCTCTTAAAAGCAGTTTCTTTTTCTCTTCTTTTTTACTGAAACTGTATACTCTGGAGATTAAAGACAGTTTCTGTTGCCTGCTTTTTTTCCCTTAAGGATGATCACACTTTCCATGGCTCATAAAATTTTGTTAAAAACTGGATATTTTAGATAATATACTGTAGCAACTCTAAATACTGACCTCTTACTTTCTGGGACTTGTTATTGTTTGTTTATTTGTCTAGTGACTTGGCTGGACTAGTTTAGTGAAGTCTATTTCTTCTAAAGTATGCAGTCACTAACTTCACTCCCAAGAGGAAGCCACCTTGGGCATGTGCACAGTCACCATGAGTGACAGTGGTTTTTAGCAGGGCTCTCTTTGACTGCCTTTTTTCCTGATTTCTCTATTAAACTTTATGCCTATGTTGGAATCACACCCAGCTATTAGCCTCCATTGATGACTGATGCTCTATTATTTTCGACAATGCCCCGAGGTATACATTGCTCCACATCTTAAATTCTGGCCCCTTTTCAGGGGTTCTCTTTCAGGTCAATCTTTGAGGTCTGTTAACACCCACAAGTGTTCTTCTTAGTTCTTTTTTCTCTCCAGTAAACTTCTAACTGGTCTATGGTTTAGCTTATTACTCTCATGGGACTACTAGATTTCTCTTAGTTGCTTACCACCAATATCTCCATTGCTTTGAACCGCTCCATAGCCAGTTCCAAAAGAAGTCAGCTCCCTTGGAAAGCTTCAGATCTCTCTGTTCTTACAACCTGTCTCTCTGTCTGGGCACAACCTCTGCACAACTGCCCTGGATCTGGGGCTAGGGAGAGTGGCCCCCTTCTCACAGAGTGACATCAATAGGTTGCCTGGTGGGGCAGTAGCTTCTGATCTTTTTGGCTTGCCATTCATGGCATGGAAACTCTGCTCTACAAATAAGCTGGCACAAAGACAACCAGGTATTTTTTTGTCCTGCTGTACCTGAAGCAGATCTTCCATCCTGCAGAGAAGGGCTGGAAAGAGGAAAAGAATCCCGGATCTCTCAGTCACTCTTGCCTGAAATACGTCTGCAACAGAGAGCTGGGGGTGGAGTGTGAGGGATGCTGGTGGCCTGCCCTTCCTGGAGAGATCCCATGGCTTCAGCCAAGACTGGAGGGAGAGGGATCCCTGTGTTCTTGGCTACATTCACCTGCGGTAGAACTTTCATCATGCTGAGCTGCGGGATGGGGAAGAGAGGGAACAGGTCATGGCCCAAATGCCACAGACTCTCACTGTTCTGAGATTTAGTAGATTTTCTTGAATGAAGTTTTCTTCATTGACAGTGTGATCTTAGGACAATTCCCAGGAACTTTAAATGATTGTTTTTTCATGTAATAATTACTAGTTATAGGTATTTCTCTGGGGAAAGGGTCTGCAGAGCCCTTCACCTCTCTGTTCCAGAGATGTCTCTGAATACATAGTACAGTCATGTAGCCTAGGAGTGTAATAGGCTCTACCATCTAGATTTGTATAACTACACTCTGTGATGTTCCCACAATGACGAAATTGCCTACTGCTATGTTTCTCAGAACATATCCCCATTGTTAAATTATACATGACTACATATAAAAAGAGTAATATGAGCTTGGCATGGTGGCTCCTGCTTGTAATCCCAGGCACTTTGGGAGGGAGGCCGAGGTGAGAAGACTGCTTGAGCCCAGGAGTTCGAGACCAGCCTGGACAACATAGCGAGACCTCATCTACAAAAATATAAATATGTAGTTCCGGCTACTTGGAAGGCCGAGGCGGAAGGATCACCGGAGCTCAGCAGGTCGACACTGGGGTGGCCATGAACGTGTCACTACACTTCAGCCTGTGCGACAAAGTGAGACTTCAACTCAAAAAAAAAAAAAAAATATATATATATATATATAAAATTAACCAGTCATGGTGGCACACATCAGTAGTCCCAGCTACTCAGGAGGCTGAAGCAGAAGGATTGCTTGAGCCCAGGAAGTTGAGGTTGTGGTAAACATGATTGTGCCACTGCACTCCAGTCTGACAGAGTGAGGCTCTGACCAAAAAAAAAAAAAAGTCCAGAAATAGACTCATACATATGTGTTCAACTAATCTTCAACAAAAGTGAAAACGCAATTCCAAAGAGAAAGGACAATATTGAAAACAAGTGGTGCGGGCCAGGCATGGTGGCTCAAGCCTGTAATCCCAGCACTTTGGGAGGCCAGGGTGAGAGAGTTGCCAGAGCCCAGGGGTTCAAGACCAGCCCGGGCAACTTGGTAAGACCTCATCTCTATAATAAATCAAAAAATAAGCCAGGCATGGTGGCACATGCTTATAGCTCCAGCTACTTGGGATGCTAAGGCGGAAGGATCACTGAGCCCAGCAGGTCGAGGCTGTGGTGACCATGAGCATGCCAATGCACTCCAACCTGGGCAACAGAGTGAGACTCCAACTCAAAAAAAAAAAAAAAAAAAGGAAAGAAAACAAATGGAGCTAAAACAACTAGTTATTGTAGTGGGCTCACTGATGACCCCCAGAAATTATGCCCACATTTGTAACTCCTGGAACCTGTGAATATAACTTTATGTAGAAAAATGGTCTTTGCTGATGTAATTAAGTTAAGAATCTTGAAATGAGAAAATCACAGGTTGAAAGAAGATATTTGCAAATCATCTACCTGATAAAAGACATATCTAGAATACATAAAGCACTCTTAAAACTCAACAGTTAGCCGGGCTCGGTGGCTCAGCCTATAATCCCGCGCCTTTGGGAGGCTGAGGTGAGTGAATTGCCTGAGCCCGCGGGTTCGAGACCCGCCTGGGCAGCGAGACCTCATCTCTACAATAAATCAAAAAATCAGCTGGGCGTGGTAGCGCATGCCTGTAATTCCGGCCACTTGGAAGGCTGAGGCGGAAGGATCGCCAGAGCCCAGCAGGCCGAGGCTGCGGTGGCCAGGAGTGGCCACTGCACTCCAGTCTGGGCGACAGAGTGAGACTCCAACTCAAAAAAAAAACAAAAAAAAAACTCAACAGTTTAAAAGGGTAACGGTGGAGAAAAAAGCAATTTGAACAGAGACTTTACCAAAAAAAAACACATATGGATGGCAAACAAGCATATGAAAAATATGTCATTAGGGAAATGCAAATTAGAACCTCAGTGAGACCACTACACACTTACCAGAATTGCTAAAATGTAAATGACTGACAATACCAGGTGTTGTTGCAAACGTGGAACAACTAGAGCTTTCACAATCTGTTTACAACCACTTTGGGAAACAATTGGGCAGTTTTTTTCATAGTTCACATACACCTGCTTATGACCCAGCAAGTCTACTTCTAGGACTCTACCCAAGAGAAATGAAAACATCTATCAGCACAAAACCTTGTGTTGTTTTTACAACAGCCCCAGACTGGAAACAGCCAAATGTCCATCAGTAGGCGAATGGATAAAGGAATTGTGAAATATACCTAACAA
The DNA here is from genome assembly GCA_027257055.1 of Cephalopachus bancanus. NCBI lineage: Eukaryota > Metazoa > Chordata > Mammalia > Primates > Tarsiidae > Cephalopachus > Cephalopachus bancanus. The sequence goes on along the minus strand of JAPVLO010000573.1, from coordinate 358,554 downwards.
GAAAAAGAAATGAACTTTTGTTATGATATGGACAACAACATCTTAAAATAATTATGTTGTATGAGAGAAGCCAGACCAGAAAAGAGTCCACATGGTATAATTCCATTGGTATTAAATTCTAGAAAATGCAAAATAGTCGATAGTAACAGAAAGCAGATCAGCGTTCGCCTGGGGACAGGGGATGGGAAGGCAGACCAACCGTTGGAGGTGGGGAACAGATTTACTATCGTGAGTGTGGAGATGGTTTCCCAGGTGTAGACACATGTCAAACTGATAAAAGTGAACAGTATGAACAGTTTATATCAGTTATACCTCAACACACCTGTTTAAAATAAATAATATCATAAGATAGATGATAACATAAATTTGAAAGAAGATGCTATGCTGGGGGTGAAGATCTTCTCTCCTGACTTAAGATGGAGTCAGAGAGCAAAGCCAGGTCATCTGACCCAGAGCCTGTGCCCTCACCTAACTCTCCCCTGCCTTCCGACCTGCACCCAGGATGGTCCCTAAATGAGGTGCAGAATCCCCGGGGTATATGCATATACTCCCACATGACGTATCTATGAGAATTCATTGTCATCTGATGATGATTTTCCTTTTCTTGTCCCATGAGCCTCAGTCACTCTTGGCTCCTTGAGAACAGCTCCTGGCTCCTGTAATGGTATTTTCCTACCCCAGGGCCTTTGCACAGGGTGTTTCTTCACCCAGAAACACCTGTCTCCTCACCTTTCACCAGTTAATTCCCTTCCCCCTTCAGCTTGCAAAGATTGTCTTCGGCCTGTAACCCCACTCCGCCAAGCCCTGCCACCTCAGTTAGGGCCCTGTTCCTCCCGTGCATTACCCTACCTCATTCCTTCACAGCATTTCCTTATTATGATGCACGATCACACAGTTGTCTGACCGTGGGTTTAACTGTCTGTCTCTGAGGCTGGTCGTGCCTGCTCCTGCTTTTCCAACACAGAACCTGAGCTTGGGCTCGGAGTGGGTGCTCCAAAAGCACATGTGGGACGAGTGGGAACATTCCCTGTGCAATACCCGGGATACTCAGGCCACAGAGCGCCCACTGAAACTGCTAGGGGTTAAAGCCCACCACATTCCACTCAGCAGGCAAAATTCAGAGCTGACATAAATTCAGACCCCACATACATGAGTCTTACTGAGCAAGACATCCAGACAATCTCACTCTTTGTCAGAACTGTGGGAGTCTTCCTTATGCGTAGAGAGGAGCCAGTCTAAAACCAGTCGCTTTTTGAAACCATCAGCTCAAGAAATTAAGGATTCTGTTAGCGTGCCCTGAATTTCTGGGCCCAACAATTAATTCCTTCTAGATTAAAGGATTGTTGTGTTTCTGATACATTATTATGCGAAGTGGGCTTGCTGTGAATTTTAAAACTTTAACTAGAATCCTCATTAACTGGGGCCTTTTATCTGTGTGCAACTTCTAGAAGAGGCCAGTGGCTAGAAAGTGAGCTGATGCATCCAAGAAACACATTCCAGGGGGTGTCCTGATGTACACTTGGCCCAGGCAGCTGTTCTCTCTCCCAGTGGTAACAGAGCCAGGCGCGGTGGCTCACGCCTGTAATCTCAGCACTTTGGGAGGCCAAGGCAGGAGAATTGCTTGAGCACAGGAGTTCACAGCCAGCTTGGGCAGCATAGTGAGACCTCGTCTCTATGAAAAATTTAAAAATTAGCCGGGTGTGGTGGTGGGCACTTGTAGTCCCAACTACTCAGGAGGCTAAGGTGGAAGGATTGCCTGAGCCCAGGAGATGGAGGCTGTGGTGAGCCGTGATTGCGCTACTGTATTCCAGCCTGGGCAACAGCGTGAGATCCCAACACACACACACCCACAGACACACACAAAGGTAACAGGGCCATTTACTTATGTGCCTGGTGTGGGCTGGACCTTGTGCATGGTCCCTGCTGCATCATCACCTGCCCTCTCGGGTGACCACAGCTATTAGCGCCAGCATTCAGGTGAGGAGGTTGGGGCTGAGGGTGGAGAAGTCCTACATTCCGGCCAGTGGGTGACCCAAGTCTATCTCAGGAAGGCCCGAAGGAGCAGGCCCAATCATGAGTGAGGCTGATCCGGGGGCCTAGGGCTCCATCCTCTGGGAACTCATGGGGTTTGGGCCCCAGGGGGCAGCCTCCACTGTCATCGCGAGCAGGCGCTGTCCTCCCCCCAGCATCAGCCCCCCTCCTGCTGTATGTCTGGGAACCTTGGGGTTCTCTCAGTCAAATTCCAGCCGGGCTGCATGGATGGCAGAACCTGAGCTCAGATGCAGCCCTTTGAGGGAGAGGCTTCTAGGACCCCTGTCAGACACTGGCTGAGCCACCCTAAAATTAGGGTGGGTCCTACCAGTATTCCAGCAACTCCCCATTTTGGTTCACGTGGGTTTGAATACATAGCACTCACGCACACAGCTATTTCCTCACCCAGCATGCCTGGAACCAGCACTCCCCAGCCCAGTGTGCAAACCAGGCCAAGTGCCTGGGTACCACTCCTCACAGCAGGCTTCCCCTGGCCTCTGGGATCTCCTTCTAGAAAGTTTTGTTTTGTTTTGTTTGGGGATTTTTTTTAGATGAAGTCTCACTCCGTCGCCCAGGCTGGAGTGCAGTGGCACCCTCACGGTCTCCCCAGCATCGACCCGCTGGACCCTGGCGATCCTTCCGCCTCAGCCTTCCAAGTAGCTGAAACTACAGGCGCATGCTACCATGCCCGGCTAATTTTTTGGTTTATTGTAGAGATGAGGTCTCGCCAAGTTACCCAGGCTGGTCTTGAACCTGTGGACTCAGGCAATCCTCTCACCTCGGCCTCCAAAAGTGCTGGGATTATAGGCGTGAGCCACTGTGCCCGGCCTAGAAAGTATTTTTTTAAGAGACAGGGTCGCTGGGCATGGTGGCTCACACCTGTAATCCCAGCACTTTAAGAGTCCAAGGCAGGTAGATTGCTTAAGCCCAGGAGTTCAAGACCAGTCTGGGCAACATAGCAAGACCCTGTCTCTATACAAAAAATGTAAACATTGTCTTGGCATACATCTGTAGTCCCAGTCTCTCAGGGTGCTGAGGTGGTAGGATTGCCTGAGCACTGGAGGTTGAGGCTGCCATGAGCTATGATCATCGTGATCATGTCACTGCGCTCCAGCGTGGGCAACAGAGTAAGACCCCCAAGCTCCCTCCCCAAAAAAAGAGAGACAGGGTCTCACTCTGTCACATACACTAGGGTGTAGTAGTGAAATCAGTTCACTGCAGCCTCGAACTCCTGGGCTCAAGTGATCTTCCTACTTCAGCCTCTAGAATAGTTAGTACTACACATCTGGCTAATGTTTTATTTTTATTTTTATAGAAGCCAAGTCTCACTATGTTGTCCAGGCTGGTCTTGAACTCCTAGCCTCAAATGATCCTCCTGCCTCAGCTTCCCAAAGTTCTGAGATTACAGGCATGAGCCACTGCTCCTGGCCTAGAAACTTTAGAAACTCAAAGAGAATAGAGTCAAGATTCCAGGAGCTCCATAGTCCCTAAGAAAAATGTCCCCTTCCAGCTCCCCCAGAGGAAGGGTACAGAACCAGATGGCCCCCTAGAACAGTCCACTGCTCACTGTTGGTGAGGAGGTGGAGAAATTGAAACCCTTATGCACTGCTGGTGGGAATGGAAAATGGCGCAACTGCAGTGGAAAGCAGTAGGATGGTTCCTCAGCAAATTAAACATAGAATTACTACATAAGCCAGCAATTCCACTTCTGGGTATATACCCAAAAAGAACTGAAAGCAGGTCAGGCTCAGTGTCTCAGCCTGTAATCCCAGCACTTTGGGAGGCCGAGGCAAGCAGATTGCCTGAACCCACGGGTTCGAGACCAGCCCGGGCAACTTGGCGAGACCTCGTCTCTACAGTAAATCAAAAATTAGCCGGGTGTGGTAGCGTGCGCCTGTAGTTCCGGCTACTTGGAAGGCTGAGGTGGGAGGATTGCCAGAGCTCAGCAGGTCAACGCTGGGGTGGTCGTGAGTGTGCCACGGCACTCCAGCCTGGTGACAGAGTGAGACTCCAACTCAAAAAGAAAAAAGAACTGAAAGCAGGGACTCAAAGAAATGCTTGCACGCCCATGTTCATAGCAGCGTTATTCACAACAACCAAAAGTGGAGGCAACCCAAGGGTCTGCCAATGCATGAAGTTAAGATAAGCACAATGTGACATACACGTATGGTGGACATTACTCAGCCTTAGAAAGGAGAGGTATTCTGACACACACCACAGCATGGATGAGGCTTGAGGACATTATGCTAAGTGAAATAAGCCAGACACAAAACAATAGATATTGTGTGATTCCACACATACGAGCTCCCCAGAGTAGACAAATTCATAGAGACAGAAAATAGAGGCAATATAACCTCTCTCGTAGAGACCCCACCCATCTCTCCAAAAAAAATTTAAAAATTAACCAGGTGTGGTGGCACGAACCTGTAGTCCCAGCTACACAGGAGGCTGAGGCGGGAGGATCACCTGAGCCCAGGAGGCCAAGGCTGTGGTGAGCCGTGAGCATGCCACTGCACTCCAGCCTGGGCAACAGAGTGAGACTCCAATTCAAAAAAAGGAAGGAAGAAAGGAAGGAAGGAATTTGCAAGGTCCAAGGGAAGGGGAAATGGGAAGCTGGTACTACACACCTGGATGATTTTTTATTTTTAATGGTAGAGCTTCAGTTCTACAAGATGAAAAGAGTTCTGGAGACAGATGGCGGTGATGGTTGCACAACATGACGAACGAATCCCACTGATTGTACACAGAAAAATGGTGAATTGTGCAATGTTTTGCAGTAAGTGGGATGGTAAAATTCCATTTATATGAAGTACTTAAGTGTTGCCAAAATCACAGACAGAACGGTGGTTGCCAGGGGCTGAGCGGAGGGTATATGGGGAGTTACTTTTTAACGGGCACAGAGTTTCAGTTTGGGAAGATGAAAGCATTCTGGAGACGGATGGTGATAGCATTGCTCAATGTGAATGTACGTAATGCCACCAAACTGTATGCTTGAAAAAGGGTAAAATTTTTTTTAAATCTTGGCCGGGCTCAGTGGCTCGGCCTGTAATCTCAGCACTTTGGAAGGCCGAGGTGAGTGGATTGCCTGAGCCCACGGGTTCGAGACCCGCCCAGGCAACTTGGCGAGACCTCGTCTCTACAATAAATCAAAAACTAGCCGGGCGTGGTAGCACACTCCTATAGTTCTGGCTACGTGGAAGCCTGAGGTGGAAGGATCACCAGAGCCTGTCGATGCTGGGGTGGCTGTGAGCCTGCCACAGCACTCCAGTCTGGGCGACAGAGTGAGCCTCTGACTCCAAAAAAAAAAAATCTTAAAAATAAAAAGGTTAAATTGGTCAATTTTGTGTTATGTATACAAGTATTTTACCACACCTTTTTTTTTTTTGAGTCAGAGTCTCACTCTGTTGCCCAGGCCAGAGAGTGGCACAGTCATGGCTCACTGCAGCCTTGACTTCCTGGACTCAGGTGATCCTTCTACCTCAGCCTCCCCAGTAGCTGAGAGTACAGGCACATGCCACCACACCTGGCTATTTTTTGTTTGTTTGTTTGTTTTATTTTTGTATAGGTGAGGTCTCACTATATTGCCTGTGCTGCTCTCGAACTCCTGGGCTCAAGCAATCCTCCAGCCTTGGCCTCCCAAAGTGCTGGGATTACAGGTGTGAGTCACCACGCCTGTCCTTACAATTTGTAAAAAAAATTCCCCTTTGGCAAGCATACTACTATTTGCATGATCCCACTGAATCCTGGCAGCAACGAGGTATGTTCTGCTACTGTCCTCATTTTACAGGTGAGAAGGCCAAGACAGGGAGGTGACATGAAATGCCTGAGGTCACCCAGCAAGCAGCAGGGCCAGGTTTCAATCCAGGACCACTGACTCCACCACTCCACCCGGGACCCTGGCCACAGAGGGAGTGGCCCCTTCCCTGACCACTTTCCACAATTCTGCTTGGATGCTCCCGCCAGGCAGGGGACCGCAAACAGGATCCAGATGGCAGTTTCGCCATGGACCAAGACAGGGCCTTACTTGAAACCCCTCTGCCAGGGTTTCCAGATGCACCCCAGACTTCTGGCCTGGACGCGTCTGGTGCCCTCCTGCTGGGGCAGTAAGGGCTGAGGAGCAGCTGGGCCTGGCCACAGGCCTGGGCAGTGACTGGGGGCTGCAGGGGGTTGGCATCAGCCTCTGATGCATCTCCTCAGAGCCCCCAGGCATTGCCACAGGCCCCAGTTTTCTCTGATGGCAAGGTTCACCTAACTCCCACCTCTATTCGTTTCCTGGGGCTGCCCTAACAAAGTACCACACATTGGGTGGCTTAAACAACAGAAAATTATTTTCTCACAATTTTAAGTCAGAAGTTAAAATGTGGGCAGGACTGGTTCCTTCTGAGGCTGTGAGGGAGAGCCCATTCCAGGCCTCCCTCCCAGCTTCTAGTGGCTGCAAGCGTTCCTCGGCTTGGTGGCAGCCATCAGCTCTCTGTGTCTTCACATCATCTTCCCTCTGTTCATGTCTGTCTCTGTGTCCAATTTCCCCATTATATAAGGAAGCGGTCATATTGGATGAGGGCCCTCCCTAATGACCTTGTCTTAACTTAATCATATGCAAAGACCCAATTTTGAAATGAGGTCCCCTTCATGGGTGTTGAGGGTTAGGGTTTCAGTATCCTTGGGGGAGACATGATTCAAACCGTAACACCATCCACATGCTCTTATTCCTCTCAGTTGCCCCGGAGGCCAGTGAGGAAGGTTCTGAGGGATGGAGACATTTGCAAACTGAAATGGTATTTCAGAAACTCGCTGAGGTTTTATGAATGTACAACTGTTGCCACCATATATTGGACACTTGCCTGCTGTGTGCCAGTCACTCAACACACCCTCCCCAACTCTTAGCCGTGGGGCAGCTACTATCATCCCATTTTACAGGTGAGCTGTTGAGGGTCACATAGAAGGAATTACTTGCTCAGAGTTTCACAGCTGATCGCTCCCATGTGTGGGGTCCAAACTCTTCCCATCACTTCCCACTGCTCCTCTGGGCAGAGAACCTGCAGTTCCTGTAAGCCATCCCTGAACACATTCCTACCCTATGCCCCTTCCCTTAGCCTCAGACAGCTTGAAGTTGGAGAAATGAGGCTCAAATTAGTGCAGTTGGAGTAAAAGACAATACCTGGGCCTGGTGTGGTGGTTCACTCCTATAGTCTCAGCGCTTTTGGAGGCTGAGGTGAGAGGATCACTTGAACCCAGGAATTTGAGGTCAGCCTGGACAACGCAGTGAGACCCCTCATCTCTACAAAACTTCAGACTGGGTTCAATGCCACAAGCCTGTAATTCCAGTAGTTTGGGAAGCCGAGGCAGAAAGATCATTTAATCCCAGGAGCTCGAGACCAACCTAGGCAACACAGCGAGATCTCATCTCTACAAAAAATTAAGAAATTAGCTGGACGTGGTGGCATGTGCCTATAGTTTCAATTACTTGGGAGGCTGAGGCAGAAGAATCTCCTGAGGCCAGGAGGTTGAGGTCACGGTGAGCCATGATTGTCCACTGCACTCCAACCTGGGTGACAGAATGAGATCCTGACTCAAATAAATAAACAATTTTAAAAATGAGCTGGGGGTGGTGGTGCATGCCTGTAGTCTAGCTATTTTGAAGCCTTAGGCTGGAGGATGACTTGAGCCCAGGAGTTCGAGGCTGCCACGAGCTATGATTGCACTGCTGCACTCCAACCTGGGAGACAGAGTGAGACCCTGTCTCTAAATAAATGCATACATGCATACATTTTTTAAAATTATTTATTTTTTTAATTAGAAAATATGGTTTATTTAGAAAGTAAGTGAGAGAGAGGATTCACCTCTCCAAGGTAGGAGAGACGGGTAGAGCTTAGGAAACATGGCAGTAGCCACGGCTCAAAGAGCACATGGCCACACCAGAGTCTAGTAAAGCGATAACCTCATTTAAAAAATTTAGAGTGGTGACACTTAGGAATTCAGGTAGAAGAAGTGGGGCGTGGGGTGGGGGGTGAGAAGGTTATTTCTACCTCCTAAAATTCTCTAGAATCTGGTGACCCCTCTCTATCCTTCAACATCCTTGGGAGAGACACAACTCACACCAGGGGACCTCCCTAGCAACCACAAACACAGTTGCTTAAAACAGCAGAAATGTATGTCTCCCGGTTCTGGAGGTCAGAAGTCTGAAACCGAGGTACCCGCAGGGCCGAGCTCCCTCTGAAACCTCTAGGGGATCCTTCCTGGCCTCTTCCAGCTTCTGACGTCCTCTGGTATCCTTGCCTTGGGCTGCATCACTCCAGTTCCATGTTCCCATGGCCTTCTCCTCCTCATATCTGTGTTCCGTGTTTTTTATAAGTCCTGTCATTGAATTTAGGGCCCACCCAGGTAATTCAGGATGATTGTATCTCACGGTCCTTCACTGCATGACATCTGCAAAGACCCTTTTATTTATTTATTGTTTATTTTTTAGAAAGTAGGATTTATTGAGAGGACAGAAAAGCTCCCACAGTGGGAGGGGACCCGAAGGGATTGCCCCTGCAAAGACCCTTTTAAGGTCACATTCACAGGTTCCTGGACGTGGACATATCTTTTTTTGGGAGGAGTTCAACCCACTATATCTCTGTATCCTAACTGCCACCATCCAAACCGGGTCACTGGGCCACCCTTCCCTGGTCTCTTGCTTTCCGGCCTTTGCAACCAGAGGAGACCAGACCCAAGTCCCCTGACTTAAAGTCTCACAGTGAGCTGAGTGAGGTGGCTCATGCCTGTAATCCCAGCACTTTGGGAGGTGAAGATGAGAGGATTACCTGAACTCAAGTGTTTGAGACCAGCCTGGACAATTTGGCAAGAACTTGTCTCGACAAGAAATAAAAAAACTAGCCAAGCATGGTGGCTCATGTCTGTAGTTCCAGTTACTTGGAAGGCCTGATTACCTGAGCCCAGCAAGTCAAGGCTGCAGTTGCTGTGAGCTTGCCACTGCACTCCTGCCTGGGCAACAGAGTAGACGCCAATTAAAAAAAAAAGTCTCACAGTGGCTCAGGAAGCAGCTCAGACTTGGCCCCCAAAGCTCCCATGGCCCAGCCCTGCTGACCAGGCACTGGGTCTCTCTGCTCCCCCCTCTGACTCTCTTCCCACCACATTGACACTTTTTGGTTTCTGGAGGGCTCCAAGTCATCTCTTAACTGCAAGCCACCCCCATGCCGTTCCTGCTATTCTCGCTACCTGGCACTTTCCCCCGGGTTTCACCTGAATGCCTTTTGCTCATCTACCAAATCTCACATAGGTGCCCCATCCCGTCCCAAACCTCCCTTGACAACTTGGGCTGTTAGGACCTCCCTTGGCCTGTCACCATCACAGGCTATGGCAGCAGATTATGACGGTGGGGTTCACCTATCATCGCTGTCTGGACTGGGAGCTCAGCCTGGGCAGGGCCGTGTTGCCATGTCTGTCTTGCTCACCACAGAACAGTCACTGCCCAGCTGGCGTCCTGCAGTGTTAGGGGAGGAAAAAAGTCAGATGATGCTGGACCTTTCTCTCCACCTCCCACCCCGGCCCTTCTTCCTTCCTCAGAGTCTTGAGGGACACTTTTTTCTCATCTTTAAAATCTGAAGTTCCATTTGAACATGTGTGCGTGTGTATATACATATATCAGCTTTATTGAGACATAACTCACATGCCAGACCATTCATTTACAGCGTACAATTCAATGGTATTTAGTATATCTGTGGTGTTGTGCAGTCATCATCACAATCAGCTTTAGAACATTTTCATCACCACAAAAAGAAACACTGTACCTATCAGCAGTCACACCCTAATCTCCCAGCCTTCATCCAGCCCCTAGCAACCAGCAATCTACTGTCTCTATAGACATTTCATATAAATGAAATCATACAATATGTGGCCTTTTGTGTCTGGTTTTTTTCACTCAACATAATGCTTCAAGTTCATCCATGTGGGAACACATGTTAGTGCTTCATTCCTTTTTATGGCTGAATAGTACTCCATTGCATGGATAGACCACATGTTGTCTACTCATCATCAGCAGATGATAGACATTTGGTTTGTTGCCACATTTTTTTTTTTTTTTTTTTTGAGTTGGAGTCTCACTCTGTCGCCCAGACTGGAGTGCAGTGGCCGCTCCCGGCCACCGCAGCCTCGACCTTCTGAGCTCCGGCGATCCTTCCGCCTCAGCCTTCCAAGTAGCCAGAATTACAGGCATGCGCTACCACGCCCGGCTGATTTTTTGATTTATTGTAGAAGTGAGGTGTTGCTGCCCAGGCGGGTGTCGAACCCGCGGGCTCAGGCAATCCACTCACCTCAGCCTCCCAAAGGTGCGGGATTACAGGCTGAGCCACCGAGCCCGGCTGTTGCCACTTTTTTAGCTATTGTGAATGATGTTGCTGTGAACATTCAGAAGCAAGTTTTTATAGTAACCACATGTTTTCATTTCTCTTAGGAATGGTGATTATGTATTTTAAATAAAAAAATAACATATGCTAAATTAGAAGAGTGATACATTAGAGGTCACCAAATGACAAATTAGAAACAAAAAAATGGCCGGGCTCGGTGGCTCAGTCTGTAATCCCAGTACTTTGGGAGGCCAAGGCGAGTGGATTACCTGAGTCTGTGGATTCAAGACCAGTCTGGGCAACTAGGCAAGATCTCGTCTCTACAATAAATCAAAATATTAGCTGGCATGATAGCGTGCGCCTGTAGTTCCAGCTACTTGGAAGGCTGAGGTGGAAGGATCACCGGAGCCCAGCAGGTTGATACTGGGGTGGCAGTGAATGTGCCACTGCACTTCAGCCTGGGCAACGGAGTGAGACTCCAACTCAAAGAAAGAAACAAACAAACAAACAAAAAATGTTGACATACTCATAATGTCCTCGGAGTTACCTAGTGCAGCCTGGCTCACATTTACTTATATGGAATGTGTCAGGGCAGCCATGTAGATGGAAACTGAGACCTCTCTGCCCTGTGCAGAAGGCAGCCTGTGTCAGGCCCCTCTGATCCCTCCAGTGGCTATCAATAATGACCCATTCAGTGCAGATTAGAAATAAAACCAGCTTTGACTTCAAAGGGCAAACAGCTAAGAGAAAGAAGGAGGATTTTCAGCTGCCTGGGGGTGGGAGAAAGATATTTAAAGGGTTGGACCCTCTCTTTCTTTGGGGGAAAAAAGCCCTTAAACAAAAACCTGGGGAATCATTATATTAAGTTGGATGGATTATAGGTGATTTATATTCTTTTAAAGAACTGTTTTAATGATAGTATATTGCTGTTATGATGCTTTACCACTAAAAAGATTCTGAGAAGCCACGGAGGGATTACTGATGAAAAAGAATGATTTTATAATACTCAGTAACTCTTAAGAAGAGCAAAGCCAAAAAGGCTTTCTTGCTCCTTGAGAGTTTCTTCCAAGAACTGGCTCACTTAGAAGGGGCCTGAGAGAGCAGACAGCACATGCCTCAGGGAAGCAATGCCATCTCATCTCCAAGAAGGACAGTTGCCTGTGAACACATAGGAAAAAGCAGGTAAGAAAAGGCACAAAAGGTTTCTGTCTTTAAAATCATTGTGAAAAAACCTGAAATGCTTAGCCACTCATGATTAGTAAGAAAGGCTATACCGAAGTGTTTCCTTTTTAAAAATATTTTGCTCTGTAAGTATCCATTTCCCAACTATATGCTCTGTCTTTTCTTTCTTTTATTTGTTTATTTATTTTTATTTTAAAGATGTGGGGTATAATTCAGGATTAGGAATACAAGTGGTTATCGTACAGGTAAACTTTGGGCCTCCCTTGGGTCCCCCTCTATGTTCTATACTGCAAAATAAATTATTAAAGTCATCTCCTCTTACACAGTGATTGATAATTCTAATATTTATGGGCAAGTGTTTTAAAAAGAGTTCCACTTACAGCCAGGCGTGGTGGCTCACGCTTGCAATGCCAGCACTTTGGGAGGCCAAGGTAGAAGAATTGCTTCAGCCCAGGAGTTCAAGACCAGCCTAGGCAACAAAGCAAGACCTCGTATCCACAAACAAACAAACAAACAAACAAGCAAACAAAAACATTAGCCAGGTGTGGTGGTGCATGGTTGTGATCCCAGCTGCTTGGGAGGCTGAGACAGGATTGCTTGAACCCTGGAGTTTGAGGTTCCAGTGAGTTGTGATCACACCACTGCACTCCAGCCTGATGACTGAAGCAACTTTGTCTCAAAAGCTAATAATAAACACAATATATACATAGAAAAACATATCTGTCTACTCAGAAGCACCGTCTAGTCTAATTGACAGAATACCTGGCACAGAATTTGTTACTTTCAGCTCCTTCATCCAGTGCAGATGTTGCTAACTGATAACAACACTACGCTATCGATCTAAATACTGTCGCTGTAGCCGGGCTCGGTGGCTCAGCCTGTAATCCCGCGCCTTTGAGAGGCTGAGGTGAGTGGATTGCCTGAGCCCTCGGGTTCGAGCCCCCCTGGGCAGCGAGACCGCATCTCTACAACAAATCAAAAAATCAGCCGGGCGTGGTAGCACATGCCTGTAATTCCAGCTACTCGGGAGCCTGAGGCGGAAGGATCACCGGAGCCCAGCAGGCAAGGCGGCGGTAGCCGGGAGCGGCCACTGCACTCCAGTCTGGGCGACAGAGTGAGACTCCAACTCTAAAAAAAAATCAAATAAATTAAATAAATAAATACTGTCGCTGTACCCTTTTTATTCTTCTCAAAAGGCAGGTTCCAGGAGTGTATCAGAACAGGCATCCGGGGGTGAGGGGAAGATTGGGGTGGGGAGGAGGGAGGAAGCGCATCTCTGTGCAGGTGCAAAGCTACCACGCCACCTAGTGGCTGAGAATCCTAATTGCAGGCAGAGTACCTAGAAAAAGGACAAGTTCCCTGAGCCAGCTTTATAAAGCCAGCAGACAAAAGGAGAGTTAGTGAATGAATGACTTGGTCTAGTCTTGCAAAATATCCTTTCTAGACAAAAGGACTTTGAATTTCAGGCAACCTTTGGTAGCAAAGGGCCTTTAGAAAAACCCAGATCCTTCCCCAATCTTCTTTTTGCCAAAGGCTGTCCCAGGCCTCCCTCACCAGGCTGCCCAGATTTCTCACTCTGCAGACTCCAAGTAACACGCTTTGGATTCAGTATGGTACTCTTTCCCGAGAGCCTGTGCCAGGCACTGGGGAAGGAGTGCAAAGTCTCATTTAGATGCTCCTCATAAGCAGTCCTCCCTAAGACAAGTGCCGTTAGCCCCATTTTCCCAGGTGAGCACACTGAGGCTCAGAGAGGGCAAGCCAAGGTCACACAGTGAGGAAGACACAGGAGAGACGGACACAGTTTAGATCTGGCTTGCCTGCTGCTAACTGTGCAATGGCTTACTACCTCCCTGGCCTCCGTTTCCCAGGCCAAAATCCCTCCTCGTGGGGCAGCTGTGATAATGCATGCAGTCACATAGACAAAGACTCAGGGCTGACACAGTGGGAAGTGGGTCAGTATTGTCCTTATTCTCTCTGCTCCTGCACTCCTCTCTCCACGCTCTGGGCCTCCCTTGGTCTCTGTTCTCTTGGTGTCTCTGTCTCTGCCTCTGCCTCTCTGACACTTCTCTGAGCTGCCCGCTCTCCTTCTCCATCTATGCTGCCATTAGGGCTCAGTCTCTCTCTGCCTCTTATTCTCTCTCATCCTCTATCTCTGTTTCTGTCTCTTCTTCTGTCTTTATCTCTGTCTCTGACATTCAGTCTCTCAATCTGTGTGTGTGTGTGTGTGTGTGTGTGTGTAATACTACCTGTCTCTGTCAACCCCCTCTTCTCTGTCTTTCTCTTTCCATCTCTTCTTCTCCTTCCCTTCTGGGGTCAGAGGCGAACACAGCCAGCTTCAGGTTCACGTGACCCCAGCCTACAGACGTGGGACAGACTGGGGGTGGGGGAGCCCTGACTGTCTGCCGGCCTACCTCCTGAGACAGGCCCTCCCCTCTCCCCATCTCCTCCATCTCCAGGCCCCCGTCTCCCCTACCTTCCTCCCTGAACAGACCCCACTCAGGTGAGACCTGAGCAGAGAGGAGCCATGGGCCAGGATGCTGTGGACAGGGGCGCCAAGTCTTTCCTGGGAGAGCAAGGAAGGACATCTCCCTTAGGAGCCAGTCCTGTGGCCTCCCAGAAATGAAAGCTGAAGCCCATTCAGAGGAGCCGCTCCCAAATCAGCCCTGACCCTTGCAGATGCCCGCCTGCCTCATCCTCCTCCCTGCAGGCGGAAATCTACACAGAAACCTTACTCCAGCACCCAGGAGCACCCCAGGCTGCAAGCAACAGCTGCCAGAGCCTAGAATGGTAAGAGCTGCCAACACACACACACACACACACACACACACACACACACACACACACAGATTTCATTCTTAGGGCACAGGGAGACTGCACTATGCATACTTTTGGGTATTAATTTTTTTTTAACTATGCAAAAGAATTCACAATGAAAACGACCCCTCCGTCCCTTGTTTCACCCTTCCAAAGGCAGTCAGTTACCAGTTTCTCGTGACTTCTAGAGAAATCAAATGCATGATTCGTGTATTTATGGGTATCTATTCCTGCAATTTTCCCACAAATAGCAGTGTCCTTTACTTATGGATGTGCCAACTTTTTTCACTTGAAAAAATGGTCTCAGAAAATAATTCCATTAAAACACTTAAATCTACCTCATCTTTGTATAACTCACGTACCTTAAACTTTGTCCTTTTGGTGTACAGAGTACAGTGACTTTTTGTATATTCAGAGCTGTGCAACCACCACCACAATCTACAGAACATTTTCATCACCCTAAAAAGAAATCTCACACCTGTGACAGTCAGTTCTAGCCCCTGCCCTCAGCCTCTGGCAAGCATTAATCTATTTCCCATATCTGTGGGTTTTCCTATCCTGGATATTCATATAAACACAGCATGTGTCCTTTTGTGTCTGGTTTCCTTCACACAGCATACTGTTTCCAAGATGCATCCATGTTGTAGTTTGTGTCAAGACTTCATTCCTTTTTATGACTGAATAACATTCCATTGTGTGGATATGCCACATTGTGTTTAGCCCCTTGATTTTTTTTTTTTTTTTTTGAGTTGGAGTCTCACTCTGTCACCCAGACTGGAGTGCAGTGGCCACTCCCGGCCACCGCAGCTTCCACCCGCTGGGCTCTGGCGATCCTTCCGCCTCAGCCGTCCAAGTAGCTGGAACTACAGGCACGCGCTACCACGCCCGGCTCATTTTGATTTATTGTAGAGATGAGGTCTCGCCAAGTTGCCCAGGCAGGTCTCGAACCCACATTGATTTTTTTAAATATTCAATTAATTTTCAACAAGGCCAACAAGAAAACAAAATGGGGAAAATACAGTCTATTCAATAAATGGTTTTGGGAAAACTGGATTTCACATGCAAAAGAATGAAACTGGACGGTTATTTACATACGACGGGATCTTTTTTCTTTTTTTTTTGAGGTGGAGTCTCACTCTGTCACCCAGGTTGGAGTACAGTGGCACACTGATGGCCACCCCAGTATCGACCTGCTGGGCTCAGGCAATCCTTCCACCTCAGCCTTCCAAGTAGCTGGAACTACAGGCATGCACTACCATGCCCGGCTAATTTTTTATTTATTGTAGATACGAGGTCTCGCCAAATTACCTGGACTGGTCTCAAACCCGTGGGCTCAGCCTCCTAAAGTACTGGGATTACAGGTTGAGCCACCAGGCCCGGCATGGGGGGAGGAGGCATTTTTAAATAGCCCCCTGACACCTTGATTTCTTGCTCAAAGGACTTCATTACTCAGCACCTTTCATGAGGCCGACTTTGTCAGGGGTACTGTACAAGGTACTGGGGACACAAGGATGCCAGCTCTGCAAGCACCAAAATAAGGTCCTGGAGAGTTGCAGGGTTAAATGTGTACATGAGAGAAGGCAAACAAGAAGCTAAGTGAACTGCCACATTGCAGATGTACCTTGATAGGTATGCAACAGACAGGTGGTGAGGTTAGGGCAATAAAGGAATCGAGCGGAAGCTTTTAACTACAAAATGGATCTTTTGGATATTTGTTCTTAAGAAATTTACATGGTACTTAAAATCAAATCCTAGAAACTGAAGCTTGAATCTAAAGGTAATTCAGTGAGATGTACAACTTAGCCACCAGCAATCTATATAGTGCTTCACTGGCGGATGTACCATGCTCACTCATCTCCTGTGATGGCCATTTAGGTTACTTCCAGTCTTTTGCTCCTACAAATAGTGCTGCAGTCTCTTCCCTTGTGTTCTCTGCAAATACACTTGGAAGAAACCTCCTCCATGTGGAACTGTTACGTCAAGTCCATTTTATAGTTTTATGACGTATTACCACCTGTGCTCCAAAGAAAGCACATGTGAAGGTGACATTTTCCTCACACCCTGGCTCACCCATTTTATCAAAAATTCCAAGTCCTCCCATCAGTTTTGCAAGGTGCTAGCTAGCTCATTGTGGTTTTTGCTGGCATTGCGTTTCTTTTGAGAGAAGTTGAATGTCTTTTCATTCTGAGATAGATATGTGTTCCCAGACAGCTTTGTCCATTTATCTATTGGGTCATTGATTAAATGTTATTGATTTGTAAGAGCTCTTTATATGTGGAGGAAATTAGCCTTTGTATCTGATTTATATGTTGTGAATTTTTTTACATTTAATTGTATTACAGTTGACCCTTGAACAATGTGGGGATTGGGATACTAACCTCCCCATACAGTCAAAAGTTCATGTATAGGATGGACATGATGACCTACACCTGTAATCCCAGCTCTTTGAGAGGTGAAAATAGGAGCATTACTTGAACCCAGGAGTGTGAGGTAACAGTAAGCTGTGATCAAGCCACTGTACTCCAGTCTAGAGGTGACAAGACACTGTCTCAAAAAAAAAACTTTAACTTCTGACTCCCCAAAAAACTTAACTACTAATAGCCTACTATTGACTAGACCCCTTACAGATAACATAAATAGTCAATTAACACATATTTTGTGTTATATGTATTATATACTGTATCTTAACAATAAAGTAAGCTAGAGAAAAGAAATTATTATCATTATTATTATTATTATTTTTGAATTGGAGTATCACTCTGTCGCTCAGGCTGGAGTGCAGTGGCACACTCACAGCCACCTCAGTGTCGACCTGCTGGACTTGGGCGATCCTTCTGCCTCAGTCTTCCAAGTAACCGGAACTACAGGCACACGCTACCAAGCCTGGCTAATTTTTCAATTTACTGTAGTGACGAGGTCTTGCCAAGTTGTCCAGGTAGGTCTCGAACCTGTGGACTCAGGTTATCCCCTCACCTTGGCCTCCCAAAGTACTGGGATTACAGGCTTGAGCCACAGCGCCTGACCAAAGAAATTATTACTAAGAAAATCATAAGGAAGAGAAAACGTATTTGCTATTCATTAAGTGGCAGTGGATCATCATAAAGGTCTCCATTCTCACTGTCCTCATGTTGAGTGGACTGAGGAGGAGGAAGAGGAGGAGTTGGCCTTGCTGTCTCGGAGGTGGCAGAGGTGGGAAAAAAAGTCTGTGTAATTCAAACTTGTATTGTTCAAAGGCCAACTGCACTTTTGTTCTGTGCAGAAATTTGTACATACCCAAATGTATCATACACGGCTTCTGGATTTGTATGCATTCTAGAACTCTTAGAAAGGTTACACAAGGGTCCAGCATCTAATGCCTATTTATTTTTTCATTTATAATGTTTATTTTTACTCTTTGGAGTCAGAGTCTCACCCTGTCACTCAGGCTGGAGTGCAGTGGCACGATCACAGCTCACCGCAGCCTTGACTTCCTGGGCTCAGGTGATCCTTCTGCCTCATCATCTTGAGTAGCTGGGACTGCAGGCACGTGTCACCATGCCCAGCTATTTTTTTGTTTGTTTTTTGTAGAGACGAGGTCTCGCTATGTTGCTCAGGCTGATCTTGAACTCCTTGACTCAAGTTATCCTCTCACCGTGGCCTCCCAAAGTGCTGGAATTGCAGGTGGGAGCCACCATGCCCAGTCCTGATGCCTATTTCTGAACCATCAGGGGAAACAGACAAATTAACAGATGATTCTGTTACAGAATACTGTGAACAGGGAAGCCCAGTAGACTCATGACCGGGTTGTGGGGAGGAGTTGGGACACCTTTCTAGAGTTGGGGGAGTGATGTCTGAGCTGAGACTGAGCAGGCACTGGCAGGCAGAGGGGACAGGATGGAAAGCCTGCAGCCAGGAGTGCACAGGGTAGGCTAGGAACAGAGAGAGATTGGTGTTCCAGGGTCTGGAGACAGAAGGACAAGCAAGCCAGGTCACATTCAGTTCTCAACCTGAGAGGAACAGGAAGGCTGGAGGGTTTTCCTCACAGAGTCACTTGGCTCCATTTGCCTTCAGGAAGATCCTGCAGGTACAGAAGGGTCAGAAAGGAGGTGAGAGGTCATGGAGTGGACCAATGCCACCTCCCACAAGGGGACGGAGGCTACATGGGACAGAGCCAACAAATGGGCACACAAAGAGAGAACCCAGACTTGGCCCTGCCGGGCTGGATGGAGGGCAGGGCAGGGAGTGCATCCTGCCATGCAGCTGTCCCTCCACTTAAGATCCTAAGGCCAAGCTCCAGAGTAGGAAACCTTTCCCCAGGCTCAGCAGCTATCTGCCTAAAGGAGCACAACTTATACCAGCCCCAGGCAGCCCAGAACCCTTTGGGCAGCCAGTGCCAGGCATGGGCGGGCAATGTAGGCAGGGTGTGGGGTGTGAGGAGGTCAGAGCCTGTGCAGTGCTGAGGAAGGATGAGACTGGGGGTGGCGCCCTGGTCCTGTGCCCTCTGCCAGGTGCCCACAGGAGCTGAGACCAACAGCCTGTGGTCCTCTTCACAAAGTATCCCTCTTTCTGTATCTGTCTTTCCATCTGTCCCTTTATCTCTCTGGGCCACTTCATCTCCCTCTATCTCTGGCTACCTGGCTCTCTCTTCCTTTCTGAATGTCTCTCTCTCTATCTGTCTGTCTCTCTCTGACTCTTTCTCTCCCCCCACCCCACTCTCATTCTCCTCCTACCTCTCAGGACCTCCTCACAGAGGTGAAAACCATTCACTTGGGGATGTCAGGTGGGGCGGGCCCCTGTGTTCACGACCAAGCAGGTGTCACCTCGGACTGGCAGGGCTGGTGGCAGCTCCAGAGTCTCAGAGTGGCTCTTCCTGCCGGATCCATCTAACCATGAGGACTCATGGCTGCCACTCCAGAGCCACCCAGCAGGGAGTGGGCTGCACCTCATTGGGTGGTGATGGGAGATGGACACCTACTCACGCGGCAGGTCCTCACACTCTGCAGACCAGGTTCCTGGGTCCCTGGTCACCAAACATTTCCCTCACCAGCCTAACCACCATTAGCAATTTAGGGTTTAAATGAGAGGAATCCCCGTTCACTCCCTCTCCTTCCAACATTAAACATATCAGTCACTCACTTTAGTGCGAATGAGACAACCACTCCTCCCTCTGTTTCCTGGTTAGGTGGTTGCTGCATAATCAGACTTCATTAGTCCATTTTTGCAAGATGAGACATGTGGAAAGAGAGGAAGAGTAAGGAACTCCAGAGAAGGCAGGTGGGACAGGGTAGGGTGGGCAGGAAGGGGTGGATTCAGGGGAAATTACCAGGGGAAGGAAGTGGGAACAAACATTGCCAAGGAGAAAGCCTCTCATGTGTCCATCCCTTCATGGTCAGCAAAGCACAATCACAGGGAAGTCCCCAAGTCCTAACATTGCCCCCATTGTCCAGATGGGGGAACTGAGGTCCTCAGAGAAGGGGCTCCCTCTAGAAAACCCAGGTCTCCTGATTCCAAATGCAGGTGCCCTGTCCTGCTATGCTTGCTTGTGCCTGGCCCTGTCATTCTGCTGTCCCCTTCCTTCCCCGACAAGAGTGCAGGACTCCACTCCTGAGGATTCCTGAGGAGGGCAGGAGGGCTCTCTCCCAGACCAAATTTATGATTTTCTGACAGCTCCCTTCCTCCCATCACTCCCTTCCAGTCCTAGTCCCAGCTCCATGAGGAAGGAATGAGCTGGGTGGGAAGGGCAGCTCATGGAGCATAAATAACTCAGCTGGGCAGCTGCAGGCTCTCCGGATCTCCCAGTGCCCCGGTGCTGGCCCTATGGGGCATCCCCTGCTCTGAGAGTGAGGGGCAGGGGCCAAACCCCCATCAAAGGTGTGGAGAGTAGCCATTGTTCCCTAACCTGGACACACTTTGAAGGCTGCTGCCTCACAGGGCCTATTCCCCTTCTTGGCATCCAGGCGCTGCCCAAGCCACCCGGGCTACTGCCATGGACTCTGGGAGCCCCTTGGCCTCCTCGGGCTGCTTCCTCCCCAACAGAATGGCCACGATGTGGGCATTGATGAGTTAGGGAGCCTGGGTTCACACAAGCGGCCGTGTGAACAGGGCTGGAATTATGGACACCCGGAGCTGGGGAGGCAGTCCCATGGGATGCAGCGGGAGGAAAGCAGCCCTCAGCTGGGGCCATGAGGGAGGTCACGGGGAAGGAGGCTGCAGCCCAGGTTTGTTTGTTATGAGGAAAAAGCATTTCCTGTTTGGACTAGGCCAGGGTGGACGTGTCAGTGAATCCGCACCAGACAGACTGTGTCTCCCTGACCCCATGGTCTGCTCTGGGAGGGTGCCTGTGTGTGTCCTTGTGTGGTCCACATGTGTGTGGGTCCAGGTCTGGGTGTGTGTTCATGCGTCCTCTCTGGCCTCAGCAGCCCCCAGATGGGAGCCCAGATCTGAGCCAGGTTCTCTCTAATCCCAAAGAGGCCCCTTGCAGGGCTCCACCAGAGTGTGGCCGTGTGGTCTGAGGGTAAGGATGCAGGCAGGCACTGGTCACGCACTGGCCTCGAGCCCCACACCTGGGGATCATAAGGCTGCCTCCCGGGTGGCGGGAGGACGGCGGGAGACAATACTAGTAAAATGCTTAGCACAGCGCCTGGCACACGGTCAGCGCTCGGAACGGAAGCTGCTGTCGTTACTGGTGGTTGTGGTCTGGTCTTGGCAGCCAGAGGACCAGGCCCCCAGGGGAGAGGCCCCGCCTGCAGGGACAGGCCCCGAGACCTCCAGCCCCCAGCGCTTCTCCTGGTCTCAGCAAACACTGAAACCTCAAATGACCAAAAGCCAGGCCCCTGCGGCATTTCCTGCTTTTCCGCTCAGCTCGGAAAGAGGACCAGAAAGCAGGCTGACATCCACTAGGAAAGCGAGTCCTTAAAAGGGGCTTCCGCTGTGCCCCAGGGCCACCACAGGGAGACCCGAAGTTTCCACACTTTCCCAGAAGCTCAGACTCTTGAACGAGGGAGATCTTGAAAAGATCTTACGGCTTGTTTTTTTCAGACAAGGAAATGAGACCAAGAGCGAGGAAGGGACTTGTCCCAGGTCACACAGCTCCAGTGGTTGCTCTGGAATTGACAACCAGGCCTACAGCATACCCGGTTGTGGGGCAGTAACCACCAGCCTGCACTGCCACAGAGTCTGCATGTAGTTATACATAAATATCCTGGACTACGGCCTTCCAGTATCAACAAGGACAGGCCTCTCTCTGATGTGAAAATGTTGATAACAGCTTTGTCTTTCAGTCAGCATCTCAATCTGTTGCCCAGGCTGGAGTGCAGTGACATGCTCATGGTTTACGGCAGCCTCGACCTCCTGGACTTAGGTGATCCTCCTGCCTCAGCCTCCCAAGCAGTTGGGACTAGGACCGCACCATTACAGCTGGTTAATTTTTTAATTTTTTTTGTAGAGACAAAGTCTTGCTGGATAATAGCTGTTACCAAGAAGCTCCCTTACTAGGGAAATTCTGCAGTGTCATGAATTTCCCACAAGTTTGGTGGCATTAGTTAAAGACTGTGGATACCATTAGTCACAGGCGCATCTCAAACATGTTGCAAACAGACCCAGCAGTGCCTACTCACTCTGTGGCACCAATCCGGGGTCCTAGACACCTCTTGGTCTCTCCCAGACACACCCCAGAATGAAAGCCACTGCCCAACGCTTCTCATTCCTAAACAGTGGCATGCCCTTCCGGGCACCTGATCAGGGCCTCAGACAGGCCTGGGATCCTCTTATGGCATGGCCCCTTGGGAGTAATGGATTATCCAGGGGGTTAAGTCGCTGATTAGCTATGTCAAAAGCAAGGACTAACCAGAGAGGCACAGAGGGTCAGAGATGGCTCAGTGGACACCCCAAAATCTGATGTGAAAGGGAGGGAGGCAGTTGCCCAAGGGGGAAAAGTTGACATCACGGTGATGTTGCCAGAGGAAGAGGGAAGCCCTTGGGGATTGTGTGAAACAGAGGGCAGCCAGTGCCAGGGCATTACCAGATCTCAACCTTGTTCATATCCCTGTAAAGAATGTGCAATTGTCCTCCTTACAAAAGAGAGACTGAGCCAGGTACAGTGGTTCATGCCTGTAATCTCAGCACTTTGGGAAGCAGAGGCGGGAGGACTGCCTAAGCTCAGGGGTTCAAGACCAGCCTGGGCAACATGGTGAGACCTCGTCTCTACAATAAATCAAAAAATTAGCTGGGTGCTGTATATGCCTGTCGTTCCAGCTACTTGGAAGACTGAGGTGGAAGGATCTTCTGAGCCCAGCAGGTCAAGACTGCAGTGGCCATGAGCATGCACTGCACTCCAGTCTGGGCTACAGAGTGAGATTCCAACTCAAATAGAGAGAGAGAGAGAGAGAGAGAGAGAGAGAGAGAGAGAGAGAAAAATGAATGGGTGGGGGCAAGGGGCATGGCCCGCACTTGCAGTCCTAGCACTTTGGGAGGCCGAAGTGGGAGGATCACTTAAGGCCAGGAGTTCAAGATCAGCCTGGGCAATAAAGCAAGACCCTGTCTCTGAATAAATAAATTAAATAAAAAGAGACACTGACAACAAAAAAGGGGCAGGGTGTGCCCGAGCTAACCTAAGCAGAAGCAGCCGAGGCAGGGTTTGAACTTGGTTCTCAATATTTGCCCCTCAGAGGAGCAGCTTTCACTACATGGGCACACGGGTGACAGCTTCCCTATCCTGACTCAGACCTAAGACCTAAGCTGCTGGCCCTTGAGGAATCCAGGAGAGACAGTTCCCAGGAACCAGAGATGTAGCTGGCAGATCCTAAGGAGTGTTTTAAGCAGGGATCCCAGATCTGGACAAGCCACAGCAGGAACAGGCCGGGACTGCCTGCTGCACATCAATCCAGGCAGAAGGGGAGGGGGCAGAGACTGTCCTGGGAGGTGGAGGGTCTGGGCCCCTCTGATAAGAGTTCTGGTCCCTCCTCATAAACACACACTCCTGTCACAGACACAGCACATACGTGCATACAAATACACATGCCTGCACACATACTCATCATATACCCGCACCACATACACGTGGCACAGACACGCACCCCCCACGCTACACTTGCACACACCTTTGGAGGATGGACTCCCTCCCCGCAGAAGTCCACTCATGTCCCTAGGTGAAGACACTCCACCCAACACCAAACCGTACCTTATTACAGATAGTGAAACTGAAGCCCAGACCAAAGTGTTGTCTACACTTCTAGTTATGTTTAAGAGCTGACACCCTCTGAAGTCAGGAGATCTGGGTTCAAACCATGGCTCTCCCAACCACTGCCAGAGGACAGTGGGTCAATATCTCCTCTCTGTGCCTGCTTCTGCACCTGGAAAATGGGAATAAGAGTGGACACCGCATTTATGGGGAGAGCCCAGGTCTTCTCCTCCCAGGGAGACTGTTAGTGCCTGGGCCTCAGTTTTCTCATCTGTAAAATGAGGATAATGTGCCACCCTGCGCAGAGAGGTTTGATTATTAAACTGAGGCAGGATGTGAAGCGGCGGTGAGACGCCCAGTACACATCGCGCACTGTGCTCAGGAAACCTTTGTTGGATGGCGGGATCCCGCGAAGATGCCGAGAAGGGATGAGTCCCCGTCATCATTAGCTCAGGTGCGGCCGGCTCGGGTGCTGGCTGCGACTGGGACCGTGGCCCGGGCCTCAGTTTCCCAGTCTATAACCCGTGGGAGGGCACCTCGGAGCTGGCACTCGCCTCCAAAAGGGCTCCGCAGCCCCGGGCTCAGGGCTCAGGTCTCAGGTGGGCACCTGGCAGGCCTCCTGGCGGAGGCGCCCCCCTCCCCGCTTCCCTGGCTCCTTCCGGGTTGGCAGCGGCGGCGAGGGGGCGGGGGGCCGCGCCGAGGGGCCGGGCGAGCCCGGGAGCGCGCCCCCGCCTCCTGCCCGCCCTCGGCCGCGGCGCTGGGAACCCGGCTCGCGCGTCCCGGGCGGCTGGCGGCGCGGCGCGGCGCGGCGCGGCGGGCGGGGGGCGGCGGCGAGGGGCCGCGCGAGGTGCCGGGCGCAGCATGGGCGGCCCGCGGGCCTGGGCGCTGCTCTGCCTCGGGCTCCTGCTCCCGGGAGGCGGCGCCGCGTGGAGCGTCGGGGGAGCCCCGTTCTCGGGACGCAGGTAAGGGCGCCCCATCTCGGTGCCCGCCGGCCGGGCGGCGGCTGGGAGTCCGGGCACGCGCGCGCCCCGCTCCGCGCAGGGCCGGGACTGGGACGGCGACCCTGCCCCGCCCCAGGGCCAGCCCTCCGGCCGAGGCGCCTGCGAGTGCGGGACCCCGCCGCATGTGTCGGAGCCGCAGCCGCCCCGCCGCCCCCCTTTTCAGCCTCGAGAGGAGGGGCAGGGGGAACCGTGGCCCTTCCGTCGCCCGGGCCCCAGGGTCCCTCCTCAGCACATGGAAAGGCCCACGACAGCCGACCCTGGGGTCCTCCTCCCCTTTTCCCGCTTCTAGTTTTTTTAAGTACCCAGGCTATTTATTTCCCTCAGAGGAAGGACTGGGGTGGAGCCCAGGGTCCATGTCGGAGCCTCTCTGGGGACCTGGCATTTGGGACAGAGACAAGAGGGAGCATTCTCTTCCTGCGGCTCTCCTAGTGGCCGGAACATTCTCTCCGCTGGCCTTAAGGAGTTCCTCCCTGAGCCCCGCGCTGTATCCAGTGCCATCACTAATCCTTCAAGACTGAATGAAATAGGGAAAGCTGTCCCTGTTCAACAGATGAGCAAACTGAGGCCCCGGGGACTTAGAGGCTCATGGGCTATTAATTGAAGAGCTGGGACTCAAATCTGCCTTTCTGGCCCTGGATGACAGTGTTTGAGCCTGCCCTGGCCACTGTCCTTGCTGCAGCCCCTGCTCCTGCCAGGGTCCCCTCTCAAGGGCCAGCCGCCGTTGTCCAGGGCAGACAATGTGAACTAGCCAGGCCTCTCGGGGCCTTTTCATCCTATTCAAAGGCCTGGCTGGCCCCCACCCCCTACGGCCTCAATTCTTGAATTCTTTTCAGAAATTCCCTTTTCTCAGTGGTCAGGGGCCAGCGTGCTCCTGCTGAGCTAGCAAGAGCAGGTTACATGGACAGGGCTGGAGGATGGAGGTGGCTAAGGTGTCAACCACCAGAGGAGCAGTTGTCTGAGACAGGGACAGATGAGTGGCAGATGTCACAGCCACCACCTACTGTGTGCTGACCACCATGGTCGGGGACAGGCATTTTACCTGCATTTGTGGTTTCCAGTATCTTCCCAGCTGTTGCTGGAGTCATTCTTTTCGTGGCCCTCATTTCATAGAGGAGGAAGCTGAGGCTCAGAGAGGGCTCAGGACCTGCCCAGAGCATAGATGTGAGCCCCCAGGATCCCAGATGCTAAGTTGACAGAGGTATGAACTCGGAATTCTCAGTGTTGGGCCCGGGATGACGGTCCAGAGAGCTGAAGGCCCAGACTCCCATCCAGCCAGTCCCGGGCAGGACTTCCTAACCTGGGATCCTCACTCCCCAGGGTTGCCTGGATGGCAGCGGGATGATGGTGCAGGACAGGTATCTGATCACTGGGACTGTCACCTCTGTTCACAGTTCACAGAAGGCTGTCATAGTAGCCTGAGCATCACAAAAGCCCCATGGGCAATGCTATTGCCCGCGTTTTACAGAGAGGGATACTGAGGCCTAAAGAGGAAATGCGGCACCTCCACCCAGGCCAGTTTCCTTATCCAGCGTCTTTTTCTCCCAGCAGCCCTCCTGGGGGAGGGAGAGAGGTTATTGGCTTATGCGGGACTGGGAAAAGTTTGTAGTTCATGATTAGGAGTTAGGGGCTTCAGCCTCAGACAGATGCAGCATTTTTTTTTTTTTGGAGGAGGAGTCTCACTGTGTCGCCCAGGCTGGAGTACAGTGGCATACTCACAGCCACTGCAGCCTCAACCTGCTGGGCTCAAGCGATCCCTCTGCCTCAGCCTTCCACGTAGTTGGAACTACGGGTGTGCGCTGCCACACCCGGCTAGTTTTTGATTTATTGTAGAGAAGAGTTCTCACCAAGTGGCCCAGGCTGGTCTTGAACCCCTGGACTCAGGCAGTCCTCTCACCTCCATGTCCCAAAGTGCTGAGATTACAGACTGAGCCACTGTTCCCAGCCAGAACATGGTTTTAATCCTGGCTCTGTCACCCACTCCATGTGTGACCTCAGGCAGGTCATTTCCTGGCCATGGGTCTCAGTTTTGCTCTTTCCTGTTTCCCTCTCTCCCTTCCTCATCCCCTGCTTGTGAGTCTGTTCTGACTGGGGACTATCCCCTGTGGGAAAGACCAGTAGTTCCTGCTGTAACCAGTGTTAGGTGGTGGTAGGGACCTGGAGCTGCAGGACTCTGTGGTTCTTGGCTGCCAGGACCTCTGCTAGTGGCCTCGTCCCAGTGTCATTGGAGACAGCACAGGCATGTTGTGCACCATCCGCCCTCCCTCCACCCCCAGCCTGGTGCCCCAGGCACCCCTTGGCAGCCAAGGGACCAGAGACAGAAAAGAAGCTTTGTTCTGGGGAGGGGACGGCCCAGGAAGGCATCCAGGGGGCCTCCCCCAGCCCCACGGAGGGACTGAGACTTGAGACCCCCTGATTCCAGGGTGTCCGGGGCTGTGCAGAGCCTTGGCTCTTCTCTGCCCGTCACCCTCCATTCCCTGCTGGGGCTGCTTCCTGCCTCACCCAGGTCCCTCCAGCCTGAAGCCTACTTCCTCTAATCGCTCATCTCAGTGCTGCAACACTAGGGTTCAAGCCACCCCTGTCGCACCAGCTTCCTGTGGGCAAATCCTAGGATCAGGGACAGTGGGAAGCTCTAAAGCAGATGGTATCTTCCCAAGCCTCTCTCCAGGGGACTCAGATCCCACTCTGTGCCCACATGGGTAACCTGGGCAGGTACTTTCTCTTGGAGCTTCAGTTTTCCATCTGGAAAATACAGAGCCTGACAACTCCTATCCTGAAGTCGGAGGAAGGACCCCAGAAGACGGTTCTATGCTGGTGTCCCCAAGCCCCAGGGAACCCCCTGCACCACAGCTGCCAGGTGTGGGGCCCCTGTCTAGGCTGTGGCCCCACGGTCCGGAAACCAGAATGAACAATAGCTGGGTGCTGTGCTGAGTGCTTTTTGTGAAACCTCCCCGGTGGAGGAGATTCTGCTGGCCCCATTTGCAGATAGACAAAGTGAGGTCTAGAGGGGTTCAGGGCCTTGTCCAAGGTCACCGATTTAGGAAGCAACAGAGCCAGTCTGGGGTTCTGGCTCTCATCACCCTGCCCCCACGCACCGGCTCCTTTCTTTCCTCTCCTTTTCATAATGGCCCTTGGCCCCAGGCCCGCTTGGCTGCCTCCAGCAATTAGCCCCTATCACTGTTCCGGATCGCAGCCCCAGGCCCTGTGGTGACAAAGTCCCCTGGGCCCCTCGTGGCAGGGTTGGAGTGTGGGTGTAGATGGGAGGCCCTATTGGGGGTGGCCAGTGCCAGGCTGAGCTGGTCAGGCCTGTTTCTCCCCTCCTGGCGGCCTCTGGGGCCCCTGGAGGTGCTGAGTGGGCAGAAGCGGTAGACCCAGCAGGAAAGTGCTGCCTCCTCCCAGCCCCTGCCTTCGCCCTGCCTCGCTGCCCTGCCTCCTCTGGCTCGTGGGCAGCTTATCGCTGACCACACCCTGGGAAGGAAGCCCCCTGGGTCAGCAAGCACTGAGGCGGGTCCTCCAGGTGCTGGGCCCATCTCTGGGAAGCTTGGGCCCTGGCTCCTATATCCAGGGCCGCTAGCCACTGATGATTCAACAAATGTCCCTGAGTGCCTTAGGATTGATCCCTATACTGACTTGGTCTCAGCCCATGCCCTCCCCCAGCATGTGCAGGAGAGAGTGGACCTCAGGGCTACTGTGAGTGGCTGATGGGTGCCCTGGGAGATGTACAACCCTGCCTGGGCCTGGGGCTGAGACCCAAAGGGAAATAGGAGTTTGCTGGCACAAGGGGGAGGGACCCTCATATGCTAAGATCAGCAGTGGGAGCGGAGGCTGCATGAGTGTGCAGGAGAGCAGAGCAGCAGGAAGGATAACGGTCAGGGCAGGCAGGACTTGCAGGGCGATGGGGAGCCACAGCAGGCTGCAGATCCCATGGTGGACAGTGGCAGCATTAGGTCTGTGCTTTAGAAACAGCCTCCTGCTGCCCCTGGAAAGTGGATAGAGGGACAAGAGGGTGACTGGGCCAGGCTGGGAACCTATGGAGGAGCTGAGGCTTATACTGGGGGCGCCAAGGCTGGAATCTTCAAGGCGGGGCAGAGGGGTGGTTACTGGTGACCCCCAGGTTGGGAAGGCGAGGGGCTGGCCCGAGGGTCCCCTCCTGTCTGAAATGTCTGGCTCCAAGTCTCCTAAGCAGGGGATTCAAGCACAATCCAGATGGTGGGAGATAAACCAGGGAACCAGACAGGGCCAACATGGGGGAGATTTAATTAAGGAAGAAGAAAGAGACTGTTTTCTCTAGTTTCCCTCTGGCAAAAAGAAAGACAGTCAGGCAGTTATGGACAATACAGGGCCACCTCCCCCAGTCCAGTCCAGGGGCTGGGTATGGGATGTGTGTGCATGTGTGTGTAAGGGCACACGGCCCAGTGTGTGCCTGTGCAGACGTGTGTGAGATTGTCAGCAGGACCCTGCTGGTCCTGCCTCTGCCTGTCTGTGAATATGTGACAAGTGTGTATGTGTGTGCACATGTGTCCATGTGAGAGGGTGTGCATGAATGTGTGTGTATGCATCTGTGTGCTTATGTGGATATCTGCGTGTGCACATGGGCACATGTGTCCATGCATTCTATGCACATATACATATGTGAATGTATCCGTGTTCACTGACACGCATGTTTGAGTGCATGTTGACCCGTCTGTGTCTGTGTATGCATTTGCACATGTACACACTGTGTGAGCATGCATTTGCATGTGTGTACATGTTTGTGTGCAACTGCATACTGGCACAGAGGATTCATTCTGTGCTCAGAAGCCCCTGCTGGCATCTGGAGCATCCGGCACAGGTGGTTGCTCGCTACCTCCTTCCCTCACTGAGCCCCTGGCCAGTCTGGGGAATGTCATATAGGCTTCAGGGAGCCTTTGAACCCCTTTAACTTGCACACCAAGTTTTATGCTTTTTTCTGGGGAGCAGTCACAATTCACATCCATTTCCCAAAGGGGCTTACGTCCCCATGTTCCATACAAAACCCCAACTTCGGTGGATTCAAAACCCCAACTTCAGTGTATTCAAAATGTATCTTTTTAAACTTATAAAATAGATCAGGTGCTGTGACTCATGCCTGTAATCCCAGCACTTTGGGAGACCAAGGCAGGGGGATTGCTTGAGCCTCGGAGTTCAAGACCAGCCTGGGCAACATAGCAAGACTTTGTCTCTACAAAAAATAAAAAAAAGTAGCTGAGCGTGAGTGTGTGCCTATAGTCCCAGCTACTTAGGAGGCTGAGGTGGGAGGATCACCTGAGCTCAGGAGATGGAGGCTGTGATAAGCAGTGATTGTGTCACTGCACTCCAGCCTGGGCGACTCCTAGGGTCAAGTGATCCTCCTGCCTCAGCCTCTTGAGTAGCTATGACTATAGGTGCGCACCACCTTGCCTGGCTAATATTTTTAAAGATTTTTTTTGTATAGCCGGGATTTCATGGTCTTGAATTTCTGGCCTCAAGCAATCCTCCCACCTTGACCTTCCTAAGATTCCTAAGGCTCATGCTGAGATTACAGACATGAGCCACCATTACCACCTGCCCCTTATTTTACTAGACACACTGTCATTCTGTATCTACTGGTCAATGTCTGTTTTCCCCCATAACCAGGTATGATAGCTGGTTCTTGGATCAGCACGTGGAGACCTTGGGCTTTGTCAGAGCATCTGTTTTTTTGTGCTTGGTGGTTCCATAGCCATTTTCACTATTCCCAGTTTTGTGCCATTCCTGACAGTGCTGCAGCAAGCTCCTGTCACCTCTGCATGGGATGGCTGGCCAAGGGCTCTCTTGAGCTCCTGCCGCCTCATGGACCAAATTGAACTGTCCCTTCTCCCAGCCTTTCCACCTCCAGGTCTCTGCCCAGATTGCTTTCTCCTCCTGGACTGATTCTGGTATGACACAGAAAGGTGTCCCTGGGGCCCTAAATCGAGTTAGCTGACTGGTCCTGACCAAGGATTTTCTCCATCTGGTGGGCTGGAGCAGAGGCAGGGCAGCAGCTAGTGGGAGCTGGATGGTGATGGGCTTAGGTGTTTCTGTGATGGCCGGGACATTCCAGGTGCTCACTGGCCCTCAGCCTTGCATGGGGTCACAGGCCCTGTGTTTTTTGCAGGAGCTGCGGAAGGAGGGATGGTTTCAGGTGACCCCTCTTAGTCTGGGCCCTGCAACCCACCAGACTTTTCTTCCTGGCCTCAAGCCCAGGGTCAGCAGGTTCCCAGGCTGGGGCCTTCACAGGGCCATGGACTGTGGCTTAAGGAGACAAGGAGGAGATGAGAGTTGAGGCCTCTGGGATGGAGTCAGAAGCTGGGCTGGGCCATCCACATTCCTGAGTTCAAATATTGCTCCTTCATGCACTGGCTCTGTGATATGGACAGTTGTCTTCACCTCCCTGAGCCTCAGTTTTCCCTCTGTAAAATGTGGGCGTGTGGTGCCTTCCTTGGCTCACCATGATTATTAATTGACATTTGGAGAAGTCAGTTCTCCATGCGTGGGGCACTGATTGTGCATCACAGCCATCACACAGGGGATGCGAGGATGAGACAGGGCCTCTCCTCTCATGTGTGCTCGGAGAGGGCAGGCACAAATCACCAGCTTAATTCAGCATGAGCTAGATGCAAAGTGCCTTGGGACTCAGGGCAAGGAGCCATCAGGTCTGCTAAGATAGGGGTGGAAATGAGTAAGGACAGAGGGAAGCGCCCAAAGCCCAGTGGGTTTTGAAGGCTGGAGGTGTCACAGGGAGAGGTGGAGGAGGGGTACTCTAGGCAACAGTCCCCACACGAGCAGAGGTCTGGAGGTGGTGGCTCCCTGACAGGTGTGGGCACAGAAGATCCTGAGAGGCACGGCCAGGGTTCCATTCTGTGGCACTCTCTCCAGAGAAGGACCAAGAGTAGCCAGACATGGTGGCTCACGTCTGTAATCCCAGCACTTTGGGAGGCCGGGGTAAGAGGGTTACTTGAGCCCAGGAGTTCAAGACCAGCCTGGGCAACGTAGCAAGATTTTGTCTCTACAAAAATAAACAGAGAGAGGAAGACCGAGGGGCAGATGAAGAGGCTGCTGTGGTTTCCAAGTGGGAGGCAGGAAGCAATGCTGACCTGGCTGGGTCAGAGTTAGAAAAAAGAGCTGTTGAGGAGGGAGAGCCCAGGTCAAGATGCCCTGCCCCCATCTTGCCCTGCAGCTCATTCTGCAAGACCTCCCAAGAACCCCCAGCAGGGCCATCCCCTCCCGAGGCCATGAAATTCACCCTTCAGCCACAGAGACTCCCGCTGGGACCTGAAGGACTCTGCAGGCTCAGGGGTCTTTCTGCCTGGGGCCTCGGGGATCCTGGAGAGCACACAGACCTCCCAGAGCTCCTGCTAGGGGCCTCCTCACACAGTACCTAAGCTTCCTCTCTTTGGGTCCATTTCAGGAACTGGTGCTCATACGTGGTGACCCGCACTGTCTCCTGCCATGTGCAAAATGGCACCTACCTTCAGCGAGTGCTGCAGAACTGCCCCTGGCCTATGAGCTGCCCGGGGAGCAGGTAAGTGAGCCTGTGGTCGAGGGAGCTGATGGCATTCGAGGTGGAGGCACCGTGTGGGCAAAGGCCTGGTGGAGAGGTTGAATGGAGGGTGCAGAGGAAGGCTAGACCTTCGGGGTAGGTGGAGCAGAGGCAGCATTGGCCCTATTTCCATTCTTAGCCTGTCCCCTTGTGCTTTGGGGGCATCCTGGAGAGCTTCCTAGGGAAGTATGCACCATTCACCTGCATTTCTTTACTCTGTGAGCATTCACTGCTGGGCTCAGGCCGGCTGAGCTTATAGGGCTTCCTGTCCAACTGGTCCAAGCTGGAGCCTGGTGGGGGGAGGGGGTGGAAGGGCTGAATCCCAGAAAGCAAGAGGAGAGAGATTCCAAAGGGATTCGGAGGTGGCAGAGGATCCTGGAGGCTCTGGGTTTGTCCCTGTGGGTGTCCAGGGCAGTGGGAGAGGCGGTGGAAGACCCCGTCTAAGCTGGGCCACCTGGGGACTCTTTCAGCTACAGAACCGTAGTGAGACCCACATACAAGGTGATGTACAAGACAGTGACTGCCCGAGAGTGGAGATGCTGCCCTGGACACTCGGGGGTGAGCTGCGAGGAAGGTAGGACTGCCCGGCTGGCTCCCGGAGCCCTGTGATGGACAGCCAGGTGCCTCCCCGCTGTGCGTGGGAGAGTAAACTATTACGAAGTCCATAGAAGCTGCACAGACACAGTACCATGCCCCCTGGAGCTCTCCGCACAGAACCTGGCACAGACAGTGCCTGCTGCCTCCACCCACAGTGACTGCTTGCCTCTTGCAAGACTCTCAGGATCCCTGGAAGAATTTATTTATTCATTTATTTTTAGAGAGAGGGTGTCACTCTGTGGCCCAGGCTGGAGTGCAGTGACACATTCACCGCTCACTGCAGCCTCGAATTCCTGGGCTCCAGAATCCTCCTACCTCAGCCTACCAAAGTGTTAGCATCTGGCCTCCTGGAAGAGTTTTATACATGTTGTGTAGTCACCTCATCCCAAGTCTTTCCTCCAAATTTGGGGAAAACTCATCCAGACGTTTCCATAGGAGGGGGACCCAAAAAACCCCGGATTATCTTTTGGAGGGTGGGCCCCTCCTAGTATACTCTGAATGTGCTCCTCTGGATCTCACGGTCGACCAAAATTTTTATCTGGAAGTTTTGAGAAGCTAGCATCACGATTTGCAAAAGAAATGTCCTGAGTTGTGGCAAACAGGTGTCTGGTACTTCCACCATGACATGATGACACAGCATGATGATCCTGCCCACATCATGCTGTGTTTTTAGCAGTTTTTGACCAAAAACATGACCCTCGTGCCCTACTCTCCCTATTCACCTGATCTTGCCCTGAGTGACTTTCTTTGTTTCCCTGGATGAAAAAAGTCCTCAAAGGGATTTGCTGATGTGAGAGAGATGAAACAAAAAATGGCAGAAGCACTAAAAGACATCGAAACTGACAAGTTTAAACTTGTTTTTAGCAGTGGAAAAGTGTCTCAATAGGTGTATTGCCTCAAACGGAGAGTGCTTTAAAGGTGGCTGAAGTTTGAACATAAGAATAAATACACAATTTTTTATAAATAAATTCTGGGTTTGTGTTTTTTTTTTTTTTTTGAGTTGGAGTCTCACTCGGTCGCCCAGACTGGAGTGCAGTGGCTGCTCCCGGCCACCGCAGCCTCGACCTGCTGGGCTCCGGCGATTCTTCCGCCTCAGCCTTCCGAGTAGCCGGAATTACAGGCATGCGGTATCATGCCCGGCTGATTTTTTGATTCACTGTAGAGATGAGGTCTCGCTGCCCAGGCGGGTCTCGAACCCATGGGCTCAGGCAATCCACTCACCTCAGCCTCCCAAAGGCGCGGGATTACAGGCTGAGCCCGAGCCCGGCTATGGTTCTTTTTTTTTTTTTTGGTCCCCCTTGTACAGTGTGGTTATGGACACCACAGGGAAGCAAAGAGCCATTTTATTCAGTTCAGTGGGTCAGAGAAGTAATGGTTATACCTACCCTGCAGATGAGGAAACCGAGGCTTGGGAATATAGTGGGCTGAAGGCTCTGTCCGCTCCACTCCCTGCCCCCACCTCTGGGTCCAGGGGATGGGAAGGCTCAGCTGGGCACCCGTGTACAGAGCGTGCCCCAAGCAGAGAGACTTCTCTCACTCCTCTGCCTTCAGTGTGTGCGTGTTAGGGCAGCTCAGGACCTCTCAGGGCTGAGCACCCAGCAGGGGCACACAAGGGCAGCCCGGACCTCCCTGAAGCCTGGCCACACTGACCTGGAGAACCCTGTACTCCAGACACCTGCCCCTCTGCTGAGCAGTCAGGCCCTCCCACCCTTGCTGCCTGGCTGAGACCAGTGAGCAGTGAATTTTCAGGCACCAAGATCTGTGTTCCCAAGCATGGCCCCAAAGAGGATGGACAGGCCTAGAACTGCCCTGAGGACCAGGCTCAGAGACATCTCAATAGAACGAGGTATTCAGGGCCTCCAAAGCAGCACATGATTGTGAAAATCAGTCACAGGAGGTATCCTGATTCCAGAAACAGCATATGGGAAAGCACAGTCTCTGAATCAAGGGATTCTGTTAGTGGTGGCTAACGGAAGCCACCACTCATAGGGGTTTCTTGAGAAATGTAGATGTCTCACCTCCCTAGGCTTCCACGACAGTTCAGTTCACAGATGGCATGCCTGGGGCCCAGAGAGATCTAGTGAAGTGCCCAGAGTCACACAGCTAGGGTCACACAGCGACCTAGAACTCCCCATGCGGAACCTCAGTGTCCTTACCTGGGAATTAGAACCTGCCTTTCAAGGATGTTGCCAGGATGAAATGAAGTGGTGAAGACTCTGCAGGTGGTGTGGCCCGTGGTGGGCACTACGTGATGACCCATGGCATGGCAGGGGTCTCTCCCAACAACAGCCTGGTTCGTAGATGGGGATGGGTGACTGAGGCCCGGAGAGATGGAGTCGGATATCCAGAGTCACACAGCTGGGGTAGGGGCAGAACTCACCACAAAGTGGGAAAGGAAGGGGATCTGGTGGGTTCTGACATGGGGCGGGGGAGTCCTCAGCGGAGCTAGGGAGGAATGGTGTGGCTGGAGGAGAGCAGAGTCGCCCTGTGCCAGAAACCCCTGCAGAGACGCCGCCACGCAGGCTGGTGTGGGAGGTTAGAAGCGGGCGGACGTCTGGAGGGGAGCTGGGAACAGTGCCCTCTCTTCGCTAGTGGGAGGAAGAGGGGAAGGCTGGAGGGCCTGAGGGGCAGGAGAGCTAGCCAGGAGGGGCAGCTGCCAAGGAGGCCACAGGGGAGCTGTGGTGGGGAGGGGCGGGTTCCCGGGACGTGGGGGCTGTGTGGGCCCAGGCAGGGCCTTTCCAGACTAAGGCTACTCTGTCCCTGGCTCCCCTCCCAAGGGCACCCTTCCCAGTCTCTGGGGCCTTCAAGGAGTGGGTGAGAGCAGAGGAGCGGTGGGGGCAGCACCCATGAACTTGAACCCAGCTGCTGGAGGCCGTGCATCTGGGCGATGGTGAGGCCAGGGCGCTAGACAGGTACTGGGGCCAGGCCAATTCTGATGTCTGCAAGCTCCCTCTGTGGGGCCTTCCGGTCCCAGCCTGGGTACGGGGGTATCCAGGGCTTCCTGGGCCATGCCAGCTCTGCCACACACCAGCTGTATGGCCTTGGGCTGGGGATTCCCGTATATTGTGCAAGTCATTGTGCAAAGGCATTGGGTGGGGTGCTGCCATCCGGGTGGCATTCTTCTCGTGCCCACTTGGAGGGAGGGTACCTTCACTGAAGGGTTCCAGGCTACAGTGTGCACTTGCAGCAGCCTACGGCTCCTCACACTGAGCCTCAGTGTCCTCATCTGGGAAATGGGCAGGATAACAGAGTCTGCCTTCCAGGGGTGTTGCCAGGATGAAATGAAACAGTGAAGACCCTGCAGGTGGCATGGCAGCCCATGGTGAGCACTGCATGATGACCGACGGGATGGCGGGGGCCTCTCTCCAGCCACAGGGTTGGAGCTGAGGAAAGAGAGGTGGGCAAATGGATGTCCCAGCCTGAGTATTCTGGAAAACTGCTCTGCTGGGGCCCTGGGAATAGGGACCAGGGAGGCATGGGGACATTGCTGACTGAGCCTGGGCCCTCCCTTTCCTTTCACAGCTGGGTTCAGGCTGGGCTCCCCTGTCTGTTTCCCTGGCTGGTGACCGCCCTGGGGCCTATGCAGTGCTGTGACCTGACCCTGGGCCACAGAGCTGCGTCATCAGGGTGACGGGGCTCAGAGCAGTCTGGGGTGAGCCAAAGGAGGAGAGGGAACACCATCATTCCAGAATCCAGGCCTGGGTTAATTGTGCTATGCTGTGTGGCGCGGCAAGTCACGTCACCTCCCTGAACCTTGGCTTCGTCTGAAAGTCACCTAAAATTTAGAAATGGGCACTCAGCTGGGCATGGTGGCTCACACCGGTAATCCCAACACTTTGTGAGGCCAAGGCAGGAGGATAACTTGAGGCCAGAGGTTTGAGACCAGCCAAGATAGTAAGATAGGCAAGATAGTAAGACCCATCTCTAAAAAAAAAAAAGTAAAAAAGAGAAGTGGGCCCTCATACCTGGCACATCAGGTAGGTGCTCCATACGTGTCTTCTTCTCCCCTTCTACCCCCTGTATTGGGGATTCTGTGGTGACTCAGTAGATAGCCCTGCCTCGAGCCTCTGAGACCCCCATTCTCAGTCAGCTATTTTATGAGCAGTCCTTGAGTCTCCAGACTCAACATTTCTGAGGCTTCATTTGTGAAGGAACTTCATCTCTTTCTCCCTGGTTTTCTCATCTCCAGAATGAGGATGTTCACTCTGGAACCAGGAAGGAGGATGGTCCCATTTGATGTTCATGACAGCTCATGAGGAAGGGGCTAGAATGGGCCCCATTTTACAGATGAGGAAACTGAGGCTCGAGGAGGTGAAGGGACTGGCCTGGGGTCACTCAGCGAGTGAGAGCCAAGCCTCTGTGCCTCCAGGCTTGGGGAGACTGGCTAGCTGAGCTCTCACCTGGCAGCCCTCTCATCAGAAACAATAGGCCAGGATGGAGCGAAAGCCAGAATGCATGAGTCCAGAGGAAGGAGTGTGCTATTTGTTTAAAGATACAGCAGAGTTCAGAATAGCT
Organism: Cephalopachus bancanus; assembly: GCA_027257055.1. Classification (NCBI taxonomy): domain Eukaryota; kingdom Metazoa; phylum Chordata; class Mammalia; order Primates; family Tarsiidae; genus Cephalopachus; species Cephalopachus bancanus. The sequence continues at coordinate 321,357 of JAPVLO010000573.1, read as the reverse complement.
GGAGGCAACAGCAGGGAAAAGGAATATTAAATAGGACTGAGATTTACCAAGGACTATATCATTTATCCAGTTGAATGTTTACTTTGTAGATATTTCTGCTTTAACTTTCAATGAGTCAGAACAACCTGAAAGCAGTATCTTCCCACTTTTTCAATATGGTCAGATTATGGGCCGGAGGCAGGCAGAGCGCAGCCTCAATGCCAAGACCATGTTGAGAAGACAGGCAGAGCCCAACAATCACCTTCTCTGGGCTTGGGCCTGATCCCCTCCCGTACCAGATGCCCTGGGCTGGTAGGCTCTTCTGAGAGCAGGGCTGCTGTGGCCAACCTCTGCCAACCAGCCACTAGGGGTTCCCTGCAGAAAGATCTCTCACCCATCAGCCCCATTGTTCAAATGATGAAAGAAAACTCAGAGAGGGTGTGGGATTGTGCGTTTCACACAAAATCACATAGCAAGGAAGCACTATGGCCAGGTTTCTCCCCAGGGTGCTGACCTGAGTTATGTGGTGTTCTGCCCCAGACCCTCCTGCGGTAATCATGACAAGGGAAGGAAAAGCACTGGCCTCCATGCTGAGCACTGCAGTGCATACCCACCTGTGTTGTGCCATCGTGTCATGGTACAGAGGGCCCAGATGTGGAAACTGAGGCTAAGAGCGGAACGTCTCACCCAGGATAACTCCCTGTGAGCTGAGACACTGGATTCTCAGCCCAATCAGTCTGACTCTGGAGCCAGGGGTCTTTGCAGCAGCACTGGCTAAGAACTTCCAGGGGATGTGTTCAGAAAGTTGGGGCACCATGGGACTGACTGAAGCCAATCTCAGCCCTAGCCTCTCCCAGATGGAAAGATAAACTGAGGCTCCCTCGCCCTCTTCTCACCATGGGCTCTGCAAAGCCAGGCTGCCTCTCTTCCCCCACCTCCCCGTAGGCTCCGTTGTCCTCAGCATACATGCCCCTTCCCCATCTGTGGTCCCCACAGCTCTTGTCCTCCATGATTGGGGACGAGAGAGGGGATGTTTGCCCAAGGGTCACACCGCAAAATAGCCTAAGAACAGACTGAGGTTCCACCCTGGGCTCTTCCTGGGTTTCTTGGCCTCTCCCACCCTCCAGGGCTGGGCCTTTCCCGTACACGTCTCTTGTGTTCTAACCAGGCGCCAGGTGTGGTGCCAAACCTGAGCTTCACTCTGCAGATTCAGAGTCCTGAGGGCCAAACACTGTGCAAACCCGCCATGTTCACCACCCATCCCCTCCCATTCCTGTCCGGGAGGCCCAGCAGCCCTCACCTCCTGCCAACCCGTCCTGCACACACAGCCAGCGTGCTGCCCCTCAGCTCTCCTGACCACTGCCCACAGGATCCAGGCCCAGTGTCTGTTCCCCCAACCCTCCCTCCATTTAGCCCGCACCCACACTGGCCTTCTCTCATACCCATGGTCTTGGCAGGGACTAACCCCTCTGCCTGCAACCTTCTTGGTGTTCTCCTCTGGATAGATTGGCCCTCCACCCTGCCATTATAATCTCTATGCCTTGGTGCCCGGCAGGGACCAGACATAAAGGAATCGATGGGAACTTAGCCCGCTCCAAATAGGAGGTCAGGCCAGACATAGGCTGAGCCTTCCCAGAGGCCTCCTGATTGGGCTGGATGGTTCTTGGAGCTCCCAAGCCCAGCTCTGACCCTAGCCCCAGCCTCCGGCCACCAGCAGCTAATATTTATATTTGCAAAGTAAATTCCTTGCAGGAGGCCTGGGCCAGGGCTGAGCAGGCTGCTTCCCTGTGGCCTGTGGTCACTGCACTGAGCAGATCTATTGTGATGAGGAAGCCCCTCCCATGGCTCGTCTCTTGGGAGGGAAAGTCATGGAGGCAGAGCCCAGAGACACCCCCAGCTTTTCACCCTGTTCCTAGTTTAGGGCAGGGTTGGAATCCCAGCCTCCCTCATCTGCTGCATGGGCAGAGCAGGCAGCCTCTCCTCTAGGCCTCCATGTTCTCATCTGTGTCGTGGAGTGTCATGAGGACCCCATGAGAAGGAGCACAAAGCCTCTTAGTTCAGGCCTGGCATCAGGAAGGGGAAGAAGAACTGCCTGTGGGGCCCAGAGTGAGAAACTACTGACAACACTGGCCTTATAGATGTCAAAACTGGGAGCAATGAGTGCTCCAAGGGGGGCTTGGGTACTGATGGGTGCCCTGGTCTTTCCAGGAACACTTCTTGGAAAAGGTGACATGGGCTCAGCAGCTGTAGGTATTGGGGAAGGGCACAGGGAGGCAATGTGTGTGCGCGCGTGTGTGCGTGCGTGCGTGCGTGTGTGTGTGCGTGTGTGTGTTTGCGTAGGGCATGTGAGGACCTCCCAGATAGTGAGAAGGGCCCACAGTCAGGCTCCCAGAGTGGAGGTAGGGTTTGGTGGTCCTGGTGTAGCCTTCAGGGCCCTCCTGGAAGGACAAGGTTGGGGCCGGGGAGAAGCCCTTCAGGGGAGACCACCAGGCCAGGGCGAAGGGAGCTCTCAGCACACTGAACCTGTTTCAGAGTCCCTAGCCAAACACCAGGGGGAAAGATGTGACCTTTTTGTCCGACTGGAGACCTCCCCAAACTGTGGCTTCTCCTTCCTGGAATTTTGTGTGTCATAGGGCCGTTTTACAACCTGGTCTATCTATCCCTTAAGGTATTTTCTGTTCAGTTATCAGAATTTGTGGGAGTTTTTAAAAAAATCTTGAATCCAAAGCCAACATTCTCTGGTCTTTTTGACAGTGTCAAAAAGACACTGTCAGTGTTGTTATTTCTTTAAGTTTTCTTTTGTTTTTTAATTTAAATTCTTAACTACTTTGAGCTCCTTACATCTGTGCCATGGTCAGGCTGGGTTTTTGTTAGTTTTTCTAATTCTCTCTGGCTCCTGGTAAAACTTCCAAAGACGAATTGGTTGAGAAAGAATTTCTAGCCACAAGTTTACAGATTAATAACTCAGAGACACCCTGGTGTGATATTAGACATTCATGCAGATTTTCAAGACAGCTTATGTTTGCCTTTTATTTTGTGTGTTTGCCTTTTATTTTGTTTGCTTACTTGAAATGTATTTGCAGCCTGTGATCCATGCATGCATCAACAGTTTTATAACCAAAGCCCTTGAGGCCCTACTGGGTGCCGGACACTTTGTAGGACAACCACAAGACAGACTTGGTCTTCTCTATCTGGCGGGGCTGATGTTCCAGGCAGGACCCAGATGACAGGCAGTAGCTTGGGAACTGGTATAGTCAAGAGCACATTAGAAGACAGGTAGTGTGATGGAAGAAAATAGCAGGGTAGCGGGGAGAGAGGGAAAGGGATTGGGAGGGCAGGAAGAAGCCAAAGCTTCATCACAGAGAAAACCCAAACTTCACAAGGCTGCTTCTTTTGGTCAATTTCTTGAAAAGGCTGGGCATGGTGGCTTACGCCTGTAATCCAGTACTTTGGGAGGCCCAGGTGGGAGGATCGCTTGAGTCCAGGAGTTCAAGACCAGCCTGGGCAACATAGTGAGACCCTGTCTCTACAAAAAGTCAAAAAAATTAGCTAGGCATGGTGGCATGTGCCTGTAGTCCCAGTTATTCGGGAGGCTGTGATGGGAGGATTGCTTGAGTCTAGGAGGTTGAGGCTGTAGTTAGCTGGGATTGTGTCACTGCACTCCAGTCTGAGTGACAGTGAGTCTCTGTCTCTAAAAAAAAAAAAAAAAAAAAATCAGTGTACTAAAGTGACAGAAGGTCTCCACCTGGGAGCAAAGAGGATGAAGAGGACTTGGCAAGGCCATCTTTCTCAGCCACTGACCCTCCTGCTGAACGTTGGGTCTTCCTGCTGGGTAGTGTAAGAAAAAAGAAATTGGGCCCTGGAATCAGACCAACCTGGGTTCAGATCCAGGCTTGAGACTTTCCTGGGGACAACTGTGGGCAAGTCACTTCAATCCTCTGCCTCAGTTTCCTCCAAAGGGAAAAGTAAGGATGAGTCTCATTTACTCATTCATTTATCTGAGCATGGGGGATAGAGGAGAGGAAGGACTAAGCTACTCTGTGCCTCAGTTTCCTTATCTGTGAGGTGGAGGTATACTAGCATCCAGTCACATTAAGACTATATGTGAGGCCGGGTGCCGTGGCTCATGCCTGTGATCCCAGCACTTTGGGAGGCCGAGGTGGGAGGATCATTTGAGCCTGGGAGTTTGAGACCAGCCTGGGCAATATATCAAGACCTTGTCTCTCAAAAAAAAAACAAAAAAACAAAAAAAAATCTACATGTGTAGTGCATAGAATGTACCAGGCCCAGGGCAAGTGCTAAGCAAGGACTGGCTGTCATTATTATTACCCACCTTATAGGATTGGGCCGGGCTATGTAAAGCACTTAGCATGGACGTGGTTCACAGTGACATCTCCCCTGTGCAGAGAGAGCCCCATGCCTGCCCCAGTCCTGGGCTGGTCGCCCACCTTCCTCTGTCCTAGGTAAGATTTACTCTGTTCCCAGGCAAGTCACAGGCCCTTGGGGAGGGTGCACTGGGGATGCCGGCACAGCCCAAGTGAAAGCCCGGCGGTGGGACCCGGAGCAGGGCCTGGCAGCCTCCTGCTGGTGGCTGGCCAGAGGGACCCGTCTGGTTTGAGTTCCCGGCGCCGCTCGCTCCCTACATCAACCCACAGCCCAGTTCTGAGCTGCCAGGCCCACGCCTTATTTGGGTCTTGTCTCCCCCCAGGCAACACTCCATGCCCTTAAAAGACAGACCTGGGGGGCGAGGAGGGTAGTTGCCACTGCTGGCTCCACAACCCCTCCAGCTGTGCCCCTACCCCTGGCTTGGCCAGCACTACCCTCCAGCTGTGGAGAAAACCAGACCCCAAAGTCAGACTAGCCAGGGCGGCTGCTCCTCCTGGTGTAGGGGTGGCAGCAGGGTGGGCTCCCAGACAAGGCTCCCCTTGCCCTCCCAGGCAGCCAGCCTCCCTCTGGTTTTCATTTAAAATCAGGGCTGGATCCACTTCAGTCTCTTCTTACCAAGCAGGGCAGGGAGAGCTTGGACAGTGACAGTCACAGCTGCTGTTTATTGAGTGCCCACTGTGCGCCAGGCCCTGTGTGTGCACAGTCTTCGCACACATGGCAGTTCTCAAGCCTCACATCAGCCTGGGTGGCATAGAGGCCTTAGTGTCCCATTTTACAGATGAGAGAATAGGCAAGTCCAGAGACAACAAGTCACACGGGTCAGTAAATGACAGGACTTGGACTCTAGCTTGTCAGTTAGCTCTAAGCTCTTAACCTGTGCAGCTGACTGGGATCGTTGGGGAAGCCCCCGGCTGCATCCACAGCCCACACCCCATTGCCAGACCCTGTCACCAGTCCCATCAGATGGCCAGCCTTACTCCAGCTCAGTGCTGTTCATGCTCAGGTAAAGTGCCCACCTCTCTTGGCTTCTGTGTCCCGCACTGAGGGAAGTAGGGATCCCTGCTGGGGTTCAGTGGTGGGCAGGGAGACCTAAGGAGGCAAGTGTGGTATAGGCCAGCAGGGCTCTCACCCCCTTTGTCCCTCAGTTGCAGGCTCCTCCGGCCTCGTGGAGCCCGTGTGGTCGGGCAACACCATGCGGCGGATGGCACTTCGGCCCATGACCTTCTCAGGTGGGTCCTGGGGCAGCTTCCTGGACTGGAGGGGGCCCAGAGCAGTATGGTAACTGCCCTAAAAGCCAGCAGGGTCCAGCAGTGGAGGATCAAGGACAGTACCTCACTCTCACCCACCTAGACTGGAAAGAGAACTTCAAGGGGCAGAGGAAGGACCCCAGAAAGCCATCTGACCTGGGCCCAGACACCCTGAGCCCCACGACTCCTGGACTGTTGGAGACACAGGCCCAAGTTCCTGCTCTCCTCTTTTTATTTAGAGAATGTTTTTCTGAGCATTTGCCATGTGTCAGGTCCTGTGCCAGTTACTTCCCATCATAAACTAGTTTAAACCTCACAGCTGTCCACTCCCCCACCATTGTCTCCGTGCTAAAGAGGAGGAAGCTGAGGGTCAGAGAAGGGCCCTGCTCTGCCCTGCCCAAGGATTCTCAGCCAGGAGGGGGCAGCGCTGGGACTGGACCCCAGGTGTTGTGCTTTTAGACACACATGCCACCCCTGCCCTAGCTCAGTGTTCTCAGGTGTGAACGGGGGTGACACTCCCCTCATACGCAGGGTCGTGAGGACTGGAGAGACCAGCTGGTATAATGCCGGCTGCTGGGGGGCTCCAGAAATATCTGGAGCTCTTATTCATGATTCACATGTCTCGCTGAGGAGGCCAGAGGAGGTAGACAGTGGTTCAGGGATGGGTTGTAGGATGGTACCTCTGTGGCCAGCCCAGTCCAAACTGGGCTGTGTCGGTTCCCAAAGCTGGCAAGCCCTGGCCCCG